>OX104070.1:62550079-62755079 GCA_944474145.2 Dicrocoelium dendriticum | reverse complement strand
GACACCCAATCTCCATCACGCCGATTCAATAAAACGCACAATACAATGCGCCGATAAGACATACCAACGAACGATCCTCATCGGTATGTAGCCAAGGTTTGTAATTCAACGAATCACTGGCCAAACCGACCCAGCGCACAACCCGATATCCCACCTTTTGCTGACATAGACTCCGTCGCCAACTCCACGCAGGAAGCACAAGCGTGACACAACTTACTATCCACTCATACAAACCGCGTTCGGCGAGTCTCGCGTTTCTAACAATCAATCAACCATCGGGAAACACTCTCACCAACATGATCAAATCCATATCAAACATCACAATCGCAAAGCGACAAGCCAAAGACAACAAAATTTACTACTTAAGGAACGATCGTAAATTTGAACACAATTTTCCCTAATACGGAACAAAACAGAGCGCACACCCTACCCGCAAATGTCCCACAAAAACCGAAGTCGCACACGACTTCTCCACTCAACGAGCTACCACTTCCTGAAATGCTACCCCCAATACACGAAACAAGGAGAGAGCAAGAATTGCCCGAACCAGCCCTTTTAACCCACCGTCATATAACATTTAAACTGTGTTGCCATAAAGATGCACCCTCTTGCCCACAATGTACCGGAAGGCAACACGCAGCGCTCATATTCAGGTGTCCCAGCAATATCCACCCTAAGGGCGTGCTAACAGCGAACCGCTGCTTCCGACCTATGCACGGCGTTCAAGTTGCCAGTGTGCCTCTGGTACAACGGCTCCTATCAATATCCGAACTCGGGTACCAGCCAGATCATCAAGGTGGTTGCCAGATAAGTGCGGTCATTAACGTCCCAACTGGCCATTAGTGCATGCTACTGGACGTAGTGGCAATCGCTTCAAACAATTAGCGCTTTCAACTGTAACATACTCAGCGCTTCTCAAGGCGGTTAAGTGAAAATTGGCTAGGCCAGCTTTCAAGGAGGTGAGGCCAATCGCGGTCAGCATCGTTAACTAGTTGCGGCTTACCCTTACGCGCGCTTCTAATAGAAGGTCCTCTTGAACTAGGGTCCATCCGATCCTCTATCCAACAAAACATAGGTTTCAACAGACCGTAATGGGCCATCCAAGTATACAGGCACAACGCCCAAAGAAACTGCCTGGAGCAGTATAGCTAGCATTGCAGCTGCTATATTCCTTACGTGAAGGATTCAGGGTTTTGTCATGATGTACTAATGAGGGATGCCGCCCCTTACATGTAGACACACTGCATCCCTTACGGTTTCAACAAGTTGCGGAACGGTGACCGGACCCTAGACAGTTGTAACAACCAGCTTTAGCGCTGATAAGTTCCCAGGGGCCTGGAACATTCATATCTAAGAATTTCGTGTAAGACTCTACATCACGATTGCCGTCACAAATAATGCAAGTAAATCACTTGGACCTCTCTGATGCAGTGTAGAAACAAAGGTTGCGACCCTTTCCTTTATCGGCTGGTCGAGGCGGATTCATAGCAAGCGGACTTCGTGGCACATTGGCATTCGCTACCTGGCCGAATCTGCTACGTGTAACCTTAGCCTCGCTTACAACAAAAGCTGCCAAACCACGCTATCTGACTTCCCGCATATTCTGAACGATAGAATCAGCCACTCCCGCCCATCGAGATTGCAGAGCGCTAGGTAAAACGCGAACTACCCTCTCAATAGTGGTTTTGGAATCTAAGTCGGCCATATAGTCCATCTGAGACAGTGCCATATAACAGCTTTTCATTTTCAGCGACAATAGGAATAAAGCTTCGAAGTCATCAGTCATGGGTTTCAAACCTGTAAGCAAACCATCGAGCAATGAACCCGCAGCTAAATGATGTTGCCCAAATAGGGCACGAAGAATACAACGAGCTCTATTGTAAGCCTGCTCAGGCGGAAGCATGGTGCACTCACGATTCGCTTCCTTGGCGCTCTCACTGCAATAATACACAAGGTAGAACAAACGCTGACCGTTATCAACCACGCGGTACTCAACAAAATTCTCCACGGGATTGATAAATCACCAGTAGCTCAATGGGGCACCGTCAACATTTTCTAACTCCACCTTCGGAAAATCTGCGGATGGATAACAAACTGTCAGACAAGAATGAGGACACGAAACTGGATCTACTGAATGAGGTGCCATCTCTTGACAGTACTTTAGGAACCGGCTCATCTGCTCTTCACCACCTGTGGGCACGCGATTTACAGTAGCGAGATGTTCCTGACTAACCGCACCTTCCTCCAATTCCAAACGTAAATTAGCTAATTCAAGCTCAGTATCGGCTTGTCTCTTCTTACCAACACACAATCCTCATAAACAACTACCGAACAGTCCCCCCACACACACAACCCCCTCACCCTCCTCCAACCCACACAAACTCTGTGCTATGCAGTCTCTCTCTCATAGGGGGGTTCGGGGGGTAGAGGCTGGTAAGGGGGGGGTGGCGGATTGGGACGGTGGAGGCCGGGGATGGGTATCTCACTATCTTCGCCTCTAACACCGCCCGACGCAACGACCCAATCACCGAGGAAAAGAAAAAAGGGTCATTCAAAAAACACACTAACAACAGGAAACACACATCCCAACAACAACGTCCCCGCAGTCCCTAACGCTCTCTACGCACACAACACACACACACACTCAATTAACGACACACACACATTCCAACCACCGAAAGTCACATCCGAGCGTGAGCGCGAGCTCACACCAACCCCCACCTGTTCTACTGCTGACAGTAGCAAACCAACCAGAATATTAGGTAAGGATAAGGGGATTATATGTGATGTGGGGTAGAATATATGGGCGGTTGGTAATTGGGGAATGAGATAGCATTCCCGTTCGTGAAAACCGGACATCCACTCCTTTACAGTTCTCACAATTAAATATATTTTAAAGAGTGTCTTGTGTGCGTGTCAATCTCCTATGTGGGGACACACACACACAATGGGCTCCACAGTGAAACCACCCTACTACATAAAGAAGGAGTAATTTACTTGTTTTGGTTGATATGGTTTATGTTATTTGGAGAGATGTTTTGGAAAAGAAATAACACAGGGCAGGGGGGGGGAATCTTAGCACACAACCAATAAACAGCAACAAAAAAATACCGGGCGATCGTCATACTTATGGAGAGGAGGCGGGTGCCGGAGCGCACTGAGAGCGGTCTTACTATCTCTCTTTATCTATGCAATACTTGAGAGTCCCACACACAAACACTCCACAAAGGGAGAGGTCTATATATATCTATCTATGTGGTGGAGCGGGTGGCGCGTACCTAATTACAAAGAGTGTCACTCACAAGCACAAACTAAATACACCAAAGTAAACGATATATAAATAATAAAATGCTCACATCCTCTATCACATAAAATGGTTATATAAAAAAATGATGTTCACACACATAATCTCACTCCGATTTCTAATTACTCTAAGACAACAAAAATGCATTAAGGACAGGTAGCAAAGGTTGTTCAGATGGCGGCTCAACTATTCGCTGAGCTTGGCAGTTTTGTTGCAAACGTTTCGTCCCAAATCGAGGTGACGTCATCGGTGCGTACTTGAATGGCGTGCAATAGCGAAGAGTAGCGGAGCGAAGCCTCGGTGAGAGTGCGCTGAGCGTGGTGTGCATGCGTTTTTATATCGCCGGGGTTGTCCGTGGCGATGAGCAATCCTATTGGCTGGGACTTCGATCCGCGTTCAGCTGGCTTGATGCGCAGACGACCTTTGACCTTGACCTCCTGTGTTTCTTGGCCTTTGTCTGCTTGCTCTTGTGCGTGAGTCTGTCCTCAGTTCTGTTGTCTAGTCACACGTTCCATCGGATGCAATCGATCGAGTCGTCCGTCGTTCGCCAGTTAAGGTTTGCGTATACTACAGCGTCTAGTTCGAGAATAGAGTGTCGATGATTGAATTGGTTGTAGAGTAACAGGATTCCCAAAAACTCCTACTCCTTTTTACCTACCTCCTCCTTTTCTCCTCTAACCTATCCTCCTCCACCTTCCTTATACTCCTATCCTGAGTAAGAGGCTCCTCTTTTATAAAGAATTCCAAGTGTTGCCTCCATCTTTACCTATGGAATCCTGCTTTAATCCTGACTTTACCTCCTATTCCATCCCCTCATGAAGTCTTCACCTTCCTACCTAATTTGGTCCTAATGGATCCTATCGTTTGCCTTTTCACTTTTTTCTCCTTTTCCTCCTTACTACTTAACTGTACCTCTCCTACATTATTGTCATATGTGCCTTCTCTGTTGTGTGACATCCTTCGCCTCCTATAACCATCCCTCACTACTCCTCCTAACTCCTCTCTTCCTTCGTCCTTTAACCCTCCTTTCCTTCCCTTCCCTGTCATCTTCCTACCTTTACCCTCCTCCTTAACCTCTTCTCCTCTTAGGTTCGCATGTGTTGTACTTCCATGTGCTAAAATGTTTACATTCTCCAGATCGAAATGGTGGCCTTCTTGCTCTTCTTGCGCAGCAACCAATGAGTGCGGATCATGTCTTCTGACGGCCGCCTTGTGTTTGGTAATTCGTGTACAAAGCTTTCTTCCAGTTTGTCCGACGTAGTTTTTATCGCAGTCGCTGCATTTTATCTGGTAGATGACATTGCATTGGTCAGCATGATTGACTTTTTCTTTGGGTCTTGAGATCAATTTCCTTAGGGTGGCACTTGGTTTGTGAGCCACAGAGATTCCATGTGACTGCAGCAATCTTGCTGTTAGTTCGGAGACATTCTTGATGTAGGGCAGCACTATCCGTTTGGTTGCCTTGCTCAGGTGACTGCTGCTGCCGTTGCTGAGACTTTGGTTTCTTTAAGCTACTTCTGATGAAATTTCTCCCATAACCGTTGTTTCTAAACATTCGATACATGTGCTTTTCTTCCTGTTTCCGCGATTCGGCTATGTTGCAGTGCGTTTCCGTTCTTTTGAACAGGGTATGAATGCAGCTCTTCTTGTGATTCATCGTATGGTTGCTGTGGTAGTTTAATAGCGGATCCGTATGTGGATTAGCTTCCGAATAATAGGGGGCGGCTAGACTGAGTGCAGAGTGGGAGGTGGGGGGGGCCGTCGGTATTCCCTTGTGACGTAGTACATTGCAAAAATGGTGACTTCCCTGTATCCCATCTTCTAAGTCCACATCCAAGGTTTGATGATATCCTCGGACATGTGCTTGTGGAAAAGTCAAATCGTAGCGCCATCGAGGTACAGGAGTTCCCAAAAGCTTTTAGGTCGTATGGTTGTCGTGGAGCTTAGTTGATCCTCAAGTAGTTCCATCATGGTATCTTTGGCCAGTTCGTGACCGATTAAAGTGAAGAGTGCGGTGACATCGAATGAAAGCATTATTTCGTCCTCTTCTATTCTGACACTGCAGTTTGTTGCGGAATTGTTCAGCATTGTTGATGATAAGTTCGGATCCAGCAATCAAATGTTTCAACTTCCTCCACAAATCTTTCGCTAGTTTATATGATGGGGTTCCGGGGAGTGAGACGATTTTGCGTAGTGGGACTCCATCCTTGTGTACTTTTGGTAGTCCATAGAACGGCGCAATGTTTGTATCATCAGCTTTCATTCTCCGTGGCGGTGATGCTCGTTTCTTGTTTGTAGTTGCTTCAGCGTTGCGTTGACTAGGTTGACCACGTTTGGAAGTTGGATGTTGATCGATCTGGCGGTATGTATTAGTGTCGGATAGCAGTTCTTTGGTCTTGTTAATATACTTCCGGTTTGTCCATTATCACTGTCATATGGCGACCTTTGGTCTCGCTGTGTAGGATTTTTTTTATACAATGTTTTCGTCTTGTTCTGTAAGTCTGATTGAGTGCGTCCAGTACCGTTCCGGTCCTTAGACTAAAGTACTAGGGGACACTCTTCCGAGTTAGTACACGGGACATGACTGACCAAGGTCACGACTAGGTCAAAGATACCAAGATGGAATATTACACTATAAAGCAATCAACAAAGCACCAACGATAGCGCCTAACGACCTGAAAGCTGCTGTGGAATTCCCTGAACCACATGCATCCAACCACTTATTTTTCCGCTTTGAAGGACCCGTGTACCCAGCAACTGGGAGGAACACCCCGGGTAACCACATTAATCGTTCTCGGGGCTCATATCGACAAGTGAAGCCGTAAAAGAGAAAACTGGAGCGAGCGCAATTGCAATTGGCCAGATATCAGCTCCCCAATAAATCTGGTAGTGATACTTGGACCGAAACATTTGTACATCGGATATAAACGGAACAGAGATACCAGGCCACTCATGCAATTACGCAGCACAGCAAAATCGAGGATACCCCAAATCTAGGAATGCAGAGTAGAAGAGGATAAGAAGTCACCAATATTGCAATGAACTCAAACTCCACTAAGGAATGAACCGACGGGCTCTCTGCAAACGAACGTTTATTTTTAACATTCATTAACGACCTTGCCAGTGTACTACAGTCGAACTTCTTGCTGTTTGCAGATGATGTCAAAATTTGGCATGACATCCGGACAGAGGACGATCACGCAACACTGCAGAGCGATCTGGACAGGGCGTACACTTGGTCATCCGAAAACATGCTCCACTTCAATGTCGCCAAGTGCAAAGTCGTGAGCTTACGCCACCAGCTCATCCATGAATACTTACTCGGGGACCAGCCGTTGCAACATGCTTCCCAGGAATGCGACCTCGGAGTGATCGTGCAGGACGACCTTGGCTGCTCCAGACAAGCTGAAAAGGCATCGAAAAGGGCCAGTCAACATCTCGGACTCTTACGGAGGGCTTTCGGAAATTTCGAGCCATCTGTATTTCCGCAAATGCTGAGCGCTTACGTGAGACCCCACGTGGAGTATGCGATCCAGGCCTGGCGTCCCTGGCGCAAGCGCGACATCAGTGCACTTGAAGCTCCACAGCGTAGAGCAACGAAGCTCGTCAGAGGCCTGTTTCACATCCCCTACCAACGCAGACTGCAGTCTCTGGGATTGTACAGTGGTGAATATCGTCGTCACCGAGGAGACCTCATCATGGTCTACTTAATACTGATGAATCCAAATCACCCATGTCGCAGTCTCTTGCAGCTGAGCCAAAATACCAACCTGAGAGGTCATCAGCTCAAACTGGCTACACACTACAGCCGACTTGATTGTCGACGAAACTCTTTCTCACTCCGTGTGTCCCGTGCTTGGAATGCGCTCCCCACTCACGTCGTCCTTGCCCCCACATTGGCACTATTTAAAAAACGCCTAGATGACACACTTTCCAACTTGCATTATTTGGCATAGCACGTCCTATTCGGAGGACGAAATAACGAGACCCAAACCATGAGGTTACTGACCCTCCCCGCAAAGTGGCGGTGATGTTACATACAGAAGTGTCCCAATGAGCGACATGGATGTATACAAACTGGAGTAACGTACCACATCTCTCAACGGAAGCAACACACGAGTGAGCGTTATCCGTTCCTTTGATTTCTTTTTCCCACATTTGCTGTAATATAACAGCTCTACTTTGGGTGCAGACATCCAGTCCATACTTCAAACTATCATTATGAAGTGGTGCGTTGAAATCTGTAGAGGCTTAAAAAACGATTTACTTGTTCGATTATCCTTCCATTTTATCTATTGCTCCAACCACCCTACGGGACCTGTCAAGCATATGCTTTTTTACCCGTTATAAATCATTGTTCATGGTTCATTGTATATCGGAAGAAAACACTTACGGACCAGATATTAAACTACCAGAGCGACCATCCGATGAATGACAAGAAGAGCTGTTCAAAAGAGCGGAAACGCACTGCAGCACAGCCGAATCGCGGAAACAGGAAGAAAAGCACCTATATCGAATGTTTAGTAACAACGGTTTTCCGGGATATTTCATCAGAAAAAGCTTAAAGAAACGAACGTCTCAGCAACAGCAGCAGTCACCTGAGCAAGCAAACAAACAGATAGTGCTCCTCTACATCAAGAACGTCTCCGAACTCATAGGAAGACTGCTGCAGTCACATGGCATCACTGTGGCCCACAAACCAAGTGCCACACTATGGAAATTGTTCTCAAGGCCCAAAGAAAAGTCCATCAAGCAGACCAATGCAATGCCATCTGCCAGATAAAATGCAGCGACTGCGATGAAAACCACGTCGGACAAACTGGAAGAAAGCTTTGTACACGAATTACCGAACACAAGGCGGCCGTCAGAAGACATGACCCGCACTCGTTGGTTTCTGCGCATGAAGACCAAGAAGGCCACCATTTCGATCTGGAGAATGTAAGGATTCTAGCACATGGAAGTACAAAACATGTGAGGGAGTTTTTGGAAGCCTGGTACTCTACAACGAATTCAATCAATCGACACATCGAACTGGACGCAGTATACGCAACCCTACTGGCGAACGACCGACAACTCGATCGATTGAATCCGATGGAACGCGTGACTAGACAACCAGAACTGACGACAGACTCGCTCACAAGAGCAAGCAGACAAAGGCCACGAAACACAAGGGGTCAAGGTCAACCGTCATCTGCCCATCAACCCAGCTGAACGCGGATCGAAGTCCCAGCCAATAGGCTTGCTCGTCTCCAAGGACAACCACGGGGATATAAAAACGCACGCACACCACGCTCAGCGCACTCTCACCGAGGCTCCGCTCCGCTACTCTTCGCTAATGCATGCCACTCAACAACGCACTGATGATGTCACCTCGATTGGTGATGAAACATTTGCAACCAAATTGCCAAGCTCAGCGAACAGTTCAACCGCTACTCCGGAGTTTTATTAGGACAGATGACGCTCATATTTTAATGTCGGTATCACATGGATGGTTTGGCTGCAAGGCTACGCTCTGCGCATGCTCGTCTGCTCCATCTGTTCCGTTCACCGTTTTGCTTGTGCACTCCAGTCTTCGTTGGCCTACCCAGTGCATTTCAAAGCACATGATGTCTGACGCACGATTTCAACAGCTTTCGGCTGGGCCTTGGTAATAAGCTCTCAGGGTCCTTCCTAAACACGACTGGTGGCAAACGCGCGAGCGTCGACAATCTGCTTTCTCGCCCAGCTGTCAGGAGCCCAGCTTTATCCAACGCAACAAACGCTTAAACGTAGCTATATCGTCCGCCATGATAACAGCTACTAACGTTGCGCCGCAGCGATTTACTGTCTTTGCTTATCCACTTGCACAACAACAGAGGAGTTAAATTTCTCATCCATTTATACCCCTACCTAGACATATTTGTCATGTACATGTTTCATTTATAAATTTTACCTTCACAATAAGAATAGCCAACATTTTGCTTGGCATAACACACAACGCTCATCAGATTTTGAGCAAAACTGGTTGGTTAGAATCGCGGGCCGATATTACACGGGACCGTGTAATTGCACAATGCGGGTTAACTTAAATTTCAGCTGCATAGCGATTTGTAGTACAGTGTTGAGATGACTCCATAGAACCAGTTTTGCAATAAAGTAAACTTTTCATTATAATTTTGACATAAAAATGCCATGTTATCAGTAATATATGAACATTTTATTAAAAAAGTGGTTATCATTAGCGACCCTAAACTAGTCTACGTACTGGTGCGTGCAAATATCTATGCTCCACCATTTTCAAAATAACAAATATTCTGTAATAAATATTGTGTGATACAAAAACGAAATAAGTAAAATTTGTACAGAATATATTCGGTTGCTGCGTCAAATTTGTGCTGCATTACTCGCGCCCGACGAGCTTGTTTTTACGTTGTGCATTCAAACACTCCGAAGATTTAGATGAACTCAAGGGGTCACCACAGTTCACCACTATCGCCACATCCATTATGGTGTGTAGTTCGAATAAATCGACGGATTTGTGTCACGTGTCTATTATATGGAATGCACACTACTATAAAACATGTGAGTAGTAACTTATTATTAAAAAAGCTTCTCCTGCGGTTTCCTTGGCCGCAGTATGGTGCGCTGAAGATGGTCGTGGTGGCTAGCCACTGACAGTGAACTGACCATGTGATAGACTCGCTGCATTTCGGGTGTATATTTAATCGAAGGCTTTGGCTGAGGACCCTTGTCGTGCTCATGTCAGGTGTGGGTGCCCTGCCAGTATTCTAGTCCATCCTCTTCGGAGCTTAGGAAGTGGTCAATGGCCCTCTTCCCGTAAAACCTAGCCATGGGAGACAACAGGTCTACGGGTTAGAAGCTCACAGCTCGATTGGCGTAGAGCACGAGCGCCACGCATTTTCTCTGACTGTGGGAGGGCAGCTCCGGGTGTTCAATGGTTTGCTACTGCTCGCCTCAATCCAGGCAGCCCCTGGTCAACTTGGTGCAAACCAGCCAGAACCCACCTGCGTCTGGCCGTGGTCGCAGGTGGTTATCATACTACGGTCGCATAGCATATATGAATCGTTCCAGTACCTTAAAGACTGTGCCCGACAGCCATGCAGCAGACCCCAATCTGTCTCTGCAATCGCATTCCGGAGCTGGATCTGCTCCGCACTGCCTAGTTGGTCAAGCTATTAAGTCAAACGCTCCGGGCGGAGTCCCTCAAGCGAACCTCCGAAACACAACGACCACCTCGCTTGCGATTGCCCACCAATGCAATCGTATGCCTGCGCGCACAACACTCAGCATCGGGTGCTGGAAGGTGAGCACAATACTGGACCGGAACTCCAGTGGGCGCCCCGAGCCATGCACTGCACTCGTGGCGATGGAGCTGGCGTGTTACCACATCGATATTGCGGCGCTCAGTGAAACTCGGCTCGCTGAACAAGGTTAGTTGCATGAAGCAGGTGCCAGCTACACATTCTACTGGGTAGGCAACGCCATCTCAGCACCAAGTGAACATGGGTCGCCTTTGCAATATTGATCGTCTCCATGGGCAGCTCAGGGGTTAACCAATACGCATCAGCGCGCGACTGATGACGGTTCGCTACGACTCGGAAGAAGTTAGTTTCCCATATTTGTAAACACGTACGGTCTGACCATGTGTTATCCTGATGACACGCGTGATCAATTCTACATTCGATTATCCTCCGTGATACAGTGTGTGCCGAGGAGCGACCGACTACTTCTGCTGGGTGACTTCAGCGCGCGTTGGGCGTGTTGCATTGGTGTGGACAGCTGTCATCGGTCCGCATGGCATCCGTACAGCGAATGCGAACAGGGACGGGTTGCTCTCACATTGTGCTACTCACGGCCTGACGATCACGAACACTCGGGTTGCACTGAGTGCGAGTGATATAGCAACTTGGACGCACCCACTGAGTGGTCACGATCACTTGCTCGAATATGTCATCGTACGTCAGCGTGATATGCGTGAAGTGCGCATGACACGTGTACTGCGTGGAGCGCTAATCACAAATAGGTGCGCACCAAACTGTACATATATTTTCCTAAATCTATCTATTGCACTCCTGCCGTGGATCGGCGTAAATTTAACATTCTCTCCCTCGGTACTGGGGCGAAAAGTATTGAACTGGAGAAAGCGATGGGTGCACACATTAGTGATGTGGACCGCAGGGCCACAGTAGGCAACCTGTGGCATCACATTCGCGACCGGTTGACAGCTGCTGCCGAGGAGACCATCGGGCGCGCAAACTCTAAGCGGCCTGATTGGTCTGATGACAACAATGCGACGATTGGCGCATTAGTATGTGAGAAGAATGCAGCATTTGCTGCACATGTGGCAGATCCCAGTGATTTGGGGAAGAATAGTCAGTTTCACAAACTTCGACGGCGACTGATCTGATAGCTCAGTTGCATTAAAGTGCATGGTGGACGGATAAGGAGAAGCAGATGGAATGATATACAGAACGCCGCCAAGCCAAGGAATTCTTTGACTCCTTGAAGGCGGTGTATGGACCGAGATTGGAGTCGCTGGTAACTCAGGCGCCAACTGCACACAGACTGCAGACATAATTCAGATCTGGCGGAAACACTTCGACTGTCTCTTGAATAACCGTTCAGAGATTGACCTGCCTACATTGAACAGACTCAAGCAAACGATGTGAAGGCGTGTCTGGTGGGCACGCCGAGAATGGATGAGACGCAGAGAGCACTTGCTCAGCTGCGAAACGGCAAGTGTGCCGGTGTTGACGGGATCCCGCCTGATGAATTGAAACACGGCGGACCCGCGCTGATGACTGCGCTGCACCACTTGATGCAATGCGCATGGATTAAGGAGGGTTGCCTGCTGAGCTGAAGGATGCCCTTGTGATACCACTGTACAAGGGCAAAGGGAGCAAGCAGTGTTGTGCGAATGCTCGTAGCATCAACATGCTGAGTTGTGTGGGAAAGATGATTGCCCGAATCCTGCTCAACCGCCTCGTCAGTCAGGTTGTGGAACCTACTGTGGCGGAAGAGCAGTGTGGATTCCGCTCGGGTCGCAGCAGAGAATGACTTCTGCCACTGTACTCGCTTGTTGTTGATTTCACCAAGGCATTTGATACGGTGAACCCCGAGGAATTCTGGCTGGTGTTAGGTCAGTTTGGTTGCCCGCGCGAAATTGTTAGTTTAGTTGAATGTCTGCACAGTGGTCCCCGGGCGAGGCTGCAGCTGAGTGGATGGGCCCCGGAGGACTTTGCAGTTGTCTCTGGTGTGAAGCAAGGCTGTGTGTTAGCTCCTGCCCTGTCTAATATATATTTTCATGCAATGCTGTCTTGTGCTTTTGATGCCACTTGTGCTTACGGTGTTTGTGTGGAGCACCGTATTGATGGTGGGCTGCTGAACATCCGTCGTTTCGGTACGAGAACTCTAGTCTGTGAGACAACTGTCCGTATGTTGCTGTTTGCTGCTGACTGTACGTTGTTTGCACACAGCGCAGATGAGTTGCAGCACATGACTAATGCTCTGGCTTCTACAGCGGCCAAATTTGTGCTCACTATCAACACAAGCAAAACTGTTCGTCTCTTTCAGCCTTCACCGGAAGTGCAATCTTCAATGGTGCCGAGAATCAACATTGATGGTGAAGTATTTGACACCACCTCCGATACTGCTACCTTGGGATTGTGATGTCGACTGATCAGCGGCTACACAGTGAGCTGCATATCCGCGTGTCGAAAGCAGCGGCGGCCTTCGGAAAGCCAGAGTACCGAGTGTGGACAACCATCAGCTTACCACTGGCACGAAGCTGATGGTGTACAAATCCATGGTGCTGTCCGTTCTTCTATACGGCAGTGGAATGTGGACGATCTACCAGCGGTATGTGCGATATCTCGAGCGGTTCCATAAGCACTGTTTGCGTCGGATCCTGCGCATCAGTTGGTGCGACAGAGTTGCGGACACGAAAATGTGGCGTCGAAGTGGAGTGTATGCAGTGGAGTTCATACTTTTGCAGAGACACCTGAGGTGGCCTGCATGCCTCGATCTAATCACGGAGGCCATTGCCAAGGTGCAAGAGAGCCCTCGTGCATGCAGAGCAGAAGCGGCAATTACGGAAGCGACCGGCGCGGATGGGTCGTGCTCCATCGACATCAAGCGCATGGTGCTCTAGCAAATGCGGTCGTGAGTGCCTGAGTCTGGCAGGCCTAGTGAGCCATATGCGAGGCCACTCGGAGCCACACCGAAGCAACGACAGGTCCTGTAGGAACGTAGGCAGAACCGGCGCAGCGTTTGTAGGTACGCTGTATTTGATTTACTAACCACATGATTGCTTGCTACGTCTCTTTATTTCAGGCCGTGTGTCTGCTATATTGTCCTAATGCCTCGTTGTCTAATGTTAAGGTCAATCTAAACTAGCTTTTATAAATTTGCATACCTCACTTAATCTGATTATAGTTAACTTCGATAACATTTTCGCGGTTATGGCTTTTGCTTAAGATATATTTTCTGACCTATTAGACCATTCGCGAATTTTTTTGTATCAAGTTATTTCATACCCACATTTAGTGAAGGGTTATGGCTCCCTATCTATATTCACTATTCGCTTTTTTACTTGATATCGTCGCTTCACGTGATTGCCTGTTTTTTGACATAATCGGAGTGGCTGCGCTTGTTGTGCATGTTAACAAGGTGCCTACCCGTCTATTACCCACTACCTCGTCCATACTGGCTCCAGGAGACAGTTGGTCGTTGCTGAAGGGAACAAGATGCACGGCGCTAGTGGCCGTGCTAGGCTCATAGAGTAGTTCCATGCACGGTTCAGCCACCGCTCTGTGTGCGATTAATTTCCAAATACCGCGTGCTTGTGTTTGCCTGTGAAGCTGTATGGGCAGGCTTAGTTGATGAAACGTGGCTGCCATCCACATGTCTCTCCGTCTTATTCCTTCGGATTTACACTGGATATGGGGTGTGAGTTTGGAACTGTGGGTGTTGCAGCGCAAGCCACCCATGGTCCCTCTGTAGGCGCAGGCGTCCTGTTGCTGGCCACAGGACAGGCAAATCCGAAACCGGATCCAGCGAACCATTTTGGATACCACACCATCGTTATGACTTCAAATACCGCTGCTACTCTTGCGCTCGTTGAGACCGCCAGTGGTCCTGCCACACCGCCGGATCCACGGTTAGCGTTGCCAGTCAGTTAGTTGAGGGCGTGAGCAGCCGCCTGTATAGCAACGCCCACGAACTGGTGCACTCCATCGTGCGGGTCGAGGGAATCTCTAGGTGTTTGAACGTCGAAAGCAGATGCCTCCCGCGAGAAGACACTGATAAAGTATCAGTGCCACCGAACATGGTTTGCTCGCCATCCTAACGAAGACAGAAGACGAAGGCTATTAGATCACACACATTGCGGGGCGTATTTCAATGTTGATAGGCTGGGGACTTGGTTCCGAATAACCGGATTCCACATGTTGCATAACCACGAGCTTCTGGGAGACGAAACATTAAAGTGCTTTAATAGAGACCGCCGGTTGAAGCCGGAAGAGCTTGAGATAATCAGGCCGACGCTTGAAAGCGTAGACATCAAAATACCCACGCAAATGTGGTTAAACCTAAAGCTTTACAATCTATGAAAGAACTATGACTCTATGTGGCATATTGTGCAAAACTCTGAACTTGCGCCAATTTTTTAACGTGGTACCGTTGCAATTAGTTTGTTCCGTTTTATGCACCTGAGCGACTTATATATAGACTTCTCTATGGTTTGCGCGTTCACCTTGCGCGGATAATCCGCTTTATACATGAGGACAATGACCTCACATTAATCTGGCCTAAATAGTCTGATATTCCGGTTTCTCCTTTCGTACAACGTCATGGGACGATAGGTAACAAGTGTAGTAACCGCATAGTATACATCACACAAGGCTGATGCAATGGATGTAGCAGTGTTATGTAGGTTGCGTGTTTCTGGGTCCACATTACAGTTTAGTGTAGTGCAAAATACGCACACAACTTAAACTTTCCATCGTATATGGCAAACTGTTCGGTCGAAGCGCAAGTGGATGGTGATTTTCCTATCAATGAAATAAGCACAGCTGATTGTGAGTGCGTGTTTTTACTATAGTCTTCATCAAGTCTGCACCTCTTTCATGCACCGGGGCATCAAGACCGTCATACGTACGTATATTAAATATGACTTTGAGGCTTCATAATTCGTCGGACTCATAATAACAGCAGAACTAATTGCATGCAGTGCACAACGACTTTTGCCATCGCACTACGCTGCAGTTCTTTTACGTGCTTAGCAGAATAACTGGCACCTGGTACAACCTCTCAGTATTCGCCTCTCTCTTTTGGCTTCTATGCTTCTCATATGCTAGTTTGCAATGAGAATTATATACGACGCTTGTTATCTACTGTGTTCTGCAATGACGTAACAGATTAGGAAAAATACGCTCACTGTTGGCAATTGGCATTAGATGTGGTGAGTTTTCGCCAGAGCGTTCTGCAACGATTTGGTCAATTGCGAACAATTACCTTCGCTGCCTTCGGTAGCCGTCTATTTTGGGCATTTAGATTTTTCCCAACCACTGCTTACACGTTTTCCAACTGCGTTCCATTCCGCCGCACCTTCTGTTCCTCCATGTAACCACCTATACTACCACACGATTGCAACTGTTATTCTCATTCGAAGGTTTGTCTCACTGCTGTTATAACTACACAACCAAGGTCTGTTTAGTCGTGCTTGCATTGCCATTCACTACTATCAGATGTCATTGTTCCATCTTTTGTTCTGGTGTCCCTTGGCGCGGACAGCAGTTTCGCTGGTGAACATCATACTCCGACTTCATCCGTTATTACGGCTCTGTATTCGGTAGCATTCCGTGGTTGTCATACTATCCGTCTCCGCTCGTAAGCAGCTGCGGTTTGCACTGTTCACGAGGTGTACTGCTAACAATTGCTACTACGGTACCATGAGGACAAAACCCGCATATTTATCTCCCCTTGGTATCATGGTTCTTCCCAAGCAATTTCGGCTAGTAAGGTTGTGCAACTGACATTTCGTTAACAAGCTCCGGCATCAACTATCCACCTAGGTAATCGCTGCCTACTTACGTGCACTGACAAACAATCGCCTATTTCAACGATTACTAATATCGGTCGCCCGCATTTGACTGGCACAGTTGCCATGCTGTGTTCTAAAATATGACGACAGCAGCACTGCTTTTTAATCGTTGTGGCTGCAACATGTAAGCCGATCAATTGCCAAAATGTGGGACTACCTAGCAGTCACTTATAAATGGCTTCGAGTACAAAGAGAGCAGTCTGTTCGGAAAATGGTTACACTTGTTGTTGCCACCCAACAGCATGCAGCCGATGCTAAAAGCCATTAACCGTAAGCTGCCTAACGACATTCGCTACAAGGTAGTGCTACACGTTCACAAGCTGCAACGATGGAATACACTAGTTCGAACTGCTGCCCCTTTTAAAACATAAGCGAACAACTTCTTCGGATGTAAAGAGGCTGTATGTGCGGTTGCAACATGCTCACACTGAGCATGTGTAATAACGAACGCGACACCCTTCACCTATGGAAAAGTACACACAATGGTAGCCACAATGTGTATTATGTGCGTACATTGCACAAGACGATAGTATGGAGAAACGTACAGGTTTATCATAAGCGTTCTATTCGTTTTACACTGAACGCAGGGGTTTTTCCTTCGTGCTTTCTTTAATCCCATTCGTTGATACCCTGGAAGGGAAGACAAATCATACATGGATTATTGTCTAGCATTGTTCAAGCATATGAAATCACCAGAGCCCTGTTGGCCCAAATAACAACTGGTTACACCACCGCACCACACTGAGGAGGGGTTGGCTTTATGCGGTGGATGTGAACTGAAGAAGAAATCACATATGCGTTCATTGTTACGTGGTAATGAATGTATTAGTAACGTGGCGTATATTTAACAATATCATTGGCGCACATGCAGCTAGGCATAACAGGAAAAACACGTTGACATGTCCGGGCTGCAAAACGGCACCAACTCACTTCGCAGTGTCATTCAAATAGCTGTCCGCAGAAAAAGCACCAGCAAACAGTTATTATGAGGGGCTGCAGAAGGCAGCTTCAATGATACCAACGCGTTCAATACGGGCATTTAACCCAGTGTATAGTTCGCCCCTCGTTTTCTTCCGAATATTGTAAACCGCATTCTGCACATTTCTCCTCATCGATCATCAAAGCTTGCAAAGTTGGATGATTGGTTTGTTCGCCAGTTGCTGCAGTCAGGGGTACATGCCTTTCATCGTAAACAGCTGCCGTCGGCTGAGCACCAAGGTAGAACCGCTGGTATAGTGCCTTCTTCAGCCGAGCTTGCAATTGCCACATTCCACTCGTCGCTAAAGACCCCGTTATCAGTGGTCGACGTGACAATCCCCTCCGGTAAAGCCGACAGATGGAGAACTTCAGCGTCCAAGTCCAGAAATGTGGACTCCGGCAGCTGATTGCAATCACCAATGTTTGGGTCCGTGGCCAGGTGTATTAGAGGAGAACGTGAACGGAGGTATTTCTTCCGGGTCTGCTCATTGAACAAAACTCTGTTGCCACGCGGTATACAGAGCGAAGTGCGCTGGCAGCAGTCACTGATACGATGCAAGTAGGACCTTCACCGTCATATTCCAAATGGCGCTCGGCTCTTGCTTTCCGATTATTGGCGCATCCAACAGCTCGATTGAAACGGAAAGCTCCCCATACTTCTCTCCCGTCCACCGTCGGCTGACTTGCAGTTCGTTGACATCCATGCTGTTAAGCTTTACGAATCGCAGCAGGTGTCTGCATGGAAGTCCAAATCCGACATTAGTTTTGCATGTGCACGTGCGGCTGTTGTGATTTACCGCCTCCAGTCGACGATTGCTGAAAACGGTTGCACGCTCACCGCAGCGGAAAGCCACAATCGGATACGTTGAACTCAAGCCAGACGCTATTATGAAAATGGCGTACGGCATCAATTCGCAGCACAAGCGGTCCAACTCCGGATGACCGACAATACGGAGGTCACGACGAGATGCATCCGATATCGCTTTTCGTCGGTTCCATATCAGATACGTCGCGCACATCCATGACACTCATATGGCTTCCCACAATCCAATTCGCCCGTACAGTAGTTCCACCATCAAGCAGCGACGCATGGACTCCACCATATTCGCGTCGTGTACGCCGCATCTTGCAACCCCAGGCATCCTGCTGTTGGCTCATCTGCAGGCGTTGGGAAGACTGAAGGTACTGATATAGTGGAAAATAGTTGATCATTAGTACGAATGAGTTCCAAATTAGGTAAACCTTTCCAAAAGTTGTACGTGTACATCGTCATGAAAAAACGTCTGAATGTAGTGGATTGGTGTAAAAGTATGATAACATTTCTAGTTACACGGATGTGACATAAAAATAAGGAGCGGAAGGAAAGACTTTGTGTAATACGTTCGCAGTGGCTAGTGCACCATCGGACATGATGCATTTGACGCCAGAAGCACTACCTACAAACTCCATAAAGGCGAGGAGGAAGATTCTGACGACAGTCCCCGTCTCCCGCCAGAGAAAAGCATTGACAGCCGGCAGATGTTTGTGACAGCCATCGACTATAAGCAGTTGGTTCAAGAAATACCTCTGTTGGTTAGTGGAGAACGTGCTATCCATAAGCAAAAAGTCGGGAAACCGGGAGTACAGTTTCAGCATCTCGGGTGTGGAGTGGATGAATTGGTTGTTTTCGTCGCGCAAACACCGGGTTCGGCCTAGCGGGTTAAACTGTGATTCCAAGTCCAGTATATATCCCAAAACAGTGCATTTTACGCCACCTAATCAGAAAAAAACTTACCTATATTTTGAGCCCGAACATGTGCCTCGCTCGAAGGTTGATGACGTCCACGTTCGTTAGGTATTTTCCGAACTTCGATCGCACGTAGAACCAGATGTTGAAATGTCGGCTTCGGCATTCAAGAATCGGCCTGATTACCTCCAGCTCTTCCGGCTTTAACCGACGGTTTCTATTGAACCACTTTAATGCTTCGTCTCCCAGAAGCTCGTGGTTATGCACCATGTGGAATCCGGTTATTCGGATCCAAGTCCCCAGTCTATCAACAATGAAATACGCCCCGCAAAGTATGTGATCTACTAGTCTTCGTCTCCTGCCTTCGTTAGGATGGCGGGCAAACCCTTTTCGATGGCACTGATACTTCATCAGTGTCTCCTCGCGGGATGCATCTGTTTTCGGCGTTCTAACCCTGTAGTATGATTCAGAGATTCTCTCGACCCGCATGACAGAGTGCACCAGGCGGCTGCTCACACCCTCAATAAGCTGACGAAAAATGCTAACCGTCCCATGCTGTGCGTCACTTTCACGGTCGTCGTTGACGGATCCAGCGTTAGAGCATTTTCTGTAGCCGAAACGACATTCCCCATTGGTCAATAATCCTTTCATCCTCTAGGAACACGACACTGCAACCCCCACTGGAATCAGCGCCACAGACGTCGTCCGAATGGTCAAATAACTAAACTTAGCCGCGGCAAATTTTGCAATACGGACAAGCTCGGTAGTAGTATATATTACAATGCATTTGCACGTTTACATATTCTTCAGTTTTGGCGAGGGTACCAGCCCACCAAAATGTTTGTTTGAGATGGCAAAGTTTAAACAGCACGACTCATTTCTCTTCTGTGAAATGTTTGATCGGAATGCGATATTATGTTCCGAGAACCGACTGTCCCATTCAAAGGTAAATTGCAGCTTTCCCCATCGCGTGCTTTATATCAATCGTAGAACATGCACTACTATACACTCTATTCTCTCTAACCTAGCATATTCTCGCTCACTCCGAACCGTCTTCTCCCCCTTCTCTTACAACTGACGCTTCGGACATTGCGGTGGGAACTGTTCTGTGACAACATGTTGGTGGACAGTTGCAATCGCTCGCTTTCTTCTCCCAGCGCTTGCAACCAACGAAATCCCGCTACAGCACTTTCAGTTGAGAACTGCATGCCATCTACTTAGCTATTCGTCACTTCCAACACACCTTAGAAGGTGTGGCTTTCACGGTCTACACTGACCACAATCCCCTTATTTTCGCCTTCAACGAATCTTCTGAGAAATATTCACCACAGGAAACTAGACACCTAGACTTTGTTACGCGGTTCACTGCTTACATACGTCATGTCTCAGTCGTCGCCAACCTAGTAGCTGACTCACTCTTTCGCCTTAACTAAACTCTTTATCTACAGTCTATCTCGCCGCCAAAGCATCGGCTCAGGCCCAAGACGAAGACCTCCAACACACCATGCATTCCAGTTCACTGCAGTTGCAACCCGTTCCTCTCCAAACTACGGACGGAACTACCCTTTGTGACAATTCCACAGATTTTTCAAGACCCACCGTTCCCGCCTCTTTCAGACGGACAGTCTTCGATACACATAGCTCACTGTCTCATCCTGGTGTTCGGGCATCTTTAAAACTGATCACTGTGCGTTTCGTTTGGCCAAGCGCAAACAAAGATTTCGTACCTTGGCTCTAGCTTGTCTTCAACGCATACGCTCCAGGGTATGTCGACGCACCCGTAGTCACCTTGCCTCACTCCTTGCGCCGGATTCGCGGTTCTCTCATGCACACTTAGACTTCGTAGGACCCTTACCTCTATCTCGCCGATCCGGATGCATACTGACATGTGTCAACCGCTTCAACAGATGGCTAGAAGCCATCCCCGTACCAGACTGCACTGCCGAAATAGTTATTCGTGCATTTTCGGACCGTTGACTGTCCCACTACGGATGCCCATTACCATCACTACCCACCGCGGTACACATTTCAAATCATAGCAATTCCATACGTTCTTCAACTTCTTAGATTGCCGCCATATCCTAACGACAGCATATCACCCTGCGGCGAATGACTTAGTCGAAAGCTTTCATCAGTAGCTTAAGTCATCTCTACGTACCACTTCTGACACTGACTGGAGCGAACACATTCCGTCATTACTTCTACGTATCCGCAGCAGCATTATAGCTGATCTGCAGTGCGCACCAATAGAGCTTGTCTACGGCACGACACTTAAGCTGCCAGGAGACTACATTTCGCCCCTGACCATCGTGCATACCACCTCAAACTTCACAGCCTCCCTTTCTCAATGAATGCGTTCGCTGCGTCCTACCCCTCCTCGTGAACCGACCATAGATGTGCAAATGCACAGTGGACTCTATATGCACTCACATTTTCTTCTGCACAGACGCAGTGCGTCGTCCCTTCAGCCTTCTTACACCCGCCCGTTCAGAGTTCTCCAACGAACTCTTAAGCATTTTATCTTAGACGAGAATGGTCACCGAAAGACGGTGTCCATTGATCGGTTTAAGTGCGCATTTTCGCAGCTCCACCCACAATTTGACCTGGTACAGCCCCGCAAAGGTAAATGCTGCAGCAGCTGGATCTTCCGCATCAGGCACCCTAGACCTCTGTAACCCTTGACCCTCCTCCAACCCAGTCTTAACCCCAGGTGACTGACCGCCGCGGTAGAGAGGTCAAACGTCCGATGCGCTTTTTAGCTTTTGTTGACGTTTGTTATTTTCCTTGACATGTGTAATTTCTACCTTTCATGGTAAGCGTGTGTTTCATTCACAAACGTTGTAGCTTGGATTTGATAGCAGGATTCTCACCGGTATTCCTCTATCGGTAGATTGATGTCATTTTTCCAACTCAATATCCCGTGAATTCGCTCCAAAAAATTTTCTTCGTGTTTTCTGTTATGGTTTGATCATTGATTATTCTTGACCACGCTTTCTCGGCGTCATTGTTACTTTTTATTCCGGCGTCCGTGTGTCAATTCTAACGGTTATGTCCTGTGCATCTGTCCTGCATACTTCGCTCACATAGTATGAGTTCGTTCCAATATTTTATCCATTCAGTCATTCTCTTTAGCCGTATTAATTCATTGTGTTTACCGTTATATTTATCATTGGGGTATATTGTATTGTATTATTGCGTTGTGGTTCTTTCCAATTATTTCTCAAAGAAATCCAGAATTTGGTTCCCCTATCCGTATTTTCCGTTGGGATCGCATCAGGCCACTGTGTTTTATTGTATTTTGCCTGTATATTTTTATTGGTGTGTTCGCATCTTATATTCCTTGCTCAGTGCCTCAAAGCTATAGATTTACCACAAGGTTTTTTCGTTTTCGACGTTAAGAAGCGCAACTGTTTAACATACTAGCACCCTAGTCGTTCTTACCTTTAGCCCTCTCATTGGTTCTAGCTTGTCACCCTGACTATTTTGTTGCTCGTTTTCACCAATTCCTGTGTTCACACCTGATTATTCTCTGTTAAAGATACACCCTGATCGCCGAATCATCACTGTTCTCTAAATGCCGCCTACTCTCCCAACATACGCCTTTTAGGAGGCCAATATTATCAGGTAACAGGAGTTGCTGCGTTTGTCGCTCTGGGTCGCCACTATCTATTCGCCGTCTTTGTTGTATGCGACAGTATCACAGGCGCTGTGCTAAAGTCACGCATCCAGAGCTGCGTTTGTACACTAAGCATACCAAGGCGAAGTGGGTATTCAGCGAATGCACGGAGTTATCCCATCGAGGCTTCAAAGACAGACCCATTAGCACTTCAGGCAAAACAACCTGCAGGGACTCAGAAGTCTTGAGGAAGTCCACCTGTAAAGGTGCTGACTTTTGTGAATTGCCACCTAGCGTACTAGTAGTAAGCATAAGCGTTGACACTCGTGAATTGGCACCAGCCAACATTCCTGTAACAATTTCAGCACAAATTAAGACCTAGTTTGTGTCTGACCATATAAGGGCCTCACTAGGGAAACATTCCCCACCGGTCAGGGCTGGATGATACACTTGGTTCATCCCCTCCGCGCTAACTGTCGCCGTCATTGGGAATTGGTGAGAAAAAGAGCCAAGGACTAACAGATGACTCGACAGCAAGTGAGAAGATCCCAGGAACCATTGTACGAAAGACACAAGGCAACCACCACGGCTTCCCTAAACGAACGATGAAAAAGCATCTTCAAAAACCCACGCCGAGTAGACTCGGTGCACCATATATATATATATATATATATATATATATATATATTATATATATATATATATATATTATATATATATATATATATATATATATATATATATATATATATATATATTATATATATATTATATATATATATATATATATATAATATATAATCTCCTGTGCACATTAATTGAAACAAACCGCGATTGTGTCTCTTTTTCTATGAATATCATGTTTTTATACATGAAAGCTGCCCTTTTGGCATTTGTCTTTTTATTTTATTTTGGGAATAGTTATTTCATCATTGTTTGTGAATCAGACGATGTAATAACTGCGCATGTCTAGTCGTTATATCACCCAATATTGCGTCACACTTTTTATGGTTAGTAAGGTTTTTGTTTCAACTATCGTTTTTTGTGATTCAGTCATTGTTTGAGATGGACGTGACTCTCAGAAGGCGCATGAAGATCGTGACCCTGCACGAACACACAGTCAAGACCTACAGGGACATAGCAAGAATAGTAGGCGTCAGTCCGGCAACCGTCAGCCGTGTGGTCAAAAAGAAAAAGGAAACGGGATGCATTTCGCCAAAACGCAAAGGGAAATGTGGTCCTAAGAGGAAAACCACTGCCAGGGATGAAGCTTACCTAATACGGGAAGTGTTAAAGATCCTCGAAATACTAGTGACGCATTGAAGCGTGATTTGGGGGAGAAAGGAATAGAAATCAGTTCTTCAACGGGATCTGGCCCCGTGCTACATATCAAAAATGGTCGACTTTTTTCAATACTTATCAAATAACCATCTTGTACTGGCCTTGGAATTCACCAGATTTAAACCCCACTGAAAATATGTGGTCTATTCGCAAGCAACGCCTTCGTGGCATGGACTGTACGACAAAGGAGAAACTTATTCAAGCTTTAATTCAAGTTTGGTACAGGGACCTAAGATGTTGAAATACGCCGGATCCGTTAGGAAATGTCTTTTTTAGTTGTGGAACAGCTCTTCTTTGGAGAACTTCTATATATTGATGAGAGCGCATCATGCCCTGGACTGGATGCAAGACGCCGACGCCGTAATAACAAAAGCACCCCCAAAACATCTGCTTTTGTGGGTGTTTCACAAAGTGGTCAATGTGGGAATCACAAACCTTTTCTTCCTCTGACCTCCGAACATACTGACTTCTTTAACCATGAACACAGAAATGGCTTTCATCGCTGAATAGGACTTTTCTCCACTCTTCTTTTGTCCAGTTTTTATATTTTAGTCCCCATTTGTAACACCTAACTTTCATTACTTTTGTCAGAAGTTGTTTTCTGACAGGCCGTCTGGCTTTCCGACCAACTTCCAGGAGTCGCCTGCGAACCGTTGAAGAATTAATTTCTATTCCTTTCTCCCCCAAATCACGCTTCAATGCGTCACTAGTATTTCGAGGATCTTTAACACTTCCCGTATTAGGTAAGCGTCATCCCTGGCAGTGGTTTTCCTCTTAGGACCACATTTCCCTTTGCGTTTTGGCGAAATGCATCCCGTTTCCTTTTTCTTTTTGACCACACGGCTGACGGTTGCCGGACTGACGCCTACTATTCTTGCTATGTCCCTGTAGGTCTTGACTGTGTGTTCGTGCAGGGTCACGATCTTCATGCGCCTTCTGAGAGTCACGTCCATCTCAAACAATGACTGAATCACAAAAAACGATAGTTGAAACAAAAACCTTACTAACCATAAAAAGTGTGACGCAATATTGGGTGATGTAACGATTAGGCATGCGCAGTTATTACATCGTCTGATTCACAAACAATGATGAAATAACTATTCCCAAAATAAAATAAAAAGACAAATGCCAAAAGGGCAGCTTTCATGTATAAAAACATGATATTCATAGAAAAAGAGACACAATCGTGGTTTGTTTCAATTAATGTGCACAAGGAGATTATATATATATATATATATATATATATATATATATATATATATATATATATATATATATATATATATGGTGCGCTGAGGCTGGTTGTTGCTAGAACCTGACAAATGATCTACCCATTGCTTCTACTTATGTGCCATCGACTTCTGTTTTGGACGCTTCCTCGTGGCAACCGCTGGGTGGGAGCTGGGTTTCGCCCTTTTCCTTGCGAAAATCCAGGACACCAATCCTCATGAGCCAGTGAACTGACCATGTGATAGACCCGCTGCCTTTCGGGTGTATATTTACTCGAAGGCTTTGGCTGATGACCCGTGTCTTTCTCATGTCAGGTGTGGGCGCCCTGCCAGTATCCTAGTCCATTCTCTTCGGAGGTTATGACGTGGTCGATGGCCCTGTTCTGGTAAAACCTAGCCATAGGGGACAACATGGCTACGGGTTATAAGCTCACAGCTAGTTCGGCGTAGAGCACGAGCGCCGCGCACTGTCTCTGACGGTAGGAGGTCACATCCGGGTGTTTAATGGTTTGCTACTGCCCGCCTCAAGCCAGGCAGCCCCTAGTCAAATTGGTGAAACCCGCGTCTGGCTGTGGTCGCAGTTGCGTATCCTTCTACGGTCGCATAGCATATAGGAATCGTTCCAGTACCTCGAAGACTGCGTGTGACGGCCGTCAAGCAGATTCCAATCTGTCTCTGCAAACACTTCCCGAGCTGGCTTCGCTACCCACTGCCTTGTGGGTCAGGCTATTGAGCCAAAGGTTCCGGGTGGAGTCCCTCAAGCAAATCCCCGAAATCCAACGACTACCTCGCTTGCGATTGCCAACCAATGCAATCGTATGCCTGCGCATAAAGCACTCAACATCGGTTGCTCGAACGCGGGCACAATACTGGACCGGAACTCCAGTGAGCGTCCCGAGCGACGCACTGCACTCGTAGCGATTGAATTGGCGCACTACCACATTGATATTGCGGCCCTCAATGAAACCGGGCTCGCTGAGCAAGGTAAGTTGCATGAAGCAAATGCTGGCTACACATTCTACTGGCTGAGCAACACCGTCTCAGCACTACGTGATCATGGGTTCGGTTTTGTAATATCCGATCGCCTCCATGGCCAGCTGGTGGGTGAACAAATACGCATCAGCGCGCGACTGATGACGGTTCGCCTACGACTCGGAAGAAGTTAGTTTCCCATATTTGTAAACACGTACGGTCTGACCATGTGTTATCCTGATGACACGCGTGATCAATTCTACATTCGATTATCCTCCGTGATACAGTGTGTGCCGAGGAGCGACCGACTACTTCTGCTGGGTGACTTCAGCGCACGCGTTGGGCGTGTTGCATTGGTGTGGACAGCTGTCATCGGTTCTCATGACATCCGTACAGCGCATGCGAACAGGAACGGGTTGCTCTCACATTGTGCTACTCACGGCCTGACGATCACGAACACTCGGGTTGCACTGAGTGCGAGTGATATAGCAACTTGGACGCACTCGCTGAGTTGTCACGATCACTTGCTCGAATATGTCATCGTACGTCAGCGTGATATGCGTGAAGTGCGCATGACACGTGTACTGCGTGGAGCGCTAATCACAAATAGGTGCGCACCAAACTGTACATATATTTTCCTAAATCTATCTATTGCACTCCTGCCGTGGATCGGCGTAAATTTAACATTCTCTCCCTCGGTACTGGGGCGAAAAGTATTGAACTGGAGAAAGCGATGGGTGCACACATTAGTGATGTGGACCGCAGGGCCACAGTAGGCAACCTGTGGCATCACATTCGCGACCGGTTGACAGCTGCTGCCGAGGAGACCATCGGGCGCGCAAACTCTAAGCGGTCTGGTTGGTCTGATGACAACAATGTGACGATTGGCACATTAGTATGTGAGCAGAATGCAGAATTTTCTGCACACGTGGCAGATCCCAGTGATTTGGGGAAGAATAGTCAGTTTCACAAACTTCGACGGCGACTGACCCGAAGGCTCCGTTGTATTAATATGCATAGTGGACGGATAAGGAGAAGCAGATGGAGTGATGTACAGAACGCCGCCAAGCCAAGGAATTATTTGACTCCTTGAAGGCGGTGTATGGACCGAAATTGAAGCCGCTGAGGACGCTGATCGATGGTAACTCAGACGCTACCTGCACACAGACTGCAGACATAATGCAGATCTGGCGGAAACACTTCGACTGTCTCTTGAACAACAGTTCAGAGATTGACTGACCTACATTGAACGGTCTCAAGCAGAACGATGTGAAGGCGTGTCTGGCGGGCACGACAATATTGGGTGGGACCCTGAGGGCACTTGCTCAGCTGCGAAACGGCAAGTGTGCTGGGACTGACGGGATCTCGCCAGAAGAATTGAAACACGGCGGACCCGCGTTGTTGACTGCGCTGCGCCACTTGATGCAATGCGCATGGATTAAGGAGGGGGTGCCTACTGAGCTGAAGGATGCTCTTGTGATACCACTGTACAAGGGCAAAGGGAGCAAGCAGTGTTGTGCGAATGCTCGTAGCATCAACATGCTGAGTTGTGTGGGAAAGATGATTGCCCGAATCCTGCTCAACCGCCTCGTCAGTCAGGTTGTGGAACCTACCGTGGCGGAAGAGCAGTGTGGATTCCTCTCTGGTCTCAGCACTATGGATGTTGTGTTTGCGACTCGTCAGTTGCAGAAGAAGTGCAGATAATGACCTCTGCCATTGTACTCGCTTGTTGTTGATTTCACCAAAGCTTTTGATATTGTGAACCGCGAGCAATTGTGGCTGATGTTGGGTAAGTTTGGTTGCCCGCGTAATATTGTAAGTTTAGTTGAATGTCTGCACAGTGTTCTCCTGGCGAGGGTGCAGCTGAGTGGATGGGCCTCGAAGGACTTTGCAGTTGTCGCTGGTGTGAAGCAAGGCTTTGTCTTAGCTCCTGCCTGTTACACTCAGCCGAAATCAGAACAACAGTCTTGCAAATTTAAGTTTAGTAGAAGCAATGGCAATAGTTCATCGGCAGTCCACACTGTGTACAGATTAACTGTTTAGTTTCACGCAGTCCACATGTTTTAGCTAAGCACTCCCTTTTGAACCAAGTAATAAGCATCGCTGTTTAGTCGGGAGATGGACACTCACGCACTAGCGCGCACAATGCAGCTGCACATGCTATGTAGTGTAGCATGACCTTGCCGCGCACAAAGTCTGTATCACTTTTCCCCCCTTTATTTAGGGCTATCCCGATTGGATACGGTCGACCGGTCGGCGTCGGTGCTCAGAGCTCCGCAATTGTTACTCAGCTACCGGCTCGGCGTCACGCACGTGCATGTCGTCCGAGGCTTGAGCTAGCTGCTCTGTCTCGGCAACTGTTTCTGTGTCGGACAATCTCGGTCGCACAGAATCTAAATGGCGTCGAACGATCCTGCCATCCTCAGTCTCTGCTTCTATTATCCTTCCGTTAGTTTTTTTTAAAGACGGCTCGCTCCCATTCCAAACCTGCAGGTACGCGGATGTAGATAGCATCTGAATCTGTCACATGCTTGTCTCTGCTACAAGTATCAAAACGCTCCTTCACTCGTTGTTGTTTTACCGAAACTTGTGGCTCAATAGATCCATGCAATAAATCCAATCATGTACGCAGTCGACGACCAAACATTAACTCTGCGGGGCTTCTGCCTGTGGTCTCGTTTGGCATGTTTCGATATGCGAACAAGGAACGATCCAAACGCACACGCAGTAGAGCATTTGGTTGTTTTATTAGCAGCCTCTTCACTGTTTGTACGGCTCTCTCCGCCATCCCATTAAAAGAAGGATGATAGGGTGAAGTTGTTATGTGCTTAATGCCGTTTGAGTTGAGGAAGGTAGAAAACTCAACATTGGCGAATGCTGGTCCATTGTCAGATACTAATGTCTCGGGAAGTCCAAATGTTTTGAACGTTGTGCGTAGTTTCTCTATAGTACCAGCTGAATTTGCTGAAACAAGAATATGGGCATCAATCCATTTAGAATGGGCATCGATGATTAGCAAAATCATCCGACCTTCGTAGGGACCGAAATAGTCTACGTGGACTCATTTCCAGGGTGTTTCTGGCCACTTCCAAGGCTGCATTGGCGTATGAGGAGCGGCGTTTCGGGTCTCCTGGCAAGGTCTGCAACTTCCAACCTTCGCTACAATATCACGGTCTAATTCAGGCCACCACACATAAAATCGAGCTAACGACTTCGACTGCAACACCTGGATGCGCAGCATGTAATTCGTCAAGGATACTTGACCGAAATTTCTTGGGGACAATAACTCGTGCGCCCCACAGCAAGCATCCATTCTAGAGGCTGAGTTCAGACATCCTGTTACCGAAGGGCATGAGTTATTTGGGGGTGTTGTCCGTCCACCCAACTTGAACATAGCGTTTGACCAACGATAGAACAGAGTCTCTGTCAGTTTCCTGACGTATGTCTGTACATGTGACTGGGGAATCAGTGAAATGCCAGACCAGGTTTACGAGCTCTTGTGGGATAGATTCTTTCGATGGTGTCTCTGTTAAGGGAAGCCGGCTAAGAACATCAGCGGTGGTATTCTGTTTGCCTGGAACTTACTGAATTTCGTATGTATACGCAGCAAGAATAAGCGACCAACGTACCATTACATGTGAAGTCATTTTTTGAATACCTTTGTCATGGCCGAGGAGGAAAACAAGAGGTTGATGATCTGTATGGATCACGAAAGGTCGCCCGAGTAAATATTGTTGAAATCGGGTGGTGCCGAAGATGACAGCGGCTGCCTCTCGATCAAGTTGAGAGTAGTTCCGTTCTGCTGGTGTCAGGGTTCTTGAAGCATAAGCAATGAGCCGTTGAGCGCCATTCGGTAATTTGTGCATTGAAACAGCTCCGAGACCGTAAGGTAAGGCATCACAAGAAAGAACAACCGAATTCTGCGGATCAAAAGGCACAAGAACACCTGTAGATGTTAAGAGCTTCTTGACCGCTTTGAATGCATTTTCATGAGTATTGTTCCAATTCCAGCTTTGGTTTTTACGTAGCAGCTGGTGAAGCGGATGCAGATGACTTGCAGCCGATGGTATAAACCTGGAAAACTGAGTGACGACACCGAGGAACGACCGCAATTCATGAACATTTTTGGTTGCTGACGCCTCAAGTACCGCCTTTGTCTTTTCTTCCAGTGGGCACAATCCTTCACGTGACAACCGATAGCCAAGCTACTGTACACTCGGAACAAGGAACTCACACTTTTCTCTTTTTAGAACCAAACCGGCATCCGATAATCGCTTCAGGACGACGTCCAATGTATGTAAGTGCTCGGCGGTAGTTCGTCCAGTAATTAAAATGTCATCTAAGTACACACATGTGTTTGGTATATCTTTCACGAGTGAGTCAAAAATACGTTGAAAAATAGATGGAGCCGAGCTTATTTCAAAACGCATGCGTATATAGCGGAATAATCCGTGATGAGTATTAATGGTGGTGTACCTGCGTGATTCCTCATCGAGTTCAATTTGTTGGTAAGCATGACTCAGATCTAGTTTTGTAAATGGATCACCACAGGAAAGGGAAGCGTAAATGTCTTCAATCTTTGGTAGCGGATATCGGTCTAATTCTAACGCTTGGTTTATCAAAACCTTGTAATCCCCGCAGATACTTATAGTATCATCGTTCTCCAATACTGGCAAAGTGGGGGCTGCCCAGTCTGAATACTGGAAGGGTTCAACGGTACCTTCCAACTGGAGTCGGCGCAGTTCACTTTCGACCTCATCACGGAGGGCATAGGGAACAGTGCGAGCTTTCCAGAACCGCGGTTTTGTCTGTGGTTTAAATACCAGATGTGCACTGCAATTCCTTAAAAGTCCTGATCTCGACTGGTCAAATAAGACTGCATACTCCTGAAAAATCTCGGATAACTGCGGATTGTCTTTCACCAGGTTGACGTTCGACATTATGTCAGGAAGGCGCTTAATTCCATCGCGGCCCAGGATGTTCGGACCCGGTCCTCCAGAAACGTACGCACACATATGACTCGTTGAGTTCCGGTAAGAAATGCGTGCATTGAAGGTACCAAGCACATTCACCACCTGTCCCGTGTAATGTCGCAACTGTATGTTCGGTGGACACAACTTTGTAAGTTGGGATAAGGCGTCTGTTCGGATCAAAGTGACTGCGGAACCGGTATCAATTTCAAACTCTACCGGTTGTTCGTTTAATTGGACGGATACGACAAACGGTTTTTCTGCTGTAATGGTGCGATTAAAAACGGTTGTGGTGTTAATCCAATTCCGGTGCAATTCATCAGTAATGCAGTTTGTAACCTTAGATTGTTCCTGGACGAGTGATTTCTGCTTGGAAAGACACTTTCTGAATATGACAATTTTCCACAAAATCTGCATAATGAAGGAATGTGCGGACAGTCAGTCGGGGATAAGTGATTCTCCCCGCAACAGTAACAACGGAATTCCTTGCGCTGTACGGGGCGAGGTAAGGCATGTCCACGGTTAGTCTGGTAGACCTTGTTTACGTTATGTGAGATTGATTGATTTGAAGAGGGAAATGTGACTAGTTCCTGGACGAGGTTGGCACGCTGTCGGACTAAATCACATGCTTTCTCCCATGTCAGTAGCGTTTCATCTCCGGAGAGCAGACGTTCTCGTGTCTTCTCATCAAAAACACCCACGATTAATGCCTGTAACAGCATCGCTTCTTCGAACTGCGCTGGCAGGATCTGATCATAGGCGCAGTCAGGGAGAGCAGTAAGGAGACGAGAGATAAACTCATTTACAGTATCATTTGATTGTTGTCGCGTGGCGCTGAATTTATGCCGAGCAGTAAACACATGGGGCTTTTCCCCTCATATTCGGTCCAGGGGATAGAACACAGTTTTTAGGTCTCGCTTCGTATGTAATTGTAAACTGTCGAAATGTTGCTGGCCTTTGATGCCGAGATGGTGGCGTAGTAATTTACTTTTCGCTGCAACATCAATCGTGCAATTTCCAACAAGGAGCAAAAGCAAATCAACGTCGTCAGTAAATGTAGTTTTCCACTGCAACCATTGTTGCGCAGTAGGCCTTTCAGTAGAAGAATTTCAAAAGGGTTGGGTGCCGTTATTGAATTTGCCATGAGCAACCAGAATAACCTCTGTCGCCAAATTGTTACTTTCAACCGAAATCAGAACAGCAGTATTGCAAATGGAAGTTTAGTAGAAGCAATAGCAACAGTTCATCGGCAGTCCACACTGTGTACAGATTAACTGTTTAGTTTCACGCAGTCCACATGTTTTAGCTAAGCACTCCCTTTTGAACCAAGTAATAAGCATCGCTGTTTAGTCGGGAGATGGACACTCACGCACTAGCGCGCACAATGCAGCTGCACATGCTATGTAGTGTAGCATGACCTTGCCGCGCACAACGTCTGTATCACAGCCCTGTTTAATATATATATTCATGCAAGGCTTGTGCTTACGGTGTTCGTTTGGAGCACCGTATTGATGGTGGGTTGTTGAACATCAGTCGTTTCGGTACGAGAACTCTAGTCTGTGATGCAACTGTCCGTATGTTACTGTTCGCTGAGGACCGTGCGTCGTTTGCACACAGCGCGGATGATTTGCAACACATGACTAGTGCTCTAGCTTTTACAGCGGCCAAATTCGCGCTCACCAACAACAAAAGCAAAACGGTCGAATTGCCTCTCCTAGTTTCAAATGCTATAGATTTAGCGTCTAGTGAGAGGACGTCATCACCTTGCAGGCTAAACACTGTCAGTGACAGTGGTAGATAGGTGGTGCTATATCCCAGCTAGTTTGCAAATTATGTAGCCCAGCCAACGTCCCCCATGGCTCAGTGGCTTAAGCTGCTGGCTAGTTGGCATCTGCCTCTAGCGGTCATGGGTTCGATCCTCATTAGAGGACCGAGGGAATGCGCGCCACTGACGAGCCCCAATAGGGCGAAACGCGTCTCGCGCTTTTCCGGACTAGGCTCCGTTATGTAGCTTGTGAACTGTTGGGATGAAAGTCTTATCAAATTTACAACTAAAATCCTGCTACTAAGGAGTACTACAAAACTGTCTGCCACTTTCAGCCTTCACCGGAGGTGCAACCTTCAATCTTGCCGCGAACCAGCCTTGGTGGTGAAGTATTGGACACCACCTCCGCTTCTGCTACCTTGGGGGTGTAATGTCGACTGATCAGCAGCTGCACAGAGAGTTGCGTATCCGCGTGTCGAAGGCAGCGGTGGCCTTCGGAAAGCTAGAGTACCGAGTGTGAAACAAGCTTCAGCTTTCCATTGGCACGAAATTGATGGTGTACAAATCCATGGTGCTGTCCGTTCTTCTATAAGGCAGTGAAACATGGACGATCTACCAGCGGTATGTGCGATATCTCGAGGGGTTCCATCAGCAGTGTTTGCGACGAATTTTGCGCATCGGTTGGAGCGACAGAGTTGCGGACACGGAAGTGTGGCGTCGAAGTGGAATGTATGCAGTGGACTTCATACTTTTACTGAGACAACTGCGGTGGCTCGGTCATGTGAGCCATATGGATTCAACGAGTATACCGAAATAACTCATCCGGTCAGTTGAGTATTGGGAAGCGGCATGTGTGGAAGTCAAAGTTACATTTTCAGGAGATGATCAATATGAGCCTCTCACGTTCTAATCTTGATTTCTGGTCATGGGAATCGAAGGTGGTTGATGAGCGTGCATGGCGCGATCTAATCAGGAGGGTAGTTGCCGAAGTGCGGGAGAAAGACCTCATACATGCAGAGAAGAAGCAGCAAGTGTGGAAACGTCAAGCACCGATGGGTTGTACTCCATCGACATGGAGCGCTTGGTTCTGTAGCACATGCGGTCTCGAGTGCCTGAGTCAGACAGGCCTAGTAAGCCATGAGCGAGGCCACTGAGGACCACTACCGAACCGACGACGGGTCCTGCAGAGAACGTAGGCAGAACCAGCCCAGCGTTTGTAGGTACACCGCATTCGATTTACTAACCGCGTGGTTGCATACTAAGTCCATTTATTTCAGGTGGTGGGTGTTCCATTTTGTCCTAATGCTTTTATTTTCATATAAATTCCTACCTATCTTCTATATACTTGCACAGGTCGCGTAAGCTAATTGTAGTTAATTTCGATAACATTTTCGTGTTTGTGGCATTTCCGTAAAATATACTTTCCGACATCTTGAACTGACCTCGGATTCGTTCGTAGACTACCTTAAAAGTTGCAGCATGGATTCGCACCACTCAGTACGATTGGTGGGTAAACAAACACAACAACAATGGCGGACAACCCCTCATTGCCCAGTAATGACCTATTTTCCAGGAGGAAATAGACACAAACCTTATACTTGCTTCTGTCCAAACACCATCAGTGCTATCCAGCATCAAATTCATAGAAAAAATGTTTCTGAGGGATCTACTATTTTTGCATACACAGCCTTCATGGAGTGGATAACTTTCACCCTGAAGCCCTGCTGGCAGCGGCCATTCACCTAGCCCAGCCATTTGCCGGATGCTTCAAAGAAGTCCGCCTGATCCTACCAATTACCGTTCGGTAACACTTATCTCTGCCCTTTCCAAAGTCATGGAGGCGACCATCACTGACGTAATGCTGGGCTACTTGGAAAATGTAGTCAATGCATTATTAGGATGGGTTAGTAATTTTCTCCGTGAACAGCAGTTCTATGTAAGAGACCGAACATCCCTGCCCGACTCTAATCGAGTGGAGTGCGACCATCTTGCGAGAGCCATCACCTCAAAAATTTTACTTTTCCGGATGAGTTTAAAAGTTGACCGGGGATCAAGAGAATGGACGACCACGCCATGCTCTATGTGCGACCTAGATGGGACCTGGCATTGACCGGTGAGGAATTCACTGCCGTTAAAAGTGGTCAAGTGACACATTATCCACATCCGCCATAGACACGCCTACCTCTAGAATATTGTGGCATATGACCTGAAGATAAGCTCTCAAAGACTTGACCTCGATGTGCTGGTGCAGGACGACTTGGGTTATTCCAGACAGTCGGAATCCAAAAGTGGGAACCAGCGCGTTGTTAACTTGCCGATGGCATTCGAAAGTTTGGATTCATTCATCTTCTCTATGATGCTCCATGCCTACGTGCGTTAACACGTCGAATACGTAATCCAGGCTTGGCACGCTTGGCTAAACCGTGACCTTGCAGCGCTTGAAGCGCACCGTGGTCGAGCAGCGACTAAAAACACTCTGAGTGTTCAGTAGACGCTACAGGTGGCTACGTGGAGACCTCATATTGGTTTACCAGATGCGGGACGACCCCACATACACAAATGATCACTCCCACTTATGGGGCCGTGTACCGTCTGTCGGTAAATATACAATTTTATTTTATTTTATTTTTATGTTGCCACCTACCGCAACTCATCCTGAACACCAATTTCACAGGCAATAGCCTGAAACTGAGTCAACAACACAGTCGGCTTTTCATTAAGGCTGGACGAACCTCAGCTCATAGCGACTCAGTGAGTCCGCCATAAGTAGCCATCGTAAGTTTCGGTGCCTACGCTGTTTATGTGCTCAACGACATCCTGGACGTTAAGAATTTTATCCGACCGGACGCATCATTAGCACCATTTGTCAACGGACCAGTTTAGTAGTGAACACATTTGTGAAAGAGGATAAGTATATTAACGGAAATGTATTGGAACGATCATCTATGCTAGTGAAGGATATGTTCAAAATGTCCGCCGGCATTCCGCTTACAGTGCAGAAACCGCTTGATGCAATTGGCCAGCACTTTCGCCAACGTATCCCACGTGATCGCTCGACGTTCGTTCACAATATTTTCTTTCAACTGGTCCAATGTACGCGGCTTTGTTTTGTACACTGGCCGCTTCAAATAGCCCAATAGCAAAAAGTCTATGGGATTCAAATCTGGTGAGCGAGCAGGCCACTCCATTGGTCCACCGCGTCCGATCCAATAGTGGCCAAATTTGTCGGTGAGGTAAGCACGCCAAAAGCACGCAAAAAGTATTCACTATGTTATTGTTCATTTTTACTTCTACTATAAAAAATGTATTCCCTGAGGTGGACATTTCAGAAGTTATTAGAAATATTTTGGTTTGTTGCCTTTTTCGCTGTATTAAGCACAAATGTCGGCACATGAAAAATGTCTTCTTTAACTTCAGCATCCTGGAAATATAATTCGTGTGCACTGCTTTTGAAAGATATGCTGGTGTCTTACTCCTAAATAACGGATTAATTACTCAAGGTATGAAATTTGAATGAAGAATAAAATTTCAATTATGTTCTTGCATTGCGGCGTTTTGTACTAGAAATTCGGTTGTAGATTTCAAGTAATTAAACTGTTCTGCCATTTACTTCTAGCTTGCTACCAATAGACCCGGTAACTTACCGTGACAAAAGAGTTGGCAGATTTAAGGCCGGGATTATACTTTGAACCAAAATTTCACTATTTACAAATGACAGCGGTGATATTGATGGCGACCACATTCCTTTGTCGGTACCACTGCTTGATGATAGCAGCAGCAGCAGCAGCAGCAGCAGCAGCAGCAGCAGCAGCAGCAGCAGCAGCAGCAGCAGCAGCAGCAGCAGCAGCAGCAGCAGCAGCAGCAGCAGCAGCAGCAGCAGCAGCAGCAGCAGCAGCAGCAGCAGCAGAGCAGCAGCAGCAGCAGCAGCAGCAGCAGCAGCAGCAGCAGCAGCAGCAGCAGCAGCAGCAGCAGCAGCAGCAGCAGCAGCAGCAGCAGCAGCAGCAGCAGCAGCAGCAGCAGCAGCAGCAGCAGCAGCAGCAGCAGCAGCAGCAGCAGCAGCAGCAGCAGCAGCAGCAGCAGCAGCAGCAGCAGCGAGTACGACACAAATAATAACAGCGGAAGGGAACTGCACGGCAACACACATCATGCTGCACCTGGTTGTTCCAATTCTACTGCTGCCAGAATACTTTCAGCTAATACACCTGCAGCAAAGCAGCCCGCTACTGTTACCGAAAGCAAAAATCCAGCTGCAGGAAAGCGGACGACCTTGACGTTATGGATGCCAATAGTGCTTATTATCTAATCTATATCTGGTCAAGAAAGTAGGACCGCAATTATTTTCCATTATGTTTGACATGACATTAGTCAGCAGTTGATCAATCTATCGACCTGGTTGCAACTTATTGGCTGTGCCTCTACAGAGAGAGAAAGACTTGCTTATTGCAGAGTATCTATCAAACATGTCTCTCCCATGCGAAGCAGAGACATGTTAAAAAAGGAAGATGGGACAGACTTCACTATCAATAGAAACCGAGTTCAGTACTAAGAAACACTGAGGTTCAGCTAAGGCTATTCCGTCACTAAATGTCTGCTCAGATTCTGTGGGTCGCTGACCAGTAGTTGATAATGCCCCGCAACGATGCAAACGCCCAACTTGTAAGCGCTTGGATAAACAGTTGTTTAATCAGAGATATTAAATGGTTTAACCTAATGTATAAGCAGGCACCAGCTAAATTGTTAAGCGTCGTAGCTATTCAGAATCTGCAAAATACCATCCGATGACTCTCGGAGTTGACTAGAGCGAATGCTACTGAGGCATTAATAGGCCATTTTAGCAAATCTTAGATCATAGCACTGAAGCCTCACGGCATTTGCCAGCACCAGTCATTTACTGCTAACCTACTGATTGGGTAGGATAAATGAGCCGTAACACCAAAATAGTGGGACCGGGACCGATATTATTTATCTCGCCTTTCTCAATGTTTTTGACTACGAGTTAACCACATAATTTTAGTGAGCAGCAGACTAGCGGTATTGGGCCCGTGTCCGTGGATTGATTGGAATATCCGTTCGTCTACTTTAGCTGAAGGTTGCTGTTCTGGACTTACTTGTTGAGTTGATTGTGGTAGAATGCGATTCTTATAATGGTCGTTGTTGGGAAGGCGCATCAGCTTGGTTTTCATCATCGACGTCGCGCTTGCCATCAGGTCTACTTTCTAGATATTGTTGATCCAACCAAGGGATGAAGGACGCTCGGCAAACATGTTGATTACATATTGTTGCAAAAGGAAGTGGACAGTGCTTCCGAATAGCCAAAGAAGTATCTACTCCCGTTCAGAACGCATTACTGGAAATTAATGAGTAGTAGAGGGCTTACTCGAGGATTGTGAAGAGTAGTTGCAGCTGGAATGCAGCAGATATCCATTACAAATCCAGGAAAGTGCTAAAAGGCTGTTTCATTGTATTGGGGCTCCTAAGCAGCGCGCGCCTGCCGAATCCTGCAGGATTCGAATCCACGACCTTACTCTTACGAGTCAACGATTCATGCCCATTCACAACGGGTTATGGCAGCCGTAAGCCTTTACTAATTTCTAAATGCCATTTAGCGCGTCCCACCCCCCTACTACGCATTACTAATCGGCAATTGCCCTAGCAGGTTACATTTCTCTCGCTTTGTGTTGGCTCACAAAGGAAGTTTTTGTTCTGCGGACAGTCTTGTCATCTGCACGCTCATAGCTTGCATGATGGTGGAAGATGAGCTACGCTACATTGCGGGAAGATTTGAGCTATGACAGTCCGCTGGCGTAATCCATGGATCAGTGCCATTTGTCGCTGACTTGTAAGAATAAGTTCGTGGGTTCGAATCAGACAGGATTCGGCGGGTGCGAGCAGCTGACGAGTCCAAAGCAGACGCAATGACCGTCAAGCGCTTTTCCGGATGTTTGCTGGCTATTTGCCTGAGTACAGCTGAGACGCAATTTCACAAAAAGGAAATTAGTTCACGTATGCCTTGCCAACTGGCACACCTAGAATAGAAGATCACATCCTGCAAGCTATTTCACATGTGCGCTAGACGGGGAGTGATTAAGAATGACCATAGAGATTCGAAGAAATTCGTGAAGGTGTGCAGAACCACGTATTCGCAAGGATTACTTCAGGCTTCTTGTGCGGTAAGTGATTCGTGCTTGGCAGCTCTAGGTAAACTACAATCTCGCGACACTGCAGACGCCGTTGGGCAAAATATGTGAAGGGTTTATTCCATCTGCCATATAAAGAGAGACTGAAAGCTGTAGGGATTTACAGTGGAAATTAGCGTTGCCAGGTGGGTGGCTTCATTCGGACTTATTGGGTTTAAAAAATTCCAGTTATCATGAAACAGTTATCACGACAACGTACGATCAGAGATGACCGAAGGCAGAAGTAAGTTCTACTGCTGAGGTACTAGAATGGAGAAAACATACCAGAGGCATACCTACCGGCTACACTGTTTGGCTAAATTCAAAGGGTCATCTGTCAGTAAGATTTCGATGCTGGATTCAATAAGAGTCAGCATGGGTAAAAAGGAGAATGAAGGATCGGTTACACAACGCAAAGCTCACTTCGCGAAGGATGATATTGTTCCCTAAAACTCATAGAGTTTGTCGCCACTGTAACGGATATGAGTAGCCTGGTCATGTTAGCTTAGACGAGAATGACGTGCAACCTGAGCACCAGCCCTATACACGCCTGTATCCAAGTGACACGATCAGTCCTCGAAAACGGCCAACGACACGCACACGACCGGGTAACTTAGGCACGCAAGGGTTAGACCAACACGGGACACAAGACTAGAGCTGCGTGCATGACCACGTAGCCACGCGGGTTCGAAGCACTGAGAAAGGAGACAAGCTAAGATGAAGCGGACCCCTGGGAAGTCATTTACGACCCCCAAAGACGAAGCACTTTTGGAGCAATACTTCATTTTGTGGGTGAAGGAATCACCACCTAGGATTGGTGGTTTATGAAAGAACGTTGTCCAGGTTAGCCCAGTTGCCCTCCGACTCGGAGTAACTGAATCATTCTAGGCTGTGGGAAGAAATTTAACTTTGCTTCTCGCAGCCTGCGCTCTGGGTATTGTGGCGCATTTTTGAAGAGGATTTTTGACGTGCCCGCAACACAGTTTTAACGGTTAAGGGTGGTACACCAATCCCTTATCATATTTTCCACCCACCGTTTGAACCTCACAACAGCGGTGTGGTCATGCTTTTCAAGTTTGTCACACCTGAATGGCGTATTTATTTATGTTGTCTCACGTAAGCGTTGTGTATTAGCGATTGATAGATGGTATCAATCCTGCCAACACCCCCGGGCATTACGCCTTAGTGTTGCCTGGATTTTGCATCCTGCTTTCGCAACCTGAATTAATCATCTGATATCGTCCGAAGGAGCACCCTATGACCAAGTTGTAGTACTGTTCGTTGCAAGACATACTCCTCTAGTCGAAATTCCTCGTTGCTTTGGTGGCGCTTGTACATTATTTTCCTTTTATTGGATAAAACTAAAGCAGGTTCTGAGCCGACAACTCGTATTCCATCTTTAAATTGACTTGCAGGGATATGTGGTCGTATAGTTCCTTGAGTGCACCGCAACTCTTGAGATTATCCGCAACGAATAAAAAGTCCGACGTCAGCACTCCCAAGTGGTCGTTTATGTAGAGTAGAAATATTCGTGCTCCAACTACCGATCACTGAGGTACGACACAGTGAAACTCTGTCTGTTCGAACAGGGCGCTGGGCGCTCGCACATTCAAACAGTGTTGGAGAATGAATGAATGTATTCAGCCCAGGACAGGGTCACCGGTCCAAAGGCTCCGGAGAGTTTTAGGAACTCAAAGGCCTTAGAGAAATCGAGGTGAGCGGCGTCGACTACTTTCCAAGCATCGACGGATTCCGTCCAGTTAGCACTGCCTAACAACATTTCTTCGTACAGAAGCGGTTGTGGCGGAATCCATACTGCTCCTTCAGAATGACACTGCAACTTGCTAAATACCCCATGAGTGCTTCTGCAACGACAGATTCCATGAATTCAGAAAGCACAGGAAGAATAGTTTTCGTGTGGCAGATTGCGTGCACTGCATGATTGCCTCCCTTGCAAATAAGGGCGAATATTCCTTGCTTCCATTTTTTTGGAACCTGTATGCAGTTGAGAGAGCACCTGAAACTTAACCATAACACCAAACTAAGGAGCCACTACATGAAACCGGGTGCATTAGATCGGAACGCCGCTGAAATACTCGCCTCCCTCCCTATCTTAACCAGGGAACGTTCTTGCGACATATTTCGCGCTCACACTATCTATTTGAAAAGTTGGCTCGACTATGTGTTCTAGCATTTGGACCGTGTGCTATGTGCCACATTTTCTGGTGATGACAAACGCTAACAGACGCTATGCTTAACAGCCCTTTACGAAGTCGGTCTACATTCGTGTCAATGTGAACTCGGTTTATCTTGTTGACACTGCTTTTCCTTTGAATCTAAGCGGCTGGCACAGTTCAAACTATACGAGTTGTCAAGCTGTAGCTTTTCTAAATACCTAGTGTCAATGTTCTGCTAATACTGGCCTATCAAGCCTTCCGATCCGCATGCTCCATCCAAAGTAGTTGGTTCGCTATTTTTGTCGTCCACTCTCCTCGTGGGTAGGAATGAGTAAGCATGAGCCAAGTCAGTGATCAGGTCGGCCCACAAATTTGATTTGACAAGAAATTTCGGGGTGAGTCTTACGGCCACCGCAGAAAGGCAGGACGCTTGGAAGAATTCCATTTTTCATGCTGCATCCCGATACACTATCAATGCACACTCGAATGCGCTCTCATCACGGACTTAGCTTATGCAACCCTGAGCAAGTAAACCAAGCGTCCATAAAAAGACAGCATGAGTTCCGTCTTACTAGCCTTTGCAAAGGTTTACGTGGGAGAATTGCACTTTTAGAAGGACGGCCTTCAATCATACAACTAAAATGTTTCAGCATCCGGTCCTATGCACGCGTCTAAAGAATTAAGGTAGTTATGTAATTTAAAAAATGATATGAAATGCGACAACCTTAAAAACCTCTAACGAACGGGCAGAATTGCAAAATTATCTGTTTTGGCCGGTTTAAATTAACCGCGGTGTCATAAGTTAATCAATACGGAAAGGGTCTCCGCTCATTTATGTCACGTTTCTGTCATGGTAGGGATGATCTAATCAAAACAATTATACCAAGATCATACGTATGAATAATATTTTGGTATTAGATCGACAAGTTAATGAAGCCTAGAACTAAACGATTTAATAAAATTTATGGTACAGTCTGGTTCCTTTCCCCTAACTCAAGCTCAATTCAGGTATAGCTTGGTGTCAAAAGATAGCAGAATCCTATCTGTAGTCCTTAATCAGCGGATCGTTGAATCTGTGCTTAACAGGATGACCCGAACTCTCGAGGAATATGCTGCATTACACGCACCCGGTATTCTGGACAACTAGTTAGATATAAAAAAATGAATATTAAAAATGATTTATATTCTTTAGACAAAATAAAACGCATCATGCTAGGAATGATCAAGATTACTGTCCAATTCTCCTGCAGTTGTGACCCCTGCTGAACCAGTTCTGTTAAATAACATTTAGAGACAATGAAGGCGGAACGAGAAATGAGTGGCAGTGGAATAAATTAATGCAAAGACATCAGATAGATCAAAAAGTTTAAATTAAAAAGAATATTATGAGCACTCGGGTTGTTTGGTGCAATTCGCAAGCTGGGTATCATGATCTTACTCTAGATAACGACACCAGACGTCTGCACTATTTGCTGAACTCCGGCGGATCGATTGTTTATCTTAGTCCTGTGTCTCGCTATGCCATACCTTCGTGATTTTATTCCAACACACAGTGTTCAAATTGCTCGAAACCACATTATGCCTACCTGCCCCAAGTGTCACACAAATGCCGACATGGAATTATTATCACCTCAAGAGCACCTTTCCCTTGTTGTTTTCGTCATCCCACATTTGCCTCGAGACATTCTTCGCATCTCCTCTGAAGTTACCATAAGAACCCAACATGTACCCCTCCATACGCTGCACAGCGAACCGACTGGGTAGGCTTATGAGACCCAACAGAAAAGCTTAGGGCTTCCTCTGACAGACTCTGTGGCTTGCGATCTTGCTGCACGGTGGTAGGTAAGGTGATTTGAATTACTTTGTGACTTGTAAAGTCCCGGCTGTTTCCATACTGAACGTGCATTGTTGAGGTATGTACCCATTGCATTTATATATGTAATTTAGTAGTACCGTAGGTGACTTCCGATCTTGTTTTGGTATGACCTGGGATCATTACAATTTGCTAGAGCTCCAAACGAATCTGTAGCTAATATTTGTCTCCGCCACCCGTGAAACTCCCAATCCGAAATATCATGGCAACAAGTTCTGGAAACGCGGTCTAACGTCTAACAACTTGGTGTGACAAATGGGTTTCCGTCATAAACCGGTCAGAGCGTATTTCTCCAGTTCCCTAGGGTGACCTTGGCAACTAGGTAACTTAACCAAACTAAATAACCGATACTATTTCCCGATAACCAATTCCTCCAAAATGCCCCGGTTGACGGCTAGGCCACATCTTATCATTAAAAGCGTACTGAATGTTCGCAAACTGGGCTGGTGTTTCGGATAAGGCTGTTCCGGTAACCCCCGCACAAACACCATGTCAACTCACAAATCTCTTCGCAGATCCATTCTATCATGGACAAGAGATGGTTAACAAATCTGGACTCAAAATTCGAAATTGGGTAGCAAAAAGGCATACACTATTTGAACTAGCGTATCAGTCGGGATGACTCCCTGAGAGTGAAGTGCTATGCGCATTATACGGAACGCGCAACAATCAGCATTTTTATATAGTTGTCACCAAAAGGAAGAGTCGAAGGGTGGAAGGCGCCTGGATCAGTCTGTTCGGTGACAGCATGAAGTGTAGTAACCCACCTTAATGACATGCTTAGCATCTCGTATTATTAGATGTACTCTTTTTCACGGAGAGAACATAGAACAATGGAACAGTGGTTTAGATCCAATAGATGAAAAGTGACTTGAAAATCCCCATTTGTGCAAATGAGAACAAATAGACCACTTGGTGAGCAATTGCTTTCGATGATTCATCTTCAGACCGATACAATCATATATAGGGTTAAAAAAGTAAGATCGACATAGTTGATACAATTAACGTGGGGTAAAAATCGAAAACGGGTTAATTAAAAGTTACGGGTTTCTGGACCTCGCGCCATTGACCTCATTATCATCCGCTTTTGCGGGCCAGGGAAGCTGAACAGCCTTAATTAACTTCTGTTGCGAGCATAACGATGGTCAGAATGATCGAATACAATTTGATTCAGTCGTTGCGAGTGTACGGAGACGTTGATCCTTTGACCGGTGCGGCGGAACTCTGTATACTACTCTAAAGTTACGCTCTAGATCCACTAGATGTTCGCTGTCAACAATATGAGCCAGGATAGAGCTACTAATGGCTCCAGTGCCACCTCGATGTAGCCAACGCGGACAGTATTCGTTCATGCGTTTGGACAGTTGCCGCGCCGTTCAACCGATATACGATGCGCCAAAAGCGCATTCAAACTGATAGATAACCATTGAGGCGGTCAGCATCGGCAACTTATCCTTGGTTCGCGAACGAACGAGTGGTTCCGTTGTAAACATACATTTAAGCGTAGCTGCGGCGAAGTTGATTTAATCACACCAGAAAGACTTCGAGTAAAACGTTCTGTAGCCGCCTCCTCTTTGAAAGGCAGGTGTATGAAGAGTTCCTTCTTTGCCTCTGTTAACAATGGTACCGGCTTTGGCTTTTCTTCAAGGTTTCTTAAAATAAATCTGTCGGGGTAACCATTTTCGCTTAACACATTCTGTATGAACGTCAACTCTGCGTCTACAGTGTTTTTAGAGCATATTCGACGTGCTCGCGATGTAAGACAATGAATCAAGTTGCGCTTGTATCTCAGGGGGACAAAGCTGTGAAAATTAGTATATTGACCAACCCATGTTGTCTTCCTGTAGATCTGCCGCTGGATGGAGCCATCTTGCCGTCTAGTTAACAGAATATCGAGATAAGGCAGCTGATTTTCGGCTTCTCTTTCGTACGTAAAACGTACTGATGCATGTGTTCGGTTAAAACGGTTAAGAATTTCATCTAAGTTAGAATCCTCATCCATCACATCGAATATATAGTCCATGTAACGATAGTAGTGGCTAAAAGTGGCTATATCCGCCTGCAGTGCGGTTCTTTCCAACTTTGCCATGAAGATGTCCGCCAATAGTGGACCCAAGGGAGAGCCCATGGCTACGCCATCATTCTGCCGGTAGTAATTGCCGTTAAACAGTTTGAATGCGCTTTTGGCGCATCGTATATCGGTCGAACGGCGCGGCAACTGTCCAAACGCATGAACGAATACTGTCCGCGTTGGCTACATCGAGGTGGCACTGGAGCCATTAGTAGCTCTATCCTGGCTCATATTGTTGACAGCGGACATCTAGTGGATCTAGAGCGTAACTTTAGAGTAGTATACAGAGTTCCGCCGCACCGGTCAAAGGGTCAACGTCTCCGTACACTCGCAACGACCGAATCAAATTGTATTCGATCATTCTGACCATCGTTATGCTCGCAACAGAAGTTAATTAAGGCTGTTCAGCTTCCCTGGCCCGCAAAGCGGATGATAATGAGGTCAATAGCGCGAGGTCCAGAAACCCGTAACTTTTAATTAACCCGTTTTCGATTTTTACCCCACGTTAATTGTATCAACTATGTCGATCTTACTTTTTTAACCCTATATATGATTGTATCGGTCTGAAGATGAATCATCGAAAGCAATTGCTCACCAAGTGGTCTCTTTGTTCTCAGATGAAATGTGGTAGGAGGAGCTCGCGGAGCCAAATCAAATGATGGCACGTAGGTCTCTGTGAGAATAAATCCAAAGATTTGGTGGCGAATAACACAGGAGGACAGTTTTTTTGCGACCGCACGTAAACAGATAGATGACAGAAATAACCGAAACCTAACCTTGTGCTTAACGGCCCTCTCCGCAATGTGGCGAAGGGGATATATGCAAAAGTGTCATGGTGAGTAGCATGGATGTATCTAATCTGCATTAACGTATCACATAGATCAAATGAAGCATCACGCGATTGAGTGTTATCTTCTATTTTCTTTCTCAAGCACATACTGATCTATAACAGCTCCGTGCTATTTGGTGTGCACTGTGAATTCTAAATTCACGATTCTGAACTATCGCATTTAGCTAACAATTCACGATAGTCAGATGCCGTCCTCCATGGCGCAGTTGCATAAGCTGCGGGCTAGTTGGCAAGAGCCACTAGCAGTCATGGGTTCGATCCTCCGCAGAGGACCGAAGGATGCGCACCACTGATGAGCCCCAATAGGGCGAAACGGCCGTCTGGTGCTTTTCCGGACAGCTGGTCGACATATCTGAATTGTCGGCTGATTGCGACGAACAAAAATACTCACCAAAATCCTTCCATTCATAAGTAATACCAGTAGTCCAATTTCTTTATATTTTTTCCCGTTGGACGGTATGGTACTCGAGTTTACCTGTTCATGCACAAATGTTCGGCTTTAACAAACTGATAAAACCCTGCAATTTTTCTGCATTTATTATCTTTTTCTTTGCTTAATTGTTGTGAACTTACGGTTTGCGTCTCATCGGTTGTAATTTGTGTTACTGTGCCAATTTTACGGACTATTCTCCATTTGCGCAGACTTAACTGCTGACGTGGAATAATTGCTGCCCGAATTAGCGAGTCGCATTACCTATTCGTGAGTTAATTGTATTCTTTTTTTGTTTATTACTGCTATTGTAGAACCACGGTTATTCAGTATACTCATTCCGCCCACTGCCCTGTATTTTAACTGCCCAGACGGTGCGTTAGTTAGGTGATACGATTAGCCTTATACTCTCGGCCGTAACATGCACATCCAGTTCTTATTTCGATCTATCGTTATACTGCACTGCAGTTAAATCGGTAGACACTTAAAATAATGATTTACTTATTCCATGAACCTTTACATGTTAATATTTGTTCTAACCTCTTCATGGGACTTGTCAAGCACATGCATTTTTACCTATGGCAAATGGTTCTTCGTTGTTGATTGCTGTGGAGGACAGAACAATTTGCATGAGTTCCGGGACTCAGCCCCAAGTTAGACTAGTCCCAGAGCCTGTCCAATGTATGCTGAATAATCACAGAATGCCCCACCAGGGAAGCATCACACCGCTGGTTTTGTCACTACAAATGACACGCCGCCTGGCTGAAAAGATAATTGACTGTTAGAGAATCGCCGACACAAATAGCTGCCGTAGGTAAATTAAGGAATTATGGACCTACTACGTAAGAATAAGTAGCTTAAATAATTGACAGATGCATAACCAAAACATACATCCTCAAACGAGTCCGTAGAATTCCGATTTAAATTCTTAACCTCGCCTCTTTCATTCGGTTGACATGAACAACAAAATACTAAAAAAGTGAGTATGAAACACACTGATGCTACCGGTATTTCAGTGCTAAACAATCTAGTCAGTGTACGAGTCAAGCTTTCACTGTGTTCTGCGTGGTCATTCTTACGAAATATCATCTGTTGACTGAGGGCTACTTTTGATGTTTGTCGCCATATTCGTTATGCCTCACTTGTCGTTATTTGTATTCATACACACACACACACGCACACTAAATTAACCTGTGTCTGTTGAAATAGATGGAATCTGTGTGTTCCTTTCCCAAGAAGACAGCACACCAAGAATCCTTTCGAACTTATCTAGCCTTGTCAGAATGAGATGGCAGTTATTGAAGCCAGAGCCATTGGGATTTTAGCCGAGACCTCAAATCCTAAGCCACTTGGTCAAGGTCCAAATGATCGATTTGACTGAACTCCACTTCAATGTGAATCGTGTTCCACACCGTTGTTGCACATCGCAATCCGTTCGCATAACGTTTGCTTCAAAATAACCCCACCACATCGTACCTACTTATGTGCTGTTAATAAAGTCCTCTGTAGTAATCTTCAAACAAAATCCTTCTCCTTCGCGTCACCAACTTGAGAGATAGTTCTGCTGCAAATTAAGTACCCAGTTGTGCAATTTTACACATGCTTAGGCATGGCGGGAGTAAACTGTCATTTTGGGACAAAAGGTTTGAGCTGAGTTTTTCCAACACTGATTGCACAACCGGTTTGCGTAGCTGGCACAATTTAGGTTATGTTTGGTGAATTCGTAACTCACTGGTACAACGAGCCTGACCAAATGAGAGAGGAATGAGCGTTAACTCATGTGGACCCACAACTAAATGTTCAAGGATAATGTTTTCGAAAGATTGCTAAAATTTTTCTAGTCGGATATTTTTGTACTAGCTAGTTGGTTGGGATACTTTATGTTGGTGGATTTTACTATTGTAAATTTAATGATAAAATGTCGACGATTTGCATTCCATTGCTTTGTTATCGTTAAATTAATAAGCGGCCCGTTAGTGGGAAACAACCAAAGGCAACAGGTGTCCTGAGGCCCTGGTATTGAGCATATCTGTATAAATGTAGATGAAGTACCTACACTGGAAACCTTTTGAAGCGTAATTTATCGGTTACCCATTGTCTAGTATTGTGCTGATTGTCTGTGTTCATATGTTTGAGGGCGAGGTTCATCCGCGCAACTCATTTGACTCATTTGCGCCCAGTTTGGGGACAAATTGAGCTTGGCTCACGCTAGGTAACATCCTTTCTCCTTTTCTTTGCGACATGAGTCTGATCCGCTCAATTGAGGAGCACGTGACTCCGTTTTATGTACTAACTTTGTGTCTTCTTCGTGTGCCTAGTGAACCGACCAGCATTGCAAGCCATATCGTCAATTAAGGACATTCAGCGCCTACCTGCCATTCGCTCGCTCCAGTAAGGTTCATCCCACCTTTTTGGCTGCAAGCTAATTGCAGTTCAAATTTGATTTGGGAGTACACATGGTGTGCTTTGATTGCGACACTCAGTCTCGGTTTACTAGTTCAAAATCGATCTCGATCAACCCGAGCACCAATACTATATTCAAAGTGGACGAGTTCCAACACTGTGTGTTCTTGGGAACATGTTTCAAAGGAAAGCTGCGATGTGAACCTGTGTATGTGGATGGGTAGGGAGAGCGTCATGGAAAATTAATCAAGAGATATTCCGTGGACTTGGGGTCCGGAACAGCGACATGGTGGAAAGGGTAATCACACAAGCACATACAAGCAGAATCATGCGTATGTAGGCAGTACCGTTGATCTGATTGCTCACAAAGTGCTGAAGATGATGGCAGATCAAGGAAATTTCACACTCCATGTTTAGTATCACCACAGACACAAAACATAAATTGGCTGCATGGAATTGAGACAACGGCACGCCGCGTAATCACGCATAACTGACTTGTACGGGGTTGAGTTGTCTGATCGCGGCCGCCTCCGCGTATCGTAGCACATGTTGTTTGATGTGTAGATCACACTGAACATACGCGTGGGGTCAACACAGTGTTTGTCTGTCAGTAGATGGCGGGCGATTGATGATGCGTCAGTTACGGTCGACCTTTTGCATTCCTTGGCTACGCACCTAAATTGATGGACTGGGCTAGGTTCGAGACGTTATTCCTGACACACGCTGGGATATGCTCCGCGATTCTCACCCGCAACTGGCGCTCTGTCATACCTTAGGTAATTGGCCTTGCACTTGTATGTAAATTTGTAGACGATGTGTGAATGGCTGGACAGAGGTAGCTGCGGTTTAACGGAAGGTGTGGGAATGCTCGTCGTCGTGTATATCAGTACGGGTTGCACCGCGGCGTATGCTCATGCAACCTCGAATTTCAAACGCCGTTGAAATACCTCGCTTATAGCATCTCCCTTAAAGCTAGCTTCGATGTAACCTTAATCTTTGGAACGATGAGCACCACTTTCTCTCTCTTACTGAAGTGAGTAATGCAAAAATGCGGATACTCGATTTCTTCTAGGGTGTTGGTGAGGAATCGCACCTCATTACCTAGCGTGTCTGTCGTGCAGATTTTTCCTGCTCTGTCAAACAGTGTCTGCCCCAATCCCTGTTTGTAGCGTTTGCGTACAAGACTATGTAGGTTCAAATACGGTCCCTTCCAAGTCGACTTACGGTATGCTAATCTACGTACCGATCCGTCAGTTTTACTTTCGTTCAGTACGTCAAGAAATGGCACGCTATTATTTTGCTCTGACTACATGGTCACCCTGAAGTTCTGGTGCAGTTTCCGACCACTTTCCACACGTCTGCACTCGTTCGACAGGGACAGAATTAGTGCAACTCACACCTGTTCTCTTTAAGATATCAGAAGAATACTCTAAAACTTTTTACCGAGTCAGAATAACCCCTCTATTCGAGCATAACTGATTTTTAGTTATGAGTAGAAGGATTTTTGTGAGTATTTTTGTTCGTCGCAGTCAGCCGACAATCCAGATAAGTCAACTACGTATCCGGAAAAGCACCAGACGGCCGTTTCGCCCTATTGGGGCTCGTCAGTGGTGCGCAACATTCGGTCCACTACGGAGGATCGAACCCATGACTGCTAGTGGCTTGTGCCAACTAGCCCGCAGCTTATGCAACTGCGCCATGGAGGACGGTAGCCGACCATCACGAATTGTTAGCTAACTGCGATGTAGCTCGACCCATCCTCCACTGCCATGCAGGCACCTGCCATGCAGATGACAGCGGTTGGCCTTCCGGTGTCAGGACTTCGCGGTTACGGCAGCTATGAATTGACATAGTCGGCTGACTGCGACGAACAAAAATACTCACAAAAGTCCTTCTACACATAAGTAATACAAATTCGCCCTTACGGATTCCATAAATGCTATGTCGATTCATAGCTGCCGTAACCGCGAAGTCCTGACACCGGAATGCCAACCGCTGTCATCTGCATGGCAGGTGCCTGCATGGCAGTGGAGGATGGGTCGGGCTATATCGCAGTTGGCTAACAATTCGTGATGGTCGGCTACCGTCCTCCATGGCGCAGTTGCATAAGCTGCGGGCTAGTTGGCACAAGCCACTAGCAGTCATGGGTTCGATCCTCCGTAGAGGACCGAATGTTGCGCACCACTGACGAGCCCCAATAGGGCGAAACGGCCGTCTGGTGCTTTTCCGGATACGTAGTTGACTTATCTGGATTGTCGGCTGGCTGCGACGAACAAAAATAACTGATCTTTACTGGGCGTGTTCGTTAAAGCGTAGCTTGTAGCCAAGGTTACCAAATAAACCATATTGGACGGCTACAATCTTAATGATACTACTCTACTACTAGGTTAGACTCGTTTAGGTTAGTAAGTAGTGAGTTAGCTAGCACTCGTAAACTACGAAGCTAAGTGTTGTATGCGTGGTTCACTTGTCTCAGTGAACAAAGGAATGTACCAGAGTGGTAATACACAACCTGGCGGGGTCTTGAAATTTTCCATTGATGTTTTTCTTTTTCGAGTGATTTTTGTTCCGCCATCTACTGCGGATTTGATCACTATATTTCACTTTTCCCAGAACTTTGTTTATCTGAACCGATCTAGAGTCATCATAATTGCTCTTCTCTGCCGAATTTATGGAATCTTTTCAAAGAGCCTTGCTAAACAAACCTTATGACGAATGCGGTAACAAGGCCATAAACACTGTCAGCCGATTTTTCAAAAATTGCCTTGCTAAAATGTGCAAACTTCGCGCTGGTTGACAAGTTGTCCTCGGATACACTTCTTTAAATAGAGAGCAACTCTCTCTGAGTTTCTCCAGCACCGTGTGCTCTCTCCTCGAGAAATACGCTGACTTTACTGCCACTATGATGCGCGAGGAATTTACAAATACAGGTGCGATGCTGCACGAAAGTTGGCTCCATCCTGACGTTGGGGACGACATTATCAAACTCAGTGAGTATGGTGTCAAAAGAACAGGTTGACATGAAAAGCGGCATGATTGTGGAGGAGACGTCATAACTTAGATCGATTAACTTTAGTTTAAATCGCTAGCCTTGTTGTCTACAAACTTAATATTGAAGTTTAGTTGCCATTTAAGTGAATGTAAACCATAGTTCTCCAGCGGGTTTCTTTCTGTTATCACTAGAAATGTCTACACACCTAGTGATATACCACTATCTGAGTTGGAGAATTTTGCCGATTAGTGTTCACTGAGGTTCTTGCCTACAACTGAGAGTTCCCTCTGTATCGCTGTTAGTGACTTCAACAAGAGTGACAAGATATTAATCAAATCTCTTAGTCTAACAAATATGGTGAACTTCGAAACCAGACGAAACGCACAGTTAGCTTTTATCTTCATAAAAACAGTTGTTCTCTACACTAAAGAGATATCTCGGAAACTCAAATCCTTGCATTCTGAATGTCTGCTCAGTCATATATTGCAGAACCAAGTTTGTCACTTTGAAAAATGGCCTTAAAAATCAGTCAGACGGAGAGATAGCTAGGCAGAAAAGCTTGCGTAACCACAGGCAACGTTGGCTTCGACTGATTTCAGTTTTCAAGTATAACATCTATCTTTGGAGTGCAACCACTTGATAGAATACATTTACGCCTGCTTCGGTCTGTGTTGCCCACTTGAGACCATCTGTACAAGGATAGATAGATTTTCTTGAGCGCTATTTAAGCAACTTGGAAGAAAAAAGAACGGGTCTATAAATGCAGAATGGTTGCTCAAATTGAAAGACTCTTCGATGAACAAATCTGAAATAAAAGATTCAACCGCTTCTACATTGAGCCTGTGCTTAGTAATTATGGTCTTTAAAGACTTTTGAAGCATCTATATGACCCAAGTTCCCATAAGCACAATGATAAATTGAATGTCAACAAATTCAGCGCTGAGTCCTGTTCCTTTCAACATGGTATATTTTCTTTGGTCTGGTCTGGTAATCACCTTAGACAGGTTTAATGTTTTCCCAGAAATATAAGGCAACTAAAGCTACTGGCTACAATGCATTAGCACCACTTATCCTAAAGCACTGAGAGATTATCTTGCGGGACCTCTAACCGCCATTTCCCACTGCTGTCTTATGGCTGACACCATCTCTAACATATATAGAACTGTAAGTTTAACGCTTGTGACCAAGAAGGACTCTCAGATGTATCGTCCAATTGCATATGCATCAGTGGCGCAGTAGGTCTTTGATAAACTACTTGAACCTCTGAATTCCACATGCGCAAATGCAGGCGGTGCATACCTCTTCGCTTACAAACGTGGCCGCTCCACATTGGATGTTGTCATATATTGGTCATTCTGTAGCATATGCAGTGGCTGAAAATGTGAGGCAGTACGCCTTCCATTTTTCGACTATTTTGGTGCCTTCGAGAGCATTGACAAAGCAATCCGGTTCAACCAGCTGTTTACGAAAGGGGTTGCAACAAATGTTTGCAGCGTGGTTGAAGATTAGTTCAATAACCACACCCAAATCAACAAGGTTAATGAAGCGATGTAGTCTGCGTTTCATTCCATTCATGGCGGTTATAGAGAATCGTATTCTCACCCGCTCTATCTTTTGTACATTGTAAAGCTCCTTTTCATCTACCTTTCTTAAATGCGTATATGCCGAGGGATAGGTTTTTGAATGCATTACTCCGACCGTTAGGACCTCTACTTTCAAAATTTTCTACATGTGCTTGTGTTTTGGTCATCGTCCCGATCCCTGAATTTAAACACTTCTAAATGGCGTGACGTATTATTCTCGTTTCGCCGAGCTGACAAGCTACCAGTTGTTTTGGACGTCAGATCTCCGTTGACAGTGAGCAAGCAGTTCATATTCAGCTCGTCAAACATTACTTATCTAGGGGTCTATATATCCCGAAACTTGTATTGGTCTACTCATATTGCCGAAACCTTGTGTTTGGTTAGACATTTGTCGTTTTACTTCCGTCGACTTAAAGTATCTTCACTACCCCTTGATATAATTTTTATATTTATGACAGCAAGTATACTACCGTACTGGCACCGCTGTTCCCTTATATTACCCCCTGAGTCATGTAAAAAGTCTATATTTTGAGTGTACGGTTCATAAAACATTTTCAGTTGCAGTGAATTGGCTATAGAGCCCCTTGAGGAATTTATTGTTAACAAGCGTCTAGATGTTTGCATTATTCCTTCGTTAAAATTATAAAAGCTTTCATCCACCACATTGTGACCCATAAAAACACTGTTTCCTCTACTCGTTCCAGCCTTAGGGTCATATTTTATCATACCGCATCTTACCAGAATTCTGTTCTACCAAAACCATCCTACTTACTTATTGACCTAATCAAAACTATTAGCAGGATACGGAATAAGGTACTCCAATGATTTGTATAGACATTTTGTAGGCGTTCTAAATTTTAACAGGGCTTTCATATACTTCGCCATTTGAAACGATGATGTAACATGCTGAAAATATACCTACCTCAGTGCGTAAAGCCAACATGAATTTGATGACATTTATATCCTTACTTGCGTGTGACGGGGATTCTGAATCGGCCGCTGCCTTTTCCGCTAGACATAATATTTTACATTATCTAGTGTTCATATATCAGTTTTCCAAGAAGAAGCTGACACAGGTTTCGCTCAAGCCATTTTCAGTATCAAAGCGACCAAACTACTTCGTCCAAATTCTGGATACATGGTTCGAGATAACGTGCGAGATCTTCCATTAATTATTCGAACACAATTTTACATCAATTGAAACGACTTATGAAAACATTTTAATAATACGCTGCCCTTTGTTTGGATACCAATCCCGAAGAATCAGTTTAGCGTCATGCGAGCATTGCTCTTGTAGCCTGGCCGTTTGTTTGAATAATCTTAAAGCACATTCTTCAATTGTCTACTCATTGGTAAACATACGTTTTTATTAATGCCAATCTAGTGAATTCATAGTTGTGTAGAGTCGCAGCTGGGCAAAGGCGGAATGTCCAGTAAGTATAACTCGGCGGGCGAATTGCTTGGACTTTTCGTAACTGTGTACATTCCGGAACACGAGGCACGTGGGTTTACTTTGTTCCAATGAACTATGTTTTGTACCAGAACAACTCATGCCCGCAATCCGAACACTGTTATGTGTTATGATACACTTGCTCCTTCCACCTGTTCTTACAACCACACAAAACACACAAATACCTCCTGGGTCCTACTTAAATGAATGAGCAACCGACAGTGAATGACTGGTGGAATGCCTTCATCCTCCCCGCTCCGTGTGTGTGTGCTGTGTCAATAAACTCATTGGTGTGGCAGCCCTTCTGTGTTCTGAAGTGGGATCAACTGTGGGATCAGATTTGCCCCCAGAGGTATATAACAGCTTTTGGCGACGGAGGTACCGTTAATCAACATGGCATGCTCACCTGAATATCTGAAAACCATTTTGTCTCAGCAGCAGCAGCAGCAATTTGAAGCCTGTCAGTTACGCCTTATCGAGACGCTCACGCGCAATTTATCGCTCCAACCTGCAACAACCAATGATCACTGCAAACCTTCGGTTGATTCCCTTATCAACGGCATCACAGAGTTCAGCTTTGACCCTGATTCTGAGCTGATATTTGACATATGGTTACGCCAATATCTAGACATATTCAGAACGGAATTCTCAAACCTTGACGATCCATCAAAGGTCCGCGTATTGTTACGGAAACTCGGTGCTGTTGAGCATGAGAGGTACGTCAATTATATGTTACCGAACATGCAGATGATCTTAACTTTGACGACACTGTGACCCAAATAGAGAAATATTTGGAGATCCGTCCTCACTCTTTAATAACCGGTATAATTGTTTAAAGTTGTGTAGACGCGATGGTGAAAGCCTCATTGCTCACGTGGCCACAGTCAAACGACAATGTCAAAAGTTCAAAAGTAACCTACTTACGGAAGATCAGTTCGAGGGTTTGATACTTGTCTGTAGTCGTCAATCTCCAAATGATGCTGAAATCCGCACCAGAATACTTGGTATGCTAGAACGTGACCCTCAGATAACTTTGCCAGTCGTTATCGCAGAAGCTCAACGACTTATTAATTTGAAACACGACACAGCCCTAGTGGATAAATTGGAAACATCCCCTTCTGTTGCAACAGTACAAAGTACTTCAAGTACCAACATTGCGGTAATTCATCATAAGGAATTCAATCAGCGCAAACCACCTTCCGTTCGTTGGCAGTGTGGTGAGTGGCATTTTGTGAATTTTTGTCCATACAGGAAGTATGTCTGTCAGAAATGTCACAAGTGTGGACACAAAGAAACACACTGTCGATACAGACCTCCATCCAGCTCACTTCCTACTGCTCGCATGAAGACTTCTGGTCCGCGCTCGAAAAGGGTGAATGCCAATTTTTCTCAACCTATTACTAATCGACGAAAATACATCCCTATTGCTATCAATGGGATAAAAGCGTGTCTACAAATCGACACGGCCTCTGACATTACAATTATTTTGGAGACCCTGTGGAAAAGCCTTGGGTCGCCTGTCATTAAACCAACTACTGACGCTCCTTGGCCAAATTGAGTGTCAGTGTTGCTTTGCCAGTTTTACTGCATGGGGGACAATTTTTATCACAACCCACAGTAATTTGAACCGGTTGTGGTTAGATTGGATTGAACGTTTCAATCTCCTGGATATTCCACTAAACTATGTTTGTGCAAACGTCAGACTACACGGCCCACAGTCCCCGGAAACAATCGCAGTTGAACGCTTTAAGCAGAAATACTGCACTGTTTTTTCTGAACGACTTGGTAAGTGTACAAAAGTCTTTGCTTCGTTATCTCTCAAACCTAATGTTGTTCCGATATTTCGTCCTAAACGTCCCGTGCCTTATGCCGTAATTCCAGTTGTTGACCAAGAGCTAGACCGCCTAGAGAGAACTGGCGTTATTCATGCAGTTAACTATTCCTCCTGGGCAGCCCCGATCGTGGTGGTTAAAAAACCTAATGGTCAAATTAGATTGTGCGCCGACTTCTCTACAGGGTTAAATGCATCCCTCAACAACCACCAATACCCCTTACCACTTCCTGAGGACATGTTTGCTAAACTGAACGGCGGCAGATGTTTTGCAAAGTTAGATCTATCAGATGCATACCTTCAAATCGAAGTTGATGAACCCTCTAGGGAGTTACAATAAACACTCACAGAGGTCTCTATCAATATCACCGCCTCCCATTTGGTGTCAAAACTGCGCCGGCCATATTTCAACAAATCATGGACACCATGTTAACTGATATCGATGGCGCTGCCGCATACTTGGATGATATTATTGTTGTTGGACTAAGTGTAAATGATCTTTTTAACAAGCTAGATCGAATCCTTGATCGTATTCAGGAATACGGCTTCAGACTCCATCCTGAAAAGTGCACGTTTTTCATGCATTCAATCACCTTCCTGGGGTTCATTATTGACAAGGACGGTAGACGGCCTGACCCCTCGAACTTGGAAGTAATTAAGAGAATGTCTCCTCCTACAGACGTTTCAACACTGAGATCATTCTTGGGCCTCATCAGTCACTATAGCCAATTCCTTCCACAGATGCATCGTGTACGTGGTCCACTTAATGATCTACTGCGCAAAGATAAGCGTTGGTACTGGTCTGAACAATGCCAAAAATCATTTGAGGAGGTAAAAAAGATGTTGTGTTCCGATCTTTTGTTGACACACTACAACCCCACCCAGGAAATTGTACTAGCTGCGGATGCTTCAAACTACGGCGTTGGAGCAGTTATTTCCCACAAGTTCCCAGATGGCTCAGAGAAAGCTATTGCGCACGCAGCCAGGTCGTTAACCCCAGCAGAACGAAACTACGGTCAGATAGAGAAGGAGGCCCTGGCAATAGTCTTCGCGGTAAAGAAATTCCATAAGATGCTATACGGAAGGAAGTTCACCCTCCTTACTGATCATAAACCACTGCTAGCAATTTTTGGATCAAAGTCAGGCATACCCGTTTATACAGCAAACAGGCTGCAACGTTGGGCTATCACGTTACTTGGCTATGATTTTGAAATTAAGTACGTTTCCACAAAGAATATAGGCCAGGCTGACGCACTTTCACGGTTGTTAGAAAATCACCAACCTCAGAGAGAGGACTCCATCATCGCAACCATATCCTTAGAATCAGAAGTAAACCAAGTGCTGATAGAGACTCTTCGCAAGCTTCCGATTACCTTTGAAATGGTTCGTGCCGCATCAACCCACGATCCAATCATTCAACAGGCAATAAAATACCACACAACACAGTGGCCCAAAGATAACCTTACAGGGGAGTTACACAACTTGTCCCTAAGAAAAGATGAACTATCAGTCGTTAATGAATGTTTGCTCCTAGCTGATCGAGTTGTCATTCCGGTGGAACTTCGCCAGCGTATTTTACGGCAATTTCATCGTGGTCATCCCGGTATTAGCAGAATGAAAATGATCGCCCGAAGTTTCGTTTATTGGCCAAACATCGACGCGGACCTCGAGCGCTTGGTGAAGACATGTTCACGGTGCGCGCTTGTCAGTAAATCACCGCGGAAAACCGAATTAGCTTCCTGGCCATTGCCGACTAAACCCTGGCAACGCATACATGCTGATTTCTTTGGCCCTGTCAATGGACAGCAATTCCTCATCGTTGTAGATTCTTACAGTAAATGGCCTGAGGTTTTCCCGATGGAGCATGCAACCAGTGGCGCCACCATTAAAGTACTCAGAACACTATTCAGCCACCATGGGATACCGGAGATTTTAGTCACCTACAATGGTTCCCAATTTACTTCCTACCAGTTTGCCGAATACTGTTCGCAGATTGGTATTACACACTTATGCACACCCCCGTTCCATCCCCAATCAAATGGACAAGCTGAACGTTTTGTTGATACCTTCAAGCGTACATTACTTAAAATGCGGGGTGAGGGGACTACGCAGGAGATATTAGATATTTTCCTACTTATGTACAGATCAACCCCAAACCCTCAAGTGCCAAACAACGCGTCACCCTCAGAGGTTCTAATCGGAATGAAAATCCGCACGGTTAATTCGTTGCTACTGCCGAAGAGCACTAGTCCACAAGACAGAAATATAAAGATGGAGAAGTATTATAATCAGCGAAATAGAACTCAAGAACGTCATTTTCATGCGGGGCAGAAAGTCTTGGTCAGAGATTATCGCACAGGTAAACCTCTTTGGACAACGGGTACGATTCAGAACCAAATAGGAAGAGTGATCTATAAAGTCAGGGTCGGTGATTTTATTTGGACTAGGCATGCAAATCAGTTGAGATCTACCAATATCCAACAGAGTACAGATAATCGAATTCTGCCGCTTGATTTTCTCTTAAACAGTTTCGATATACCCCCTAGAACGCCACGCGTGCCTGACGAGGAATGTGCGACAGTCCCGGAGGAAAAGAGTTTGCAACCAAGACGTACTGATCGCACCCGGAAGCCAACTATGCGACTACAGGTAAACCCACAAAAACGTTCGTATGACTAACAATTCCTTTTCGCGGGGGGAGATGTAGAGTCGCAGCTATGCAAAGGCGGAATGTCCAGAAAGTATAACTTGGCTGGCGAATTGCTTGGACTTTTTGTAACTGTGCACATTCCGGAACATGAGTTGCTGGGAAGGCAAGTGTGTTTATTTTGTCACAATGAACCATGTTTTGTACCAGAACAATTCATGTCCGCAATCCGAACACTGTTATGTGTTATGATACACTTGCTCCTTCCACCTGTTCTTACAACCACACAAACACATAAATACCTCCTGGGTCCTACTTAAATGAATGAGCAACCGACAGTGAATGACTGGTTGAGTGCCTCCTTCCTCCCCGCTCCGTGTGTGTGTGCTGTGTCAATAAAACTCATTGGTGTGGCAGCCCTTCTGTGTTCTGAAGTGGGATCAACTGTGGGATCAGACTTGCCCCCAGAGGTATATAACAACTTGATACTGTAAAATGCTGAAAACGTACTTATTTGGGCACATAAAGTTTTCATTGCTTTGACTTGCTTTTGGATACTTCACCAAATCTTTACCTTGCTTCAACATGCTATGGCAGATCATTAAAATGAAGATAGTTCTCCTCACTAGATTGAGTGGGTAACGTGTATTTGTACTGAGTTTCTTTTAAGGATTCCTGATTATTTTCATTGAATTGTATGCGGAATAAAATGGGAAATGTCTTCAAGTTAAAACTTAAACTGATTGGAGCTTACAACTGATACAAATCTGCAGATGCTGCCATTGTAGTCAGCGTTCATGACATCACCCATTCAATTTTGATGCGTTGGAGTTTAATTGTGTACAGTGAATTAGAAAGCAAGATGTAATACGGATAGTGAGAAATTTGTCCGATTAATGCTAAGTATATTAGCCACGAAAATCGCACGATTTCTCACTCCAGTTGACCAGGGCGGTTAAGATGCCAGCAACTATTTGGTTCATTCAGATCTACCCATGAAACTACAACATTCGACTTTTGAATCATAGGTGATCGAACCATTACGCGGTTAAAAGTTAAGCTCAAGGTACAGTGCTACAGCCTCAAATTTATGAGGAAATTTGGGTGCCAACGATGTGGAAAAACGGTATCATCACTCATATTTGCGTGAGTCGCAAACGCATGAAGCCCTCGAGAAACCGTCTAATCACTCAGTTCCAGACACTATTCAAAGTAATAGATGTGGTTATTTTTAGTGTCGCGGATACTATTCCGCTTGCAGCCTTGAAGGATATCCTACTTAAAGTGGTAACATGGTTGGCACGGAGTACAGTTGCATAAGACTTAACAAGAAAGCCCAGCGCCACTCGTCTCCAGTCTTACTCAAATTTCATAGTGCCTTAACTTCCAGTAAAGTTATGAGTAGACGTGATCAAATAGTTGCCAACACTACCTTTAAGATCCTGAAAGTATTAGCTGATAGAACAACTTTACAAGCAGTACTCCTGTATAAAGATTCTGACGCTATTCTACGACGCAACTCACTACCCTCAATTCTGGTCGCATATAGAACAGTTGCTATTCTCCTTCCCAGCTACTAAACTGACACCACTACGTTAAGGTTAGCTGTCCACGATATCACCCATAACCAGTTCATCAACATAGTAACCCCCCCCGAATCGCCACTAATGCCAATGCGGGCAGTTAAAATCCAAAAACCTCCTACTTTAAAAACTAAACTCCTCCGTCGCTAGGAATATGTGAAATCGCATCTAGGGGACAGATTCGTAAGGCAGCTACAGAGCACCAACAAATAGGTTGTGATTTGGACCTGACCACCACAATGCCTCGCAACCTGATTGCTTTTCGTGCTTACAAAAGACCAAGTACCATTGATAAGGCGCTAGCAAACTGACCACTTGCTGGGGGCCTAAATCAGGTACCCAACACTCCATCATCCCTGAAGGCGGATTCTACTGATCTTACCCAAAAAAACCCTGAGTCGACTGATACTCAGACCACTCTACTTCCCACAGGCTTACAACCACACTTCTGGTTTCAGCGGTTTGGCCAGCTCAATGATTGTTGACCAAGAAAATTACAGACTACCCCATACCACCTAAGAAACCATTAGCTTATATTGTCTTTGCTTTCAATATATCTGACCCTACTGTTCTTGAAATCCCTATAACTTTCGGGAAAGTATCTAATGTGAACTGTCTAACGCTTAGCGCCATTAGGATGCCTAAAAGGATACAGGCCTACCCAGCACCAGTCAGATTTAGTTCTGTCGACCAGCCCACGTTGGAAACGATTAATAGTGAGCTAAGCGCCAATCGAAAAGTCTCTCACTTAGAAAATGTTTACTTCAGTAAGCTTCTTGCTCAACGCTACATTTCTGTCTATCCAGAAAGTCTGCTGCCTCCATTCTGGGTAAATCATGTATGCACGCTAACCCCTTCCGCAATATAATTCCTAAGTATATCCCTGGTAGATTAAATGAACTGTCCTTTTTGGAGACTTGGGAAGGAAACCCTTTGTCATCCCTCCCCAGCAAGTCTACAGACGTTTATTGAACTTTTGTAAATGATCCAAACTTAAATTTAGTACTTAGTCCAACACTACCAACGAATACCATTACTTCTCAAAATTACCCTAATCCTTCATCCTTAACTTGTAATGGAACAATGCCAGATATTTACCCCAACTTATTCAACCAGTTAGCGTGTCCGCCTATCCATATATTATCGACTATACTTGCGCACTTCGAAATAAGATAGCCCAAAATGTCTCTTTAAACCTGAATTCATCTTAGTGACAGAGATATGGTTTACAAACGAAACTCTACTATCCTGCTTCCATATTTCTCATCATCATAGTTTTCTCGCTTGTCGAACCTCGGTACCTGGCGGTGATTGCATTAAATTTGTCGCTGATAACTTCCAAGCGCCGCCATTATGTACTTCCCTTTAAGGTAATAATATTGACAGCATAATTGTACTTGTTGCTCTAGGTAGATCCTCGATGATTTTGGGTTGCATTTACTTTCCTCCGAATCCCAGTACCGATGACTTACAAGTCCTGGAAAGCTAAATAAGCTAGTTAGCTGAACTACCGGTTTAATGTAAAGTATAAAGAGGACATTTCATTATGCCTGACATTGACTGGAGATCGTGCGTCTCACCTAGTGAATTTCGACACTATTGTCTTCCATACATATCTGTGGGTACGTACAACAAGTCCACTCACCCACCAGAGGAAACCACATCTCGATTTTTTCTTACATTAGGCTTACACAAGATCTATGCTGCTGTTCTAGACAAATTCCATGGCAGCGACTACCAGACGGTCTAACTGTTATTCGAAAAGCCGTGATCTGTTCCCACAGACCATACATTTCTCTCCACATGGAATGGTTTTCCGCCCTTCTGAGACCTTTGCAATGGGAAAATTTATTCCCAACGAATATCCACAAAGGACTGCCGATGAGTTCCATAAGAATATACAGCTTTCCTAGTAGCTATAATACCACTGAAGTATCAGCGTCTTCCCAATAAAATAAAATCAGTCTTCACCTCCGAAAATTTTTCACGCAGGCTTACAATGATATAAAATTGCTACTGGAAAACCGATGACTTCTCCTTAGCATAACAGCAGCAAAAGTCGTCGTCGAACTTGAAGGACTTTGGCTTATCAGGCATATAAATGTTGAAAGATACGCGATTAATAGCTATACTCAAATCCTTGAACTCACCAAGCTGATGAAAAGAAGAAACAAGTACGGAAACCCCAAGCAACTTGATTCATGGCAGCCAAATAACTAGCCAGCCAACTATAATAACTGGTTTTAATAATTATTTTTGTTTCACATTCAACTCCACCGCGGAGGTTTCTATGCTAATGCTCGCTGTGCTTACTGATGACAAGCTCTACACAGTTGCCTTTGAACTGCGTGAGATTAATTGACTTTTTCCGTCTGCTAACTTATCATGGTATGTTGTATCTGACAATTCATCACCAACACTGATAAAAAATGGTGGATCCGGCATCCTTCTACTACTTCTGAATATTTTCTCCGTAGCTATGATAGTCGGCACTGTGCCATCTCAGTGGAGGAAGGCTGATGTCAGTCCTCGCTACAAAGACTGTGAATGAGATTAGCAATTATTCCCCAATAAGTCATGGTTCTATACTCACTAAAATGCTAGCGTGTCACATAAATTCCAAAACTATTGACTTGATGGTGACGCGAAATCTTATCAACAGCGCACAACACGGTCCCCTAAATGCGCGATTCTGCATCACACCTCAGATCGACATTCTCAATCTCCTGACTAATGCGCTGGATGGCGGTTCATCAGCAATAGTCATCAACCTCGACATACACAAGGCGTTTGATGGTGTCCTACATAACTACCTCTTATCCAAACTAAGTGCACATAGCGTAGGCAACCCTCCGCTTTCATGGCTTGATTCTTACAAATAGAACCCAGTTTGTTCGGATTCAACGTGAAACAAGCGCGCCAAAACCTGGCAAGAGTGGCGTGATATAGGATAGTGTTCTGAGACCCATAAATTTCGACTTTATGCAAACGATATTTTCAACATGTTTACGTCCGGCAAACATTTCCTATTTGCCGGTGTCATAAAAACTGTTTGCACTTTTAATCCAACAGAGGTCAGCATAATGACAAACGAAATTTTGCGTGACTTACGAGCGCGGGACTCAGGGATCTCCAAATGCTTGATGACATTCTCTGCTGATAAATGCCACGTAGTATCCTACGGATGTGGCATAACACCAGGTTTGCTTACTATAAATGGTAAACCATTGTCGCATTGACACACTAACCGTGACCTAGGGATCCACTATTCATACATCCTTAACTTTGCTGAACACGCCGGACATACTGCACCTCAAGCCCGTCAAGGCATTGGGCTTCTGTACAAAACATTTAACTGGAATCAATTTATAGCATGTATAAAATAAAGATACATCAATTACTTGATTATGCTTTTATCATCAACTGTACTTCTGGAGTGTGTGATCGTATGGCATTTGAACTTATACAACGCTTATTTACTAAGCGTCTACTAGGCAGTTCCACCACTCTTTCTTATATGGATCGTTGCATTACTTTCAACTTCGATCCACTGTGGTTGCGAAGAATGAATATTAACCTTTTCGTATTCTTAGTACTAATACCCAAAAAGTACACTCCTCACACCCAAAGGTACAAATAGCAGAATTGCCCATTTTATCGCACCGAAAATAACAACAACAAGTTAAAAGATTACAAAAAATCCTTTCTTTAACCGATACTGCGTAGTATGGAACAGACTTGCATCTAGGATAAGTAAAATGTAGTCAGGGATAAACCTCAGACACCCTCTCGATTTAGTCCTAAATGTAGAAACAGCGATTGGTATACTGCAACATACCCTGGCAAATAAACCCCCGTACGAAATTGGTACAATGATGGATATAGTCTCAATACCTGGGTCCTTTTTCTTTATTTTGTTGCCCTCCCCATGCCTACCATTAGATAATAGCTTTTGTCTAAAGAATAGAATGTCCTGAGTACCATGAATGTTGCGCTTACCGAAGCGGAAATATGTCCTAGAGTTCCTCTCTGGCAAACTGCTTCACATTCGTCTTGCAATACTAATCATTCTCTACTTTTTCCTGGAACCAACCCCTTAGGCACATGCTGCATCTCTCCGTGCTTCGCATTTGACTGGATTCACCTGATGGCACTATCTGAAAACCTACCAGGATTATCCATGTTTACCATCATTCTGAACGCTTACTTTTAACTAAATCAACTTATCCTAGCGAATTCAGCTAACTAGTGAAACGACAGTAAACCCTTCACAATGCATACAGTTTGCGCCCCCCCCTGGAGAAAAGATTTTGCATACCTGCAACATTTCTCAGGGCCATACGAATTAATTTCGCATCATCAACCTCCCACTCTTAATCTCCTGCAATTCTTCTTATATTTCCTTTTAAAAAACATGTGCATTTCTGAGAGTGCGTTTCTAGTGGAAATTTATACGAATAATAATGAAAAGGTTTGACAAAAGCCCATCAGTTTTCGTTCCATTCCATAATCCTAAATCTATTTTTTTATTTCTCTCCCACCACTGTTGGCCGCCATCGGGCCTATCTCCCGAGGTGATGGGTAAAAGCTTCCAAAAATGTGCTACAATCATGCAACGCCAGTTGTCACGAACTCACTGGCAAATATTAAAAGTTCTGGACTCGAAGCAGGTAAATGATTGTACGTATTTATGTATGCTGTGTCCCCATGATGATATCAACATTGCATATAGGAACAGTTAAAAAATTTAAAAAAGAAGTCATAAACTCATTGGTTGCTTGCTTCAAGCCAAAATATGGTATGGCCAGATGAGGAATCTAAGTAAAGTGTGGAACCAGGTCTCCGGGAGACTCTTTTATGAAGGGTCGCATTACTTTACTTGAACTCACGGCTAATTCTACTTTCATTCATACTATTCACAACTTCCCCAAATTTTATTACTTTTAAATGCTTGAGCACTCCGTTGTAAACACAACAGATTTGGACAAATTTCCTTCCACTATCCGACTTTGTTGCCCCAATTGAGCAGGCGCGTAGTCTGCCTGTGTCTCGCGTGTCGAGAAATATAGTGTTTATTAACTTATTTAAAGGATATCGCAGCGGCCTGCAAACGGTAACCTGAGAAGATCAGTGTGACGACGTAACCCAAGTTCAGTTGTAATCGGTCATAAACTACAAATATGCTGCTAACCCGAGCAAGTTGAATGGGCTCTACCGATGCCAGATTAGGTATCAATGTCGTCTACTCAAACTACAAATGCGCTCGATCAGCTGGACAATCGCATTCTCCTTCACTAGCTTTAATTCCGGGGAATCGGTAACAATTAAACGGGATAAATAATGGAATAATGAAACAATGGATTTCTCACGACTCTAGAAGCAAACGCTTTGCGGTTTTCCGTAGTTAAGCTGTGATATCAAAGTGGGTGGATAAAAGTGAAAACAAAAAACGTGTAGCGGTGGAATGACCGCAAAATCCGCTTATACATATTGCCTGCTTACGTTGTCGCATCCTGTTAAATTGGGTTAAATTTGTACTGCAAGTATTGATGTGAGTCTCATACCAGAGTGAATGGATGGACCGGTGAAACGAGTTAGACAGCCAATGGCAGACGGGTGAAACGCATTCGATTACTAAACAACGGTTGGCAGACACTCTTATAAGTTACTCAACGTTTGTTTAACTGAGTAAAATGAGGATTCTCATCGAATCAGGAGGGTCATTAGCTATGGACGTGAAGGTGTAACCTATATCGGGGAGTTTAGCTTGCCAATCATGCAGCAATATTAGCTGTTGATTTTGCTGAATAAACACTTGTCGCTGAAGCGCTGAGCTCTGCAACTCAGCTGGTGTAAGTTTTTCCACAAGCCTCAGCTGAATTTGAGAGTCCGCAGCGCTTTTGCTAAGTTAAGTCCATTGTTAAGTAACCCAGTGATCGGTGCAGGAGCACGGTCGTCACTAGTCTTCAGAAAAGAGCATGCCAAGTTACTCCAGTAGAACCTTCTACCAATAGCAGATAAACCGAAGATCCCGCGTAACCAACAGGCAGTGCCTGAGCACGCAGCGCTGTTTGATTACCCCAGTATCCGCTTAAGTTCGGTGTTGCCAAGTGCGTTTTTGAACATACACCATCAGCTTGCCCACCTATATCGAGTTGGAGTACAGCATCCGCAACGAGCTAAACTAGGAAGGGATCTCTGGCTAATTGTACAAGATGACATAGACTACGGGAAACAGGCCAAAACGGCATCGAGACTTGCATATCAAGCGGTTCCAGAAGTTCCAGCATTATCTGTTGCCCCAAATGAGGACAACCCACCTAAGGCCTCACCTGGAATGTGTTAGCAAAGCCTGGCACCCGTGATGCTTCAGCTAACCTCGGCTCAGATTGCAAGTCTAATGGATTCATAGCGGTGAACAACGGCCTCTGCAAATCACTGTTATTATGGCTTGGTTAGTCGTGGAAAAGCTCTATCATGCATGTTGAGATATGTCACAAAAATCATAATATCAGCCACAGTACTAACCACACACTACTGTCGAATTGTATCTGGACAAATCACTTACCTCATTTGGCTGTCCGGAACTTGCAATGCTCTTCAAACCCAAATCATTTCGCTCCCTCATTAGCATTTTTTAAAGACGTCCAAAGCACTCGATACCCCAATTGCATGGCGTGATAGTGTCCACATCAGTAGGAGGACAAATCCATGCAAGCCAAAGGTGTGCTCACCGTCGCATTGCGTAACGTAAAGCCATGGAAACCTACACCTTTGTTCTTGTGCTTAAATTGGCGAGTCAACAAAGAAGCGAATTTTTTCCCCTGGCTTTTTATCTTTATGCACTGCACTCCGGCCACTCAACGGTATTTGCTAGACACTCGCCTTTTAGCCGTTATAAATCATTATTCATTTTTCTGCATAGCTCAGACGAGCGTGAATCAGTCGTAAAGTGCAAATTCAAGTACTCTCCAATTCGTATACGTTCTACTATGCGGAATGACAGATGGTTACTTCAAAGCCATCTGTGTTTCCAAGAGAGAGTGTTTTTTCCTTATAGTCTTCACTGGAAATGTAATCCGCGAGATTGCCGCAAATCCACGCTGGTTTTGAAGTTCTGGAGACTACAGCGGGATTTTGCCACCTCTGGAAGAAACATACTGGGTATTGGCGTATCAAGGACGGTTGACGCATTTGCAACGATGGAAAAACATGTGCGGAACAATCAGAAGCTGACCAGTAGCACGAAGCTGATGGTCTACAAACCGTTGACTCTCTCCGTTCTTTATGGCATGGAAATCTAGATAATAATACCAGAAGGATGTCAGATATCTGGAGCTATTTTATCAAGTGTCTGCGTCGGAGTCTGCTCACCGGTTTGGTGCGACAGTATTGCAGACACGGAAGTGCCGCGCCGCCATGACATGGGTGTATTGGACTGCACGCTTCTGCTGCAGCATGTGAGGGGAATCGGCCAAATCTGCTGCATGAATTCGACGCGGAGACCCAAGCAGCTGCTAAATGGAAAACTTAGTGCAAGGTTACGGCACGTGGGAAAACGGATGCCATTTTACCAGGAGGTGATCAAAGTGGGTTTATCACGAAAGTATGTCAATTTTATGTGCTAAGAATCAAAGGCAGTTGGTCGGCGCGAATGGCTTGAACTGATCAATTGGACGGTCGTCCAGGTGCAGGAGAAATGACTGCCACATGCAGAAAATAAACGCGGGCTACAGAAGTGGCAGGTGTAGTTAGAAGATAGCCCATCGGAGTCCAGTGCATGGTACTATAACACGTGCGGTCGCAGGTGCCTTAGCCAAGCTGCTCTGGATAGCCACTAGCGCGCCTACACGGGGCGCACATTCAGGAGAAGACGAGTCAATTGAATAAGTAATCATGCGCCTTGCAGCGCTTTGTAAGTAGGCTGCTCCTGATTCAATTTACCAACGCAGGCCAATAATGCGATCAAGATGATACATGCGCTATTCCATCGGTGCATTCGGCCTGTAAGTATGCATCCGTGTTGAGTTTCTTGCATTTCGGGTGTTTCTGCTGACTGTTATTCCCGATTTCCTTGCGCTGGATGTGAATGCTGGCAAGGTGCCTACCTATCTGTTACCCGCCACTTCCATTATGACTCCATGAGGCAGTAGGGCGTTACTGGGGAGACGGGGTGCACTGTTCTCGTCGCCTTAGTAGTCTCAAAGAGCGGTTCCATCCAGTGTGGGGATAACTACGGCTCAGCCACTGTCTTATGTACTTCTGGAACTCATGATTCCCAAATACGACAGACGTGAACGCTTCTGCTGCTATGCGTATTGATGGAGGCTGAGTAGGTTGCATTGAGGAGAGATGCCTACTAACCACATGCCTCCCGGTCTTATTCTTTCGGGTTTACACCATATCCTGTGTGTGGATCAGCTGTGGATGGTGCAGCGCAAGCTAGGCATGTTCCCTCTGTAGACACAGGTGCACTGTGTCTGTATTATGGAAACTGGCGACAGAAAAATACAGAACCGGATGCCATCATCAGTGTTTCAAGTATGCATGTCGCACATACTTTGGAGGGAATTGCATTAATAAAAATAGTTCTTGATGAAAATTGCTACATCGCGTCTCAAAACTTCATGTACTTGAGAGAAGAGTATTATTCCCTAATGCATAACAGTTGCTTTCCCTCAATAAGGTCAACTTGCTAAACGCGAATATGACAACAACTTCTCGGGGGAACTGCCATAACAGATTTTGAAGTTTGGCAGATAAAACCAATCAAAAATGTGTATAACGCGAGTTGCCTCACACCCTGTTCTTGTATGCAGCAGTGTTAGTTACGGCAAGTGTTAACTCTTACTTCCCGGGTGATTCCATTTGGAATCATTACCGCTCTTGGCTGTTTTTTAACACAAACGATGTGACAGATGTTTCAAAAGGTTATCGTCCGGTATAGTTAAGGGTGCTTGTCGATAGGTAGTGGCCGTACCCCGTTTCAGTTCGAAACAGAGCGCGAATAGAGATTTCTTTTGTTTGCTGACGTACACACTCTGTTGTATCTAACCGACCATATAGAACTGTCTAAAATTAATTCAGGTAGGTATTATACCTAAAATCTTGTCGACGTCAGTGTTTATTATTTATCCAATTAAAGAATAATATGCTTCCATTAGGAAAAAGAAGATAAACACACAAGTTGAGCATTTGTATAAAAAATGTGGTGATTCCAGTTGAAAACAACAGGACATATCTATATGAATACTTTGACACACTATTTAAAATCAAACCTTGTGTGGAATTTGAGAAACGTTTTCTGAAAATTGAACCGGAGGAATGTAATTCAGTGGATAAGATGCTGATCCTACTCAACTAAAAATCTTGGGAATTCTCATGGTGGGGAATGTCAGAAAGAACACGTTAGCAGGCCCTGTTTGGAAGACAGAAGTCTCACTGAAAAAGAGTGGCAAAGGCTAGCATGTGTTGAGTTGAAACCAATGAAAATGTCATGCTGGTGAAATGGTTTGATAATAAGGCTGTGCACGTGATCTCCACTTATAAAAGGGACGAGACCGTTAAAAATGTGAGGTGGTTTATTGCTACTAAGCAGTAAATGAAAGTCCCTAGCCCATCTATTGTAAAAGAATACAACACATTCATGGGAGGTGTTGCACTGCAGGACATGCTTGTTCAGCTTTATCGTACCAACATCAAGAGTTGTCGCTTCTACCTATGAAAAATATTTCATTTCATAAATATGGCATGTGTGAATGCATGGCTTTTGTATAAGAAACACTGTGATCAAAAGAAAGAAAGGCACCAACCATTAATTTTATTGTGTGGCCTAGCTGCTGCCCTTCTGTAAAGGAGAACCACTGAGTCAAGGGAAAGAGGGCGAAGATCAGGCGTTCCAGTGGAAGGCCTACCAAAGAAGAGAGTTGATAAAGGCACGTCGTCCTGTTGCTGATGTACGGTACGATGGCGTGGGTTACATGCCAGAACATTCCCCTTCTAAATCAAGATGCAAACCGTTTATCCAAAGTTACAGTAGAATAAAGTGTGGAAAATGTAATATTTCACACTGTTTGAACAAAGAGAAGAACTGATTCAAAGTTTTCCACTTGCACTGTGAAACAACAACAAATTAATAAGCACTGTTTACATTGGGTGCACTGTTTGCACCGCTAAGTCCCAAAGATTCCAATTGGGATCATTTCGGAATTACTGTAAATACATTATTCACAAAAAATTGTATGTTCCTGTTTTCTTACAATTCAATGCATAATAAAATGAAAGAAAAAACATTTTCCTTTGCACAAAATAATTAAGGGCTGAAAAGATTGAATGCATGATTTCGGCATTCACGCCTTAAACAATCAACCGAGTACACACACTCGGTAAAAGAGAACGTGGGGGTCACTAGCTGATTTAATCACTAAGGCTTCAGAGTAGTAGATTCATCTTGTGAGTTCAACTCAACTGGCATTTATATCAGCCTTTACGGATCAAAGTAATTTTGAATCCATTCATGGTAAATCAAACCACAGGATGTAGTTGTGTCATCAGTACACATAAGACACTGCGTGCACGGTGTATTCTAATAAAATTAGGAACTTACTCCAACCTATAAGGCACCCAACACAAATATTACGGTCGGATGACAGTCCGAGTAAGATGGCTTCCCACGGACGTCTAATTAACACACCGTTGTCTGCCCAAACACGCGCTAATATTCGGATAAGCTATAGTGAGGAGGCGAACACACACCAGGCGTAACTGTTCTGCAGATGTTTGACACTATGGCATATCATGTTTGGCGGGGCCCTTGAATTAGCCGTTGCCGCTTTCCCCCGCAAAATCACTTTTGCCTTGTCTATCGCAAACATACCAATTTGGTTTGAATATTTTAAGGAATTCCTTGGTTGAACAATTGCAAGGTCACTGAGGCCGCTCAACTCCACCGGTTCTTTGAAAAAGTATCCGAAACACCACGCATAACTCGCAGTTTGCTGCTTTTATCCAAATAAAATGAAATATTGTTAAAACGTTTTAACAAACGTTTGGCTGTTCAACTGGATGAAGAATCTTCATGCCATCAATAGGCGGTCCTTGTTCAAGGATGTGGGACTGATTACATAAGAGACATCTGTGCACTCTTTACCCATATTGTTTTTGTAATTACAAAATTCTCATATTTACTGATGCTTGTTTGTCACATTTGTGGATAGTGTAAAGTGCTGAAAATATATTCATCTGGGTTCATAAAGCTTAGCTTGACTTGATTTGGCATGACTAGTACGATCGAGAGTTAAAATGTTTGGTTTTATCTGAAGCAAAATGTTCACAAGTGTTGTGTGTCCTTGGCCTGGGTGACGAGTACAATGATCAGTTCCACAAAATAAAGCAACTTTTTTAAGGATTTGGTAAAAACCTCTTAACTCTGCATACTCAACTTAGTCAGTTGTTCACTGTACTCAGAAAAGTATGTTCGCTCGCGTTTCGGTGCCCCGTAACTACTCCGAACAATCTTTCGTGACGCTTCAGATTTTCCGGAAGCCGAGGTTTACTCGAGTTAGGCTGGTCCTCTTCTAACTACAGGCCTTGTTTTAAAAGTGGTTGAGAAGATAAAGTCGTAACTAAGCCTCAGGAATGTGTGAGGCACATGCTGTAGATCAAATCTGAGAACTTCGTCTTCACCTTCCGAAACTTATTTCACTTCGTCTCCCCTTTATTTCAACCCATGCACATTGTGTCTTCAAGTTTGCAGTGCGCGCTACTTCCTCGACCGTCAGATACGCATTTCTGCATAAGTAGGCGCGGTATAATCAAAGCTGACGTCAACGTCTAGTGTCTATAGTAGTGCGTGTTTCCACTTTTCATTCGCTATATTTTTTAGCGGTTCCATTAATTATGTTTTTGTTATACATACACCCAAGTGGCTACACACACAAGAACAACCATACTGGCAAACCTCTACATCTGTATAATTCATTTATGCCTAAGTCCAACTTTTTCACTTTTGTGGAAGCGAGCTTAATTAAAGGTAGATGATCTTACACTTTTTCACTCCGTAAGACTGTATGACGTCACGAAAAGTACTAATGTTGTCATTTGTTACAGCTTGGAGCTTTTGATATCCTAGCATGGTTGTTAAATGGCATTTTTAGCAGAACGAATGTCGTTTACAGGTTCAATCGAACTGGGTAGCGACACCCAGCGCATGCTGCATTACATCAAGGCCTCGTTATTCTACCAGTGCACTTTTGGTGCCACTCCCTGGGGAACCTGTCATACATGCAACAAGCGACCTGTGTGCCATTCCATCGCATTGAACCTCCCTAGCACGTATACGTAGCCAATGCACTGTAAATGGCTCTCCATCCTGCAGTTATTTGCTACATATATGTATATATATTGATAAGTGAAACGGTTTAGCTTTATTCGTTTATTTCTCTAATATCTAAACTAGCGATGTTGTGAATTATAAACATTAAAGTTAGCAGATGCGTGAATTCGAGTTGAAGCAATGGTTTAAAATGCTAGTTAACAAAATAGCTGAATAAGCTTGAAGCAGCAATTAGTTCCATTTTCATGCCAAAGCGCGCTTACGATCTAAACCTTTGTTTAAAATAACGCATTTTCTTTTAAATTCAGTCCTTCAGATAGAAGGTTACTGAAACAAAGTGATGCTAAGAAATGTTTTCGCAATTATGATAAATACCATTATTTTTATTTCATTAATTTTAATGGCAAATATTGTTTTAAATTGTACTCGTCCTCAGGTTTCAATGCGGCACTCTACCATAATTGTTAAATTGGAAGACTGGATATCAATAAGCGTATGCGCTGATTTATACCCTTTTGTTCACAATATTCAGCTTGCTTTAACTGCATATTAGTAATCTCAGAGCTTTTATCGTCTCAATTAGGCTGGATGCACACGCAACCAAGGCGACTAACTACATAATTTGAAGTGCGGTGCGCACTTGCGTTTACCATTATCGTATAGACGTACTCATGATGGACTGAACTCGACACAGCATCATCTCGTTTACAGCACTCGCGATGAGGTTGTCTGTTTTTCCTAGCTTGATGTTTGAAAATTTGTGCGTCAATGTAAGATGAAGCATCTGAGCGCATACAATTGTGTCCTCTAACTTAACCATACATTGTTACCAAAAGTTCGTTTGCATCTTTGCTACTGTTGGATTTCCTCTTCTGCCAAATAGATTCCAAACATTAAGTTAATCTAAAAGTTTGGACGGTTGCTTTGACTGCTTTTGATCACATTAATCCTTTCGCCGTGTTGTTTGTCCTTTTGTCATAGAAAGTTCGGCCTTGGCTCATTAGTGCCACTTCCGCCAGCGGCATGGATACCACCTAGGAACAAAACTGCCACTCTACTCGAGATTCTCACCATAAAAGTAGCAAAGTAAAATTGGAGTACAAGCAAGAAAGCTATGAATCTTACAGTTTTTTCTAACACATGTGCCTCAGGCTGTAAAAGCTACACTGAGGAGGTTGACTAACCAACTCACACGCGTGGAAACGGCTACCAGTGAAACTTGGCGCGTTGGAATACATGACAGGCTTCCAACACTTCTTAACCCGGTGCTTGAACACCACCTGATTAGGGGAATCGTGAATCCCAAGACTCCTGACGGTGAGTCTTAGAAACACTGCTGTGATTTTAGTGGAAAAATGTTCAGAGGTAATGAGCAGCAGGGGTCCTACGTACATCTCTTGTCTCGTTTAACTATAATTCCATTTAGGTTTACTAGGTACAAGCAGGCCGCTGCTTATTCCAATAGTTTATTGTGTTTTACTTACTGTTTACTCAACTTGTTCTTTGAAATTCAATGAACACGAGTAACTAGACTCTATGCCACGGATAGTGTCAATTGAACAGCGGGGTTTACCATGAAAAGCCAAAGATCTCAAGGAAACTGTGTGTTTATATCAGGCAATGTTGCAACGAAATGTTGACTAATTCATGGAAGAACCAACACACTACTCTTCCCGGAAGAATTAGGTCACTGTTGCTCAGAAATAAGAGATATGTGTTGAAAATCAACGGTATGCAAACTATTGTATAAGCAGCCAACAATTAAGTTCTTACGTCTCTGATCGCAGGGAACAGATCAGAAACATGTAGCAGGAAAAGAATAGGCTTAGGTACACTTGCTGGTAATAAAATATTAATCCAACTCTTGTCTCTAATAGGTATTCGCTGCTCTTGACTGTCTGTTTCGGACCATTGAGATACCATTTTATCCAAGATAGCACAGGGCATACCATGCCATAACCGCTCAGCTTGGATATGCGCATCTGTGTGAAACCATGCCGAAGATTCTTTGAAGGACTGAATGAAGTAAAAAAAGACCATTAGTGAAATATTTTATTTCGCTGTGTGACCAAACGAATAGAGTTGGCAAGTAATGCTTATACATATTAAGAGAAATCCACACTGAAAGGATGAAAACAGATGTTTTGATGTTAAGAAGTTAACAATGTACATTTTTAAACAGCTGCTTCATATTACTGAAAGTTAAGGCACTGTGACTTACTGGACGATTGCTTTTGATATCTAGGCTTATTGGTCGCGATGTCATTGATGTAGTTAACAAATTTAATAGCAGGTAGAAGTCGTCCTTGCCGCACTTCAGAAGAGTTGGTAGAATTTCCACTGGTTCCTGCGTAAAATGCAATTTTTAAAGCGTTATTCTGGTGCTTAATAGAACAAGTGTTGAAAGCAATATGTGTGAGAATTAGTCTGATATTGCCTATCGACTTGTGCAATTCACAATACAAACTTCGATTACGAATGAAGCGAAGAGCTTATTGATGCTTGTTTCCTCATTTCGTTAGGTAAACAACCTATATCCTTCATTCTGTCCTCCTCCATTGTCAGCTCCTTCGCTCTTACTCGGGATTATGATTTACTGATTGCCTTTGAAAGCACGGGCGCATTGACAGGTTAAATGTATGAGGCTGGATGTTGACATCTTCTTCTATACTGCTTCTTACTCCGCTATCAGCTTAAATGAAGGTCCACATCAGGACATTGGACAAATTAGGTTTATTTGGTGCCGTTCTGCTAGGGAAACTCATAAAGCTTTTAGTAGATGTTAAAAAGCCAAATCTAAATGTCCCCGCCTTCTGCCGCAAATGAAACGAAACACTAAGCTAAGTAACCATCCATTTTAACTAACAATACAGGATAGTCGTCTGGAATGCCATAGATATTTCTTCTCCCTCCGAGTATGTCAACAGTGGAAAGCTTTCCAAATATATGTCGTCGCTGAAACTAGTCTTATGTTATTTAAAAAAGACGGCGGAGCATTTTCATACACGCAGTTTATTTTATAACTCGTGTTAACAAGGGGCTACATAACGCAACCAGACAGTGTGTTCCCCAAATGCTAACCATTTGAGTTATACTTTAATCACGCAAACATCTCGGCTCTTCGACTGATGTTTATAGTGTGTCCACTATAAAAAATTTCATTTTCTCACGAACTTTTAACTTTTTTACTAATCCACGTCTCATGGAAGTTGATAACCACTGCTCTTTTACCCGTATTACATCGGTGTTCCATTGTCCCTCGTTGCTAGCTACCGATACCAAAGATAAGCCAAGAGAGAATGATTTTTTAAATACTCTCTGTTAGGATTGGTGGCAATATATTTGTCCCACTGGCGTTCGCTCCATTTACTAGCCGGAAAAACGATATCCAACTGTGGCAACTTCGAAGGCGCTATGTCAAAGTGAGCACCGCCTCAATATCATTTGTGGATCGCAGTGTTACCCCTATAAGTCGGGATTAGCCGTAGTGCATCGAGTTCGGATATCTGGTGATGCATATTAAGTTAGTCAGTCTGGCCAAACACCGAGCAACTCCCAAACACATTTGCACTGATTCAGATAAATCAGTTCATTCTGTTAGTTGCTTCTTAAGGACTTTGTTTTAAACTCTGAAAGGTTCGGGTATATGAATGTTAGGGCATCTTAACTCCTCCTGTTTTTCGGTGTTGGGAAGCGTGCAGTGGAGGGTGGCTTTACCGGGCTTTCGGCACTTTGACTCTGGTTCTTGATACTTGTTGCGACTACATCGGCTGTATCTACTGTAGTTGCATTTTGAATAGGATGAACAGCAATTATTGCCCACGTGGATTAACATTTATTAGGATTTAGCTTCTGTTAGTCAGTCGGAAGGGTCAGTGTGACAAAAGTTACTTCAGTCGATGTACCGAACAAGAGCATAGCGATCAAAGATTTCAACATACTTTTATCGTTCGTGATCGCTGGCTGTTTCGGTGTTTCCACGGTTCCCGTTACTGTGATAGGGTTTGAACGTGTGGCTCTTTTCTTTGGTTTCGACGTAGTGCTTGATGGAGGTGAATGAAACGCAATTTATGCCAATGTCGCCTCCAACCAATCAACCTTACCACTCAGATGGTTTATTTAGAGAGATCAGACTGCCGTACGTTGGGGATAATCCTAGCAGATATTTTCCAAGGGGACTCAACGAACAGTTGTTAAGGAACCAAAGTGAGGCAGATAAAATGTTTAACCTGGCTCTGGTGCATTTCGGATCGGAATGACGGTCATCATGAGAACATGTTATTGGATAAGTTGCCGAGCAACCTCCTCGTGGCGCCAGCTAAGTGGTTTGGGTTTACCCCGTTCCCGCGAATAGTTCAGCGGTACTGTTCCAGGATGTGGTCAGTTTTCGTTGACCAGCTTTCTCCATCTAAAATGCCACAACTGTCATTTTAACAACACGGGGACGTGGCAGAAGTGACTTGCTACTAACTAAAATAACTGCCTTTTACATATCTGGGCGATCTCACTCAATCCACAGGCGTCAGTCATCCAATTCAAAGATATCATTTCACCTCTACTCACGTTGACTGCCTGACATAATCAATCACATATACGGCCTCACTTTTATAAATTCAAACAACACAACCAAAAACCTACTTACCTACATGAATTCATACACACTTTACACATGGACTCAAATGCTACTTATAAACTTGTACCGTTTTACATTTACCAGTCCTTGTTGTATCAGCATGATCAGGTGTATACAGACGTGTCTCGCTTTGCCAGGAATAAAAAGTTTACATAGGAGTAGTAGGGGAAGATGAATGGTATAGGTAGAAATTAGTCACATCTAGACGCAATCAGACAGCCGCCACACGTCCGAAAAAGCACTGTACACGCGTTTCATTGTTTCAGGAATCGCCAGCAGTACGCATTTCATCGGACCCTAGTAGGGTTCGAACCCACAACCCGACTGTTGCCAGTCCGTGGTTGGGACCCACTGTGCTACCGGGGACGGCAACTAGCGTCGTGGATAAGTTACTTGATGTGATATCGCGTCGCTCATTATCCATTCTAGAAGTGACGAATTTCTACCTATACCATTCAACTCCCCTACTACTCTTCTGTAATCAGTACGCAGACCAAACTCTTTATAATGCCATAAGTTATTTGGCGGCTTAAGTTTGGTATGCTCGTCGCTTGGTGAGGGGGCTACCCTGTCCTCTGCAAGGTAGTAACGTGTAAGTCAGTGGATATTGAGGGGCACTATATCATAACTAGTAACTTATTCACGACGGTCGTTGCCGTCCCCCGTAGCTCAGTGGTCTCAACCAAAGGCTGGCAATAGTCGAGTTGCGGGTTCGAGCCCTACCAGGGTCCGATGGAATGAGCACTGCTGACGATTCCCGAATAGATGAAATGCGCGTACAGTGAAACATTTATTTATTTAGTTACTTACCTGCCTTTTAACAGGATACTGCACAAACGTTTGGATGCATAGTTGTTGTGGGCCTTGTGGTCGAACAGATGCTGCCTGTTGTGCAAGTTGGGGTTACTTTTCGGCGGGTAGTCAAATCAAACTCAGAGAACCAGCGGATTACCTTAAGGCATTGCGTTTGTCTGTTATATGACCGCCCTTAGAGAAATCAGTTTAAACTGGTTGCGTAGTCAACTGTTATACAAGCTTCTCGATCGCGCCGACTAAATTGCAGAACAGTGTAGTTCACAACGGATACCTAATTTACTCTCTAGTTGCTACACGCAGTGATGGAGTGAGACTGGCGATATTGTTTTTAGCAATCTGTGTCTATATCGAATGATCAAAACTCCGGGTTGGGTGTTGGTAATGGCGCAAGACCATGCTCGTGAGTTGTGGTGAAATCTTTTCCAAATTATTGACTTCCAGTAGCAACGATCTGTGCTGAAATATTTTAGGCATAAATGCTTTCAGTAGATAGAGGTCGTCGAACGAGAGGAAAAAGTATGGATTCAGCTACGTGCGGTTAAATGTTACTGAGTAAATCCCAAAGGAACAAATAGTTCCGAATGATGTGACCACTTGGGAAGCTGGATTTCACCAGTCCATGTGTATATACCAGTTATACTCGGAAACACGATAGGCCAAGTCATTTGTCCGTTGTTTATAGTGGTAAAAACATTGTTAAAATAGGTGCTAGACACAAAATCTACAGCTGCAGTAGTAATGACAGTAACAGCCTCAACGGGATGCGATGGAACAGTGAGTTTTTTCGGACGCTACCACTTGTTTTTAATCAGTGATGTTATTTCAGGTATTCGTTTGGCGCTAATATAGGTACCAGTTTCTTCTTTCTTTGAATGAGAATATCTTAGGTTTACCTTTCCCGTTAACGCTTTTGGAGCCAGATCATTATTGTAAAACAGGTAATTTGTGTAAAAGTGTTCGAAAGAACCAAGATCCTGCGCTTGCTTTGTTTTTCTTGTAGATGTAGCATTTTTCCAGTAGTAACTTACGATAAGCAACAGCGTTTCATTGCATTTATTTTTATTCTCGTTTAGTGTTTGTAGCAGACAAGTTTGGGTTAGAAGAAATGGAGAAACCGTTCCTCTCTGAAATATTCACCAAGACGAAATATTTTCTCCAGTTTATTTAACCAAGATGGCACAAGTGCTTCAGAAGGGCTAGAAAGGTGTTTGAAATCGATGACCAAATCCGTGAAAACACTTGTGTATGGCGTCAACAGTAGTTTTTAAACCGGAAATGATTATGCATTCAAATCATTACGGAATCGAGTAGGATACCTATTATGCCATCTTCAGCATCCTTAATGTAAACAACTTAAGCTTTTAGCATGTTTTCCGGTGTTTTGTAATCGATCTATGGAACGTTTTGGCAATGCGTAAGCAACCAAGTTACTTTAAAATGTATGGGAAATTCACTAGCACACCTATTTAAATTTAGAAAAATAATTCGGAAGATGCAAGAGTTCGGTGCTAAATAGACCCAGTCAACCTATCGTTCCACCTTTATGCAAGGGTATTGTCATGCACTTAGATTCGTAGAAGGGTGAGGGCTGCTGGTCCAACAATGTACAGCTCCTAGGTTGTCCATGCAATAAAGAATGCAATTATTTCTGATGCCATGACAGTGGCCTATCGAAAGAAATAGTAACCATGGATGAAAATTAGATGGTACGCATTCTCACTCGTTCACCACGATTCGGTTATAAACAGATGTGAAGCTGATGAAAAGCGACACAGCAATGGAGTAAGCGCATTTTGTGGACCAAAGAACGAATATTAATAAACGTCAGTTTGTATTTGCCGAGTTAATGGAATGACCAGTATCTTAACATGCATTACTCAAGCAAACATTTGCTTGTGCAATACTTGAGTCACAATGTTTGATAAGGATATGTGTTTAATGGAAATCAGTGGCAGAGGACGGGGCATGGTATTAAAGTATGTGGCTACGTGCAATCCGTCAAACTATGTGCTCTCCGTTAAAAAACTGGATATTAAGTTGAAAATAGCTTGTCAGTGTGTTCTTGTGGTTTGACCCACCAAGCTGAACTCATATACAAAACATCATCTTTCAGAATATGGTGGTTGATTTGTAGCGATTATGAGAGTCTAGCCTACAAATTGTACTTCCTCATTTCGATTTCCTTTATTTATTGGCCAGTTTTGTTTCAACGAATCAAAAACCGAAAAACCCTTCTTCAAATTTCGATTCGCCTTCTGGTTTTGGATAGCCAAGTTGTGCTGTAGATCGTCGGTCGGTTTGCCTCCTTTACCGATCAACGGATCTAGCTCGTCGAATTATCGTGATGAACAAAGTTTCGTCTTCTAAACCGGATTTTGCGACCAATTCTCGGCCTACCGTGTATCGCGTTTTGTTCAAGCTCAGGTCCAATCTTGTTACTTTATGGACCGAGCGTACTTTTATGTAGTTCGGCCCTTTTAGTTTGGTTTTGGCGCATTTTTGTTGCCTCGTTTTCATTTTTTTGAAAGCGGAAAACTCCTTTTTAGGCTTTTTGGCTAGAAAACCTTTGCCACACTGAGATTCCAGAAAATGTTGTTGGTCTCTCGTTGACTGCCTTAGATTCATCTTACCTTCATATGTAGTTTTATACTTGGAAGCATTTATAGGCAGCCGTTGCATTACTTCGCAGTCATTAATGTTCGCGTATGCCACTGCCCAGCTTCCTACCTACCTCGCAACTGACATAGATTTGCACAAGCTGATTCCGACGTATGCGCTTTACTACAAGCTGAAAGCCGCCGTTTTAAAGCGCATCAAGACTTCGGACGAAGCTGGACCTGGACAGTTATTTTCTGGTGTTGAGCTAGGAGATTGCAGACGATCACAACTCCTCAGACACATGCGTATGTTGGTCGGTTCATGTAAAATCGATGAAATTATTCTGCAGCAGTATCGGACGAAATGTCCCATAAGCAACACTTCAGCTCTTCTTGTTTTATTCGCGAATGATCCTTCTCTAGTCAAACTGGTCAAATCCGCTGATAATGTTCAAAATTCTATTTTAAGAACGCTGCATGTCACTCGGATGAATCGACCGCTAACGCGGACCTTAAGAAGGAGCAGATTGAGTTGATTTCCGAGAGGTTATCAGCGCTGTAGCTCGCTATCCCCTGCATTAATCGCGACCTTGGTAGTAGTCCTAGACGCCGCTCCCGAAGTAGACATAATCCCGCTAGGCGTTCGACATCCCATTTCCGTTCTTCCCATTCCCGTTTTGGAGTTAATGCAAAGAATTGTCGACGTGGTTGTAAGCACCCGAAGACATTCTACAAACAGCAGCAGAGTAGTCTACAAGCCAGCCAGCTAGGGCAACGGCTGCGCCTGGCCATTCTTATAGTCCCCTAATTTACATCTACGATTCTTCAACCAATTTTACTTCTTGGTTGACGCCAGTGCCAAGGTTGGCGTCATTCCTCACGCTGCAGAATTACACAACCTACTCCTTACCGAGCTGAGATTGCAGGCAGCTAACACTATGAATATCCAAAATTCGGCCTCCGAGGAACTTCTTCCTTTGTTTTTCTCATCGCGGATGTCCAAAGCCCCATTCTGTCTGTCAATATTCTTACTAAGTTTGACCTCATCGTGGATCTGCGTAACCGTAAACTGCGCGATAGTTTGACACCCTTGTCTGTTTTGGCTAGTCACTTCGATTAGTTCGAGCGGTCTTCTCTTGGCATTACCTGCCGACAAAGTGCTTACCAAAATACCTCTGCAGGTTCCTGATCTTCCTCAATCATCTAACGACTTTCTTGAGCTTAAGTACGAAATCACGCACCATATGGTAGCGCATGGACCGGCAGTACCTGCCGTACCTCGATGCTTACACCCAGAGAAGCTTACCACTGCCAAAGCGGGATTCGAACATACGCCGGCTTCAGCATCATTCATCCTCCTAATAGCCCATGGTCCTTACCGCTTCATATGCTCCCCAAAAAGGCCTGTGGTGGCTAGAGACCTTGTGGAGATTACCGGGCATTAAACAATGCCATCGTCTCCGACAGGCATCTCATTCCTCACATCCCTAGTTTTTTAACTGGTAGACATGGAAGAACAATATCCTCTAAGATGGATTTAATGTCTGCATACTACCAAATTCCGGTTGCCCCGAGGAGATTCCGAAGACTGCTATGAACACACCGTTTGGTAGTCTTAATTTCATTTGCGTGATATTTGTCCTACGAAATGCGGCACAGACTTTCCAAAGGTTCATTGATGAAATCCTTAAAGGACTGGGCCTCGTCCTTGCATACATTGATGATATTCTTGTAGCCAGTTCCAATCATGATGCTCACCTGTCATACTTACAATCAATTTTCGCTCAACACGGCGTAACGATCAGAGTGTGCTCTTTGCCAAAGTTTTGTTGGTTTTTTTGGCCATCCTATTGATTGCAACGATATTAGTTCACTCCCCAAAAAATATGCTTTTGCAAAGTACCCCATGCCGCAATGCTTCAAAAGTCTCGGTTGTGTTCTCGGCATGATAAATTAATGCAGCCGTTACATACCAGATTGCTCTGGGCTACTCCAGCCATTGACTGCTTTACTTAAAGGCATTTCACGAAAACCCGAGTTCACTCAGGAAGCCATTTAGGAATTCGACAAGAATAAAAACACGTGTTATCCAACGCTTCCTCGCCTAGTCATTTGAGGACTGATGTTGACGCCACTCTCATCATCAAGCGTGATGCATCTCAGGCCGCCAACAGAGGCTGTATTCCAGCAGAAAAACAATTATCAACCAGAGCACATATCCTTTTTTCTCGTGAACTTCAACCCGCAGAGATGCAAAACAGCACGTTTAACCCAAAAGCTTTGACTATCTACCTCGCTACCAAATGTTTTCCGCACTTGCATGAAGGCCGCACATTTGCCATCATCAACAATCACAAACCTCTTGCTTTTGCTTCTCTTAGTACATCTGACCGTTTCGACTCCATAAAGAGTTAGTCATTTGGAGTATATCTCACAGATTTCGACCGACATGCGCCACCTTGATGCTGCCAATAAACTTGTCGCCGATGAAATGTCGCGTACCCATCTTCACTAAGTTTCACGACGGACGACCAAATTAGAAGACACGGCAGCTTATCAGAAAGGAGATCCTGAGTTTGTACAGCTTAGATCAAATGCATGAAACAGATGTCACAACTGTCAGTTCTTAACTCCGACTACAGCATTTATTGTGATATTTCTACCGGAAGGCCCCGGTCTTTCGTCCCTCAGCAGTACCGCCGAATCGTCTTCGACCACCTGCATGAAATCACACACAAGAGCTTCCGAGTCACAGTCAAGCTATTTACCGATCGCTTCACTTGGAACAAGATGCACACCGTGATCCTACAGTGGGCCACGCACTGCATCACTTGCCAAAGCAACAAGATCCAACATCGAATGATTACCGTCCGCGGCATGTTTGCACTTCGCGACACCCGTTTCAAACATGTTCATTTTGACATTGCTGGACCTCTGCCTCCTTAAAGAAGACATTGGTTGTTGTCCCGCTGAGTTGATCTGTGATACTACTCTCAGACTTCTCGGAGAAATGGTGCTAGACTCAAGGATAACTGGAACAATTGATTCTTCCTCTTAAGGTACACGTATGAAGCAACACTTCAGTGCAATTCCTCCAACACCACCCTGTATCAGCCCTCGAAGTCAACAGGTACACCCGGAGTAGCGCAGTTGTCCATTTGTTCTCGTGTGTGTCGATTCTGTCAGTTACTACCTAACACCGTCATACGATGGTCCCTTTAACGTAGTTGTACGGAAGGAGAATTACTTCGTTCTGGATAGAAATGGTTGTCAGGATACTGTGAGTATTGACTGCTTGATGCCGGCCTACATTGAGACGCGATCACTACCGAAACCCACGGACATTTCTGTCACTGACCAGCACACCTTTCTAAGTACGCCTCCTAATCAGCCCAGTTGTGACTCCTCTGTTCCCACTTCTGCAAACAATGCATCTAACGACACAGGCACAAATTCGAACAATCGAACACGCTTCAGACGTATAGCTGTTTTCCCTTCCAGTACACGATAATTGGAACAGAAGTATCGCGTATTTCTTTCGAATACTCATGCTGCAGAGGGAGCTCTTTACTGAATGTGAAATTATAGTCTTCCAGTTGTACTTTTCTATCCCGTTATCCTTTATTTATTGGCCAGTTGTGTTTCAAGGAACCAAAAACCGAAAACTCCTACTTCAAATTTCGATTCGCCTTCTGGTTTAAGACAGGCAAGTAGTGCTGTCGATCGTCGGCCTGCTTGCCTCCTTTATCGACCAACGGATCTACCTCGTCGAATAAAAGTGATGAATAAAGTTTCGTCTTCTAAACCGGATTTGGCGACCAATTATCAGCCTACCGTGAATCACTTTTGTTTAAGTTCAGGCCCAGCCATGTTACTTTATGGACCGAGCGCACTTTTGTGTAGTTCGGCTATTTTAGTTTGGTTTTTCCAGTACGTTATAAACAAACCAAACGATCAGCGAGGTAACATGTTTAACTATATTTAAAGCTTGCGCGGTGTTTCTGGTAGATGTCACTTTGAGCTAGATGCCAGTCTAGTTTTGGGAGTAATTGCGAGGTATTTGTTAAATCAAGACCTGAGTTCAGGTTTTAGTTTGTTCGTCCGTGCGGGCGCGCATACATTATCCGTATATTATCGTGTAAATATCTGTTTTTGTGCTGAAGTAAGCACATGGATCGGCTGTTTAATTAAGGGCAATTAATTGAGGAAATGCTTCTCTTTGAACTATGTTAATGGGGTTATAACAGGAGGCGATAGAATAAGGAATGAAAATACGATATTTGCGGCGGTTGCAACATAAGTTTTAAAGAGCTGTCTCATGCTTCCCGAAAAGAGTCCAAGAAAGCATTGGGTTAGAATCTAGTGATGAAATCCGCCGTTAAAACTTGTGAGAGAATTTAATGCTGATAATCTGGGTAATTGCTAGTCTGCTTGCTGCTACTCACGTGTTGGATCTGTAGGAAATTCTCTGTGTTTGCGGATACAGGGTTCCTAGATTTCTTTTGGTTATTGCTTACTCGCGAATTATACTAGTGCTTAAACTTGATGTGTCTATTTAATTTCTTAGATTTAGGTTTGTTAAATCATGCTCATAAGTAAATATAGGCATGTTGCCCGTCGTTTGCTTACTAGGAAGCTAATCATTGCACCCTGTGGTCACTGGGGACTTAAAGGTGATCAAGTGTGCAGCGTCACCTACTATCGTGTCATAAGTTTTGTGCTTACTAGAGCGCAAACTTAGCTAGTTGCGCTAAAGTAATTCTTCAGCAGGAATTTAAATCGGAAATTATAAGGCAAACAAAATAAGTTCGAGTACACAATAGTTGGGCCGTGAGATTCAATATTTGGTAATAGCTAAGAGTGGCTTTGTCTTCGGGCTGAGACCGCATTACCTTTATTTATTCCTAAAATGGCGTTTGATCAGGTGGTATCATGATATGTTGAAAATGATATTCGTGGCAATCAAACGCTTTTTCTTCTGGAATTTTAAGTCATGACGTTCCTTCATCAAAGTACAGAATTGGGCGCGCAGTTAAGGTTTAGTTATTAGTTAGTCATTTTTACTCTTAAGCACTAAACAAGTGAAGCCTAATAGTTTCACACGCATTTTCTTCTGTGTATTAACTAGGAAAATCTTTTTTAGGTCCATTGATTGCTTCATGGAATTGGTGGTCGCTGAAGAAAAATCAGTAGTTGCTCCTCCAAAATTCATTTACCAGAAACGCTCTTAGGATATATGTAGTTGGTCTATTTATTAATAGTGTTTGACTTTCGTAGGATCTCACGGAGTAATAAAGCTATGATTCCCCGTCGATATATTTAGAGGCATCCAGAAATTAAGGACGATAGAGCAGAATAGGAAAGGGGAGAAAACCACATTGATACCACTAGATCTTTTATTGTCCGAGTTCAAAGTTAGTGCACCGGTTGTCTGGTGGCTGTATTTTTAAAAGCTTTCGTCAATGCATTTGATAAAAATGTCAGCAGACTAGGCGTTGCGTCTTGCCTGTGCTTGCGTAATACGTATACGTATACGTATACGTATATGTTCTATGTTCACTGCAATACATTACACAAATACGAACCACCCGTTCCGATGCTTCTCGTGAGAAATACGAGCAACATGTACATCAACCAACCCGGCGTCACAAGTAAAACTTTTTAGACAAACTTTGTGGAAACGTGAGTGGTTATCCATAACTGCAGTTACGTATTATAGAAACCATTAGCCATTCTTTGCACACGATCGACAGGATCTCTTTTAAATACGGCCATATGCCTATGCAATTTACAGCTTGGTAACGGACACATCGCATCTTCTATTTATCGGTATGTTACTGATAAGGATGAAGCTGTAGTGCCAATATCTTTCTATGCGTCACCGATCAGTAAATATCCTGGATAATGTTAATCCCTGTAACTGACTGATCACGCCAAGTGTGGTGCATGTCACAAAAGCAAATAATTATTTATTTAATCTACTTAAAATGAAGAGTAACTCTAAACCCAAATAGCTTAAAATGTAGCGCACACACTACGCTGTAAGTCAGTAGCGCAAGAACAAATATGGGCCCAGGCTGGTACCAGCTCTTGAACCTGACACAGCAGAGTGTATACAGATTACTTCTTGATCATTGGAAAAGATCTCTAAGATCGCATACCTGAGTGCAGCATCATTTGTTTATGTCTGGTTTTACAAATGGCGCACTTGTAAGTGCGCTGAAGTTACCAATCATACGGAAGTCTGGAGAGTCAGAAAAATGGTATAAAAGAAACAGAGCAGGCATTTTGAAGAAGACAAGTTAACCTATAGCAAGTCCTACAGAACGAGTTGAGAGAGGATCACAAGTGCAGACGACAGTTGGCCGGATCCATAAAGAATTGAAATCCATTAATCAAAAGGCAACAAAGTCAGACAAAAACGTTTCCATCGTGGCATCCGAGAGCAGTGCAATCGCGTTCAAGGGTATCAAAAGCAGTACGTTAAATCCAAGATGAACAATGTGTAGTTTACGAAGCAATTATACTACCTAGAACAGGAAACAAAGTTCACCACATTCAGATCAAACGACACACAACTGTTAAGCTTAGTTATTTTCCATGTCATATGCGTTGTGGGAAGAGGCATGACCTATAAAGGTGGGCTTGAAAAGAGAGTTTGGTTAACTTTTGACGAGTGCAATACTGATCGTACTTATTTGTCAGTTCGTTTTTAGGGCACAAAACAAACACTAGTTGAACGATACATAAACATTCAACATCCAGTATCCAACACAGTGTTTCGCAGTTCCGTCAGTTTGTAACGAAAGCAACCGAAGACATAAAAGTAAAGTCAAAGCCCTGCGCAAAACGACATATTATGAGTATTAAAGTTTGAATAAAAGCTCTAATCTCTTCAACGGCTTATTTCGCAGTACTACTCAGAAGTGAGTCAGCGACACGTATTTCGATAGAAAATTACTTAAAAATGTTGACACTCAGTAGATAAATGAGGAATACCGTAGATGCATTTTGGAACAATCAAATGTGTGCCTGCAAAATTTGACCAGTTCGATTTTTGCTTATGTTCAGGATTTTAGTTATATGGGTAGAAATTCGTCACATCTATTCGTCACACCTATAACATTCAACTCCCCCTACTACTCTTCTGTAATTTTAGTTATAATCGTCACAAGCTCAATAATAATCAATTCTTACTTTTCGCTGGACATTCCTGAATAGGCATAATCACCTAATTAAAAGTGTTTGCATACAAGCCGATCGCAACCAGGTCAAACGTTATTTTTTTGTACAGACATTTCGAAAGAATAAATTCGCTACTTAGGCTAGTTGCATAAAAATATAGGAATCTGCAAACTTACTTTAATTGTGGGTCATGACGCGACTGCAGGTCTGGGTGTTTTAATTAGCATTAAAACTTTGAATTTTCCAGAATGGCTCCATAGATAATTCCATATATTTCACCACAAGAAGATCTATCATCGTGCGATTATATTGGAAGGATACAGCGTCTGTTGCAGAGCTATTAAAAAGCATTAAGAAACTAGCTGTTAAGTGTATATCGTCGACAAAAGGTATATATTGACTGGTAATTAACTATTAATCTGTGCATACTGAGAATCGAGTACGCGGATATAAAAAATTATTTAAAAGAGATGAGATGAATTGCTAACTACAAATATGGGACTAGTTTAATGTATTTCAATGGCTGAGGTCAGTCACAAATGTGTGCAGTTTTGGTCTAGTTTACCAATCCATGATAAGAGAAAAACAAAGCCAGTTGCTTAAATAGAATAGACGGAACTCACAATAAGTGTAATTTTGTTAAACAGAATACTTGTGAGAAAGAATTAGTTTGAGCTAATATCGGGCTAGTCCACATTATGAGCACATGGGTCTAAAGAGTCGCAAAGATTGTCCCTTATAGTTAAAACCGTAGAGCAAATTGTAGTGAAATTTGAAGTAGGCGGTTGTAAGAGAAGGATGCAGAATAATCTAAAAAGAAAGAACTGTGCTAAATAATAAATAATGATGAAAACACGCAACATCTAGGAAATGATCCGTTTTGGCAATTGACAAGCAGACACATCAGTTTCATGTACCGCAGACAAATATCTCTCTGATTGTGGAAATCGTAACGAAAATGTCAAAATGTGGGATAGGCGGTACCGAGGAAGTGACCAAGGACCTCAGTGAGAGTATAGTCAGAGCCAAGCAAAGGAAAAAGGAAGGAATATCATTGTAATACATGACATGTAAGCAAATAGGTGTCATGAGCCAAGGACAGTTTTGGTGTAAGTGAATTTGATAACATCGAATTTTAGCAGCTTTTAAAGGCAGCAACATCGCTTGTAATCTTTAAATAATTATCCTCAACTTTGGCATTTATTCAAGTCGTTATGTCTTTCATATTCTATTTTCCTGGAACAATTTCTTTCTCCAAAATATAGAATCACTGATCTTCGTGTTTATACATATGTGCCGGTCACTCTCAAAAATTCTACCATCGATCTACTTGTAAACGTGCGGTCCTTGATTTGTTTAAACCGTTTGTAGATGGTATGAAATAAGCAGCGTATCCTATATCATTACAGAATCTTATAAGTTACACTTTTGTGCTGCTGAACGTAGGCACTACTATTACACATTCCATGTTGACTTTTTCGAAACTTATTTCTGACAGAAATTACGGATCCTTGTGTTCTTTGTGTAGGTTTATCCACACATTCTTTTGTAGAAAGTTGGGATTTAAATACAAACTGCGTAGTAATAAGGGCTTAACTTTTAGCTTATTATTTTCTTACTCAATAGTAACGGAGTGTATCAGTGAAGACACACGGACGAATTTCTGTAGTCTTCAAGCCGCATTTCTGTAGATTACGACTCACAGCAAAGAAATATCCAAACATGTGCCTATTTTTGATTTACATAGTAGTAGTAGTAGTAGTGGGGGAGTTGAATGGTACAGGTAGAAATTAGTCACATCTTGACCCACTCAGACAGCCGTCACACACGCGGAAAAGCACTATACGCACGTCTCATCCACTGAGCTACGGGGAACGGCAACGATTATTGTGAATGAGTTACTAGATGTGACATAGCGCCGCTACCTATTTTCATGCGCTGTGAAGGTAGTCTAGTCTAGCTTTAGTACATAAAAGATGGATCCCATTATTTTGTCCTTTGGTCACAATATAGATCGCGTGTTTGCTAAGTTAAAAGGAGCTGGACGTCAAAGAAAACGGGAATGGTATTGACATGAAGACGGAATAATATGGCTTATTTGTGTTATGTATAATTCATTATAGTGCTTTATGATGTACTGAGTTACATTTACAAAATTTCAGTCCAGTACTCTATGGTTTGTAGACCACATTTACTGTTGAATGGCAGTTATGCCTTGAGATAAAAGGAACCTATAAGCAAATCTCAACTAATTCTCGTTATGTGATGTCTGTGTAAGTGGATGACATGAGTATTATGTGTACACATTAAGTAAAGCTGAAGACCTAGAAGGCTGCATTAACTGAAGCCACCAATGACAATTCCAGCGTAGACATAAATACGTGAATGATGTTAGTCTGTTAGGCTCCTGTTAGGTTAGTTAGAAAACAAGAAATAACTTGAGTCGATGCTCGGACACCACTAAGTTTCAATACTGGCGTTTGTGTGGAACACGTCCAGAAGTAAGTCAATTTCGAGAGAGATGACAATGAGCTGTATTCCATGCTCAACCTCATACGTGATCTTACATATATATTCAGTTTGACATGTTGTGCACAAGTGGAACCTTTAAAAAAACTGATGACAGGTTCAAGGAAGACTGTGCCTTAAGAGGAGGAGCAGTAATCCTCTCTACAATTCTATTCATTACTCCTGAAAGAAAGTAAGGGTGGTTAATGGGCCGATACATAATACTTGTTGTTTTACACTCATGTTTGTATAGCACTATGTCAATAAACTGCTCCCATCTCTCTGAAGATTAATCTAAGTGTAATGATTGAGAAAAGGTTCAGTGACAGTACTAGGATATTATCACTATCGTAAATGATTTTAACTTAAACGATAGTGTCAAAATATTTAATGTTTTTCCATGTGAGCCTGCTGTACATAATGATCAGACCAATTATTTGGACTGTGGTGCGTACGATTAATGCTTATACCGTCTTTGTTTTCAATGGTGTCCGTAGCAACTTAATTGTTCATTTGGTCACGTCGCAGTTAAAGTCAGAGTTGATTGAAGTTATTTAGGAAACAAAACCCGCGTTTTCAGTGCTGAAATATTCAGCGTGGTATGCACTAAAGCATTTGCTATGCCAGAAAGCTTGGTGATGACACTTACGTATTGTGTAATGATATACTAGGGAAGGCTTGGTTGTCTACCTTTCCCATTTCGTAACATGCTATTTAGTTCATTATTGTTGGTTCTGCAGTGTTCTTTTTTCCTCTTGACAAAGGCACGTAGCTTTCTACGCGCTTGTCATAACTACACATCTAAGGAGATGCCACGGCAAACTGAAGTCTCGAGTTTACCGTACCTTTTAGTTACTGTTCGAAGTTTTAGTGAGCCATTAATTGCGATTGATAATTATACTTTTGATTAAACAGATCAGGGTCATCCTGAGCATGAGACAGTAAGAAAAGATTGCACTGTTCAAACTTGAGTAAGGTGAAACACGAGTTTCAGTTTATACTTTGGGGGAGAGGGACATTTACAATGTCTTTTACAATGTTGTTATGGATACGTTAGTTTGCTCGGAATGCTTCATAATTGACTGTTGTCAAAATATTTCCAAAGTCAATACTGTTGTCCTTTGCCCAGTTCTTGCGAAAAAGCAAGATACTGCGCAATTGAAAATAAACCGACTCGATTGGAAACCTAGCTCACACCACTGGACTCTCAACAAATGTAGCTTCAGATTATTACTTTCGGAAATGTTTACTTATAGCTCGTTCATATTGAGCGGTTACTCAACTGACACCTGTACACAGTGTCCTCTTTTCCATTTATACAATTTTAACATCCCGAAAATGCAATTTTACCCCATCATTACTCGATAGTGTACAGTGCTAAAAATGTTCCCAGTTGGATACATAAAGCTTATTTTGACTCGAACTGAAGTGAGATTGCGCTACTGAGTGCACAAGTGAGGATCTGGCTTCTGTTTTCCATGTTAGTAACATTTGGTCACATGCTGAGTGGCTGCTAAGTACGTCTGCTGCAATAGAAACATGGTCTTAAGAGAAAAGTAATTCCAGAACACGTTTACCGCTTGTGGCTAAAAGGATATGCTGAATCCATCATCCAGTGATAAGCAGCGTTTCGAAATACTTTGTTTTTTCCGGTTGGTACTAAACATAAGCAGCTGATGCCAGATAGAGTTCATTTCCCACAGATGACTTCATCTGACAGAGTAATTTCCGATAAGCAGTTGAACTTATTTACTACTTGTATTGCGTCATACTGTTAGGCTGCAAATGGACGTTATTTAAAGAAATGGTTAATTAGCTACAACGCGAAACACGCTCGAATGGGAATGATCATAGTAGTGCAACCATGTCCCAGACAACAATCATAAGCGGCGCTATATAATACCTAAGAACGTAGTCACCATTTCGTTGTCATTCTTCATATCTCGGTGGTCTCAACCACAGCCTGGTAACAGTCGAGTTGCGGGTTCGATCACTGCTGACGATTCCCGAAAGGATGAAAAGTCCGTGCAGGGCATTTTGGATGTGTGCTGACTGTCCGATTAGGCCGATTTGATGCATTTCTACTTATACTATTCAATTCCTTTTACTTCTTCTTCCTAATAGGATATAAGGAATGCTTTCAAATATGGTCAAAGGGAACAGCAATTGTAGAACAAGTTAGGTAAATCAACAATTTTGTTCCGCTAAAAAGCACACACGCTAGTAACGTATGCTCGTGTACTTAAATAATCATTGGCATATAATTTACAAATCGATATAAATACCAGGTGAATAGTTGTAGGAACATTGTAGTAAGGAATGGCTTCTTTGGAATATAACTTTAGATGAGACGTCATTGAGAATCAAAAGAAAAGGTTGTAATTGTATGTAATAAATCCGTATCGCGTAATCCTTAAGAGGAAATAATTGAAAAGGTTGCGGAACAGAGTGGAAATAAATTTGCTTTTCTTTAGCGATGCTAGAACACGTATGTGAATACTTTTCTTATTGTGCTACCCTCAATCGTCCCTGATTCCTTTATTACGCAGGAGGCTCACCGCCGGTTAGAGTGCTCGGGAGATAAACAGCTAAACTTGTTTATGCGGAAAATTTAGCTGAAAAGTTTCGCCCGTTTTCAAAATGCATCTGAATTACCTGAATTTTGCAGATTAGCAAAAAGAAAGGAAAATGCAGCCCTATGATGGAAGACTGTGATGCATAGGTTTATTGGTATAACCCACTGGCAAAGTGGGCTTTTCATGAACAGCGATGTCACGTTAGGTAATTAAATGAATTTATTAATATGCATAGGTATGACCAATACAATTCTTGCAGGCACATCAAATATCCCCGCGAAAACGCGCCAGAAACTCCTGCGTAATGGCTGTAGAAAGCGGGGTCCAGTTCCTCCCCACAACGCAGTGGCGTTCAGCCACTCCGAGACGTGGCCCAACTGCGCACCTGCTGACAATGTTTTTTTTTACAATCTACCACCCCGTTATGGTAGCAATTTTCCCTAACTTAATGACCCATTGCATTGGCTGTGATTCACCCGTTGTTGGTCGTAAAAGTAGCCTTCAGAGGACCACCTGTCATGCTTCCCCTTCGCTTTAGTTGTGAGTCGGTCGATCACGTGATTTCGTGTGCGTCATTAGACGGGCAGCGTTTGCGTCTAAGCCACTTGCGTACGTCTACCGTAGCCCCCTCTGGCGTGCGTGTCCTCATCTGTTGCGAGGGCTCAACGTCCATCCGAGTACGTGCGGCTGGGACCGATCTCACGCTTGCTCCATTCCCGCCTCACCAGAGCGTACCCCGGGCTAAGCTAACACCATCACGTCAGCGCGTATCGGTTTGATTGGTCAGCCTTCAAAGCCGTTCTCATAGGCGTCCTCCAATCGTGCCAGCGACAATCTTATCAGTCCTTTCCCCAATCTTTACATTGGCGACAGAATTGACGAACTGACGAATGCGCCGATTTAAAACTGATGCTGCAGCGACGACTTCAGTTGATGTCCACCTTAGTCGAAAAGCCCTCCAGTTCTTATATTCATGCAGGTTTAAGTGCTAATTCGCAGTCAGTGGACCATGCGGTTAGCGTTATCAGCAAATTCCTGTACGACGCCAAGGCCGGGGTAATGTTCGAACCTTGGTATAAATGGTACGGGGGCCTGTTCACCGTTGACTGCGCTTGCCAGGACGATGCATGCAAAGTCCGGCTGCTTCTGCGCAAATTTGTTGCTCTCGAACACCAACGCTACACCAATTTAATCTTGCCGAGGAAACTACGCGCCGCTAACTTTGACGAGACTGTCCGAAGCTTGTCCCAGCTTTTTGGCGAACAGTCCTCTCTGTTTAATGCTCGTTATCAATGCCTGCAGTTAGCCAAGCGTGATACCGACGACTTCATCCCGTACGCCGGCGTGGTCAACCGTGAACACCAACATTTTCAACTTGGCTCACTCAACGAGGACCAATTCAGATGCCTGATTTTCGTCTCCGGCCTCCACTCTCCTGACGATGCCGATATGCAGACGCGCCTACTGTCTAAGCTACAACTGGATAGATCAGTCACACTCCAGAATCTGGCCGAGGAGTGTCAAACTCTGCTCAACCTGAAGCACAATTCTGCCAAGATCCAGGACGCCGCCGCACCTGGTATGGTCCAGGCAGTCACAGCACCGAAGGCGCAATCGGCCGCGCGCCTCACCAAATCCAACTGAGCGAAGTCCCCCCCCCCCTACGCGTGCCGATTCTGTGGTGTCTGGCATTTCCATCGTTACTGCAAGTTCTGCCAGCAGCGTGGTCAACCGAGATAGCTATCGCCATTCCACATCTCCCAAGGGGGCCACAACTAGGCTGGCTCCCACGCGCAATGCAAAGAAGAATTCCCGACCTAGAAGCACATCTAAACAGGGTCCGGTTGGTAGCTCCCGGAGCCTGCTGGCCACGTTCCAAATCAACGCTGCGGATCGGAGAAAATTCGTCGACGTCTTGCTCAACAGTTAGTCGGTTCGATTGCAGTTGGACTTGCGTCGGACATCACCATCATCTTCGAGCATCTCTGGCGATCCCTTGGCAAGCAACCGTTCGAACCGACCTCCCAATCTACCACCAGCGCCTGTGGTGTTAACTGGGCAGCCGCACCACGCCGTCTGCTTCCGGGGCGCCATGTTCAATGCGATCTGCTGCACTACGATGGCGAAGTTTAATCTGCAAGAATGCTTTAACGGTGATCACATCCATGGAACAGTGGAACGATGGATGTATCGCAGATATAAAGGCAAACGATCAGGGTTTTTGCAGGCTGTGGTATCACAAATGGATGTATCAAACAGTACGCATAGATGTGAACTTTTCACAAATTGCAAGCGTACACATTGTTTGGTTACCTTGTTGCTTGTCTCATTAAGCCGGGTTAAATCATGTAATGCAAGTATTATGATGCATCATCAAACCGAGTTTCGAATTCATTAACCATAAGAGCGGATATAACGACATGCAAATGTAAGTTCCGTGACTGGAGTACACAAAAGGAGAACAGTCTCGGTAGCATTCCAAATGGCTACTATGTAGCGCCAACTTCAAATGGTGACCTCTCAGTGTGGTGTTGTGGTTGAGTTTCAATAACGGTTGGCGTAAGTATTTCGGAAATTAAGCATCTCATGCAGAAATATGAGATCATCTCGCAGAAAACGATATTGTTCGCTAGCATTTCCTAGAGTATTTAGTCCAAACTGCCTAAACTGTCGCCATCCATTGTAGCCTCTCAAGAGTAATGAGGTCATGTTTTTGCCAAGGATGCTACATCTGAATGGCGTATTCAACGTGTGGCCTTTCGCGTTCATTGAGCATTTGCGAAAAGAAGATACGGTCAAACCGACCAAATGCAATCCGCAGTTGGTCAAATTGTTGGCTAGGCTTTTTCCACTCCATCTCAGCTTGCTTTGACCATCCGAGTTCGCCCGGAAAGAGCATCCAAGATCACGTCCATGAGACGCGCACTGCAGAACCGGTTTTCCCATTCGATATTGTTAGGTGCGCTGGTGGCGTAGGCTTATTATTTTGCACTTGGGTAAAACTCAAGCATGCTCTGAGTTGACCAATCGCAAGCCCTGTCGAGATCGCCTTGCAGAGCTATTTGGTCATCTACTCCTTTGTTTTCCCGTGAAAGCTTGAGGTCATCCTCAAAGAGTAGAAGGTTCGACTTCAACACTCCTGCGAGGTCGTTTATGAACACGAGGAATAACCATGGTCCCAGTTGTTGTATTCGTTTCTTCTTTAACTCTGCTTTCTCTGCTGCTCCCAGCTGCGTCGAGGGAAGAATTCACACAAGCTCAGCACACTGACGTTGTATTCACAAGTAGGCGGAAAAGCACAACTAACTGTGTTGTTAAGAATTCACTGGCCCAGTCGATCGATCGCTTGATCGACCGTACTGATGCAGAAACTTCCAATATTCAGCTTCGCTTTGGCCACTATTACTAGTACCGAGCCTTCAGGGACGCCAAACTGAACCTCCATTATGTCAAACGGGGTGCTACAAACTCATGCATTCAAGCTTCGTTGGGGTGGGAATGAATGAATCCCTCCGAGGATATGGTCACTGACCCCGTAGCTCCGAAGTTTTTGAAGAAGAATCCGGTGGTCATGGCGATCAAATATCATAGACAAATCGAGGTAACCGGCATCGACTTTTTACCCAACATCGACGGATTCCGTCCAGCTGTCACGAGCTAAACATAGCTTCTTCATTCAGGAGCGGTTTTGGAAAAGCTCATGCTGCTCTTTCACAATGATAAGGCACCTTACTAATTGCCACGTAGTGCATCTGAAACGACAAATTCCAAGATTGTATCAAGTACGGGAAGAAGCGTAATCGGGCGGTAGTTAGCGTGCACTGCATAATTGTCTCCTGTGAATAGGGTGACCATCCTACGCTTCCACCTTCATGGTATCTGCATGTTGTCGAGACAGCGCTAGCAAAAATTGAGATAATGATTCAAGCAATCTAGTGGCAGTTACCAACAGTGACTTGCGATGTATGCTATCCGGACCATGTTAACCATAATCGCATAGTGACAGTAGTAGTCTCAGCACAGCCGCGGCTGTGAAGGATATGTGAATAAGACCTAGTGGTGATATGATAGGTGTGAGAAGGAACTGAGATGGTGATGCTTTCTGGAAAGTGCAAGCGAACTGATGTCCAAAACCATTAGCTGCTTCTTGGGCAATTCGCGCTTGGCCACTGACTTTGTCTAGAAGAGGGATGCCAGGTCGTAATTTGTAATGTCTGTTAACATGCCTGTAAAGTAGCTTAGGTTCGCAGCGAAAGTTCTTTGCCAAATTCTGTTTGTGTTTCAATTTATTTTCGAGAGCCACTTTAACACAGTGATTTTGCTCAGCTATATAGTCAACGCAGTTTCCGGCTTTAGGATCGAATTGGTATACTTTGCGAAGTGAATCTCATATGGCTATTCTTTTTCGCGTCCTGCTGCTTAGAAGGGACGTTATTTATTTGAACGAAAGGTCTCAGTCACTGACGCGTTTCCTACTAATGTGTTGAACTGGCTGACTAGCTTTCTCTATACGGCATCCGGGGGTTGTTTCGCTAGAAACGACTAATTAGTGAGGGCTGACGATTAGTTGCGCAATTTTTAATACATGACTTCTGCTTGGTGCGCGACGTATTGCCAATGAGCTCACAGTATCTGTCCTGGTATTGCAGATTGGCTCACGCACCCGGTTCGATTCCCCATCGAGGCACATTATTGTGTGTGAATTTTAATCATGACTTCTACTTTCTACGTACTTTACACTATTCACAAACATCTACGACTAATTAGTGATCTTTATGAATTCGGCTAATGAGTGTTGTGTTATTAAGCAGACCTCTTTGCTTTCCTTGTCAGAAAAGTTAGCCTAGCGGACGTAGCGTGAAAGTAGCGTAGCATGATCACTGCGCCTCTAGGGGACTACTCACTATCACTATGTCTACCATAAGTGTCTCACTGGTAAACCCGGGGTCCGAAATTGTCGATTTCAGCCTCGTTCCGAATTTTGTAGGGTATGTAACGTGGTTATAGGGTGGTAGGCCGGTAATTGACTAATGTTGTTCGGCCTTAAACTGCTCGCCAAGTGTGGCCGGACATCTATTGCGGGCTAGTTGAAGTCCCCTTCACGGACAGCGGGAGAGTTAGGCTGGTCTAAAACGGTTTTTAGTGCGAAAAATGGACAGTTTTCCACTTTAGAGTGAATACGGAGGACGATCTACTAGGGCGGCTAAACGTAGATCACTACCTTTTAGTTGCACGCGATACCAAAGTAAGTCCGCAACTTAAATCTCTGGATCGTAAACGACATGGAAACGTTGCCCACTGAGTTACTATAACATTAAGCTAACTCTTAGGCAATATTTATGTACGAAAGACAAAGGAGGTAGAACTATCTCCGCTTCCGCTACTTCATTGTTCAGCCAAGTCACAGTTCCATAGGCAAAGAGATTTAGCGAGGATGCAGCTCGGGTATTTCGTTGACAGTATCCTGAAAATTGGTATATATACTATTGAGTGCTTCCAAAGTTAGAAGTCTATCTGAAAGTACGAATGAAAAGTCCGATTAGCTACCGACCCTTCAGAAGTCCTCAACTAATCGCTTTTTGGTTTTCTGCCAACGGTCAGCTTTTAGCACCTTGACATTTGCTTCTATAATGATCACAGGATGAAGTCCGAATTTCAGTATGTATTGGGAAAGTCATTCCAGCTTTAACAGTCCTGTGTGCCCCGCAGTGATCTACTTCGCAACTAAGACTTACCGGGCTCACTGTCAGAGGACCGTGAATTCGAACTCCCTCGATCATATGGGACATGGTGTGAAAGCTTTTATGCCTAGTTCTGTGGGAAGCTTCTTATGCCACTTGCGAAAAGTTTTAATTGCACTTTCTGCCATGTGTTTGGATTGGAGCACAAACTTCATCACCTTGGGTAACACCCTTTGTACTTAGATGATGAAGCTATTCATCTGGTCGATTTGGCTTTCATGTTTTTAAGTGAGAGCGCTTGACAAAAGTAACACCACTCCTCCCAATCATTGGCTTGTGGTTCACAATCATCAGATGGCTGGAAATTCGGTGCACCATGAATAAAGAACGACTTATTGTTGTTCTGTTGGTGGTAGTCATCAGGGTTTTGTTTCCTTTGTTGGCGCTCCCTCTAAGCGAAAACGGGAAAAAACCGAATTTCACATGAGTCAATCCGAAGGTGGGCGGCTTACAAAAGAAGTGCCTCAATACCGTTGCTGATTGCAGCGTCACACGTAATAATTGTGGTTCTCCGTATTGGTTCGAGTTTGGCTGCCGTACAATGCGCATGAGGCTAGCCGGTTTAGTTTGCGCGCCTAATAGTAAACATATGGAATCCCATTGTCTTCGGTCGTCCAACAGTTTGTCTTTAATGGAGTTAGCGTTAGATCCAGGAACACTGATACTTACAATTGTCAGTGACTCCTTGGTTAGTTTTGAAATACCGTGTATTACCATGTATAAGCCGAGGAATTTTGAACTATTTTACATGTCTGTAGTGTGGGGAGTCGGCTTATACAAAGGTTATCCGCAATTTGAATAAGGCACATACAAATACCCACACATAAATTCGCTGCACACCTATGCCCCTACCTTGCCTTAGCACCATCCGCTAATGACAGACGGTATCCCAGGTGGGGATTTGAAGTGACCATAAGTAGACACATCATGTTTGTGTCGAAAACTCTCGGTATATTGCACATTTGACTTTTGCGACGGATGGCGGTAACAGAAACATACTGATTAACCAGAGTCGAATAACACTACACTCAATAACATTTGAAAATTACATGACAGAACAGCACGTACCGGTAGATTTTGTAGGCTCACATATCCAAATGTTGCATAATGGAATTAAAATTACTCGAATCATTTGAAACTATAATCCGAGTCGGAATTTCCAGACACTTTCTGGTACTGGTCGTCTGTCATTGGAACGAAAGGGTGAATATCCTCATCTTCAACTTCACTGCTCTCATCAAATTCCGATTCCTCAAAAATGGCATCACCCTCACCTCCATGCACAGCATTACTGCTGCAGCACTTGTTGAATGATCGCACGATAATTTATGTTGAAATATCCAGCCACGCTTCTTGCACCCACTCTGCAATTGTATCATTGCCAACCTTTTTCACATTGCCGGCGTTTGTCAATGCTAAATTGGACAATGACACCCATTCAATCCACTTGGTCCGAAGTCTATATTTAAAGGGCTTATTGAGACAGACATTCAGAGGCTGGAAGATTAATAAAAGTTCACCGGGAATGTAAGCCAAGAACGACGACAGTTGACTGCATCGTTTCTCTACGTCCGCAATTCTGTGTACCGTAAAGGAATCCCAAATCAGCATAGATGGTTTTCTTAAAAAGACACCATTTTGCTTTCCTTAAACTCTATTCAACCACACCATAGTGCCACTGCCGTTCATCCATCCTTTCGCGTGAGCCCACACAAACTCATCGCTTGGGAACTTCTGTCGTTTAGACAGGGCCTTACGCTAAAAAATAATAAAGATAGACTGGAACCATCCGCTATACACCCTAAAACAAATGTGAATCTGGTCTTCTCGTGCCTCGTCGTGTTTACTAAACTGCGTTAACACCGTTCTACCCCACCATGCTAGTTGAAGGCCTATCAAAGCACACGGGCGTTTCGTCCATATTTCCTATTTGGTACGATTCAAAGTTGTGTTGATTTCTCAGCTGAATCACGAACCTATGAAAAGACTAAACTTTACTATCCAATTCCTTCGGCAGTTTCTTGGCCAGTTTTGTGGGTGTCCGTAGACACATGTCGAATCGGTTCATAAAACGATTGCAATATCCGGAGGAAGCAACAAAATTCACAGATTTTGATGGCTGGATTGCCGAAATTTTAACATTGTGAGCGCCATGTATCGAATCTTTGTTCTGAAAAAATTAATCCGCTGTGTCATGACTCCATAACCCATTGCGTTAACTGTTCCTCCAATGCAGGAAACATGGTTGTTCTGCCGCGTGCTGCTCTGACGCCTACTGGCATTAGTGACAATAGTGACTTTCCTTTTCGCCATTCTCACACTAGCAATTCATTCACCGTGAAATGGCTTGCAGCCATACAATTATTAGATTGCGCGGCAAAGGCGATAACTTTCGATTTAAAGCCGGCAGGATATGCACCTCTTTTCTGTCCAGACAGTTGTTCACCTTTCCTCCGCTTTGAAATATCACACGAATTGTAGACACATTGTCAGCTGCCTTACCTATTTCGTGTGGCTTGATATCTGATCAATACCCAGTCCATTGCGGTTCAACGCTTTGTTCTGACGGAACTATGCCACAGTAACCGCGATCATAACACATAAGGTCGCCAAAGCTGACTAATAGCAGAGCCGCTTTCATTGGAACTCACTCAAGTGTGAGTAGGTAGTGATGACGTACAAGCGTGGAGAAACAATTTGGTTTCACTTTTCCGATTTTCTAGAGGCTGTCTAATACAGAGAATTAAAGCTTTGGACAAATTTCATTCTGCAAAGTCATGCTGCCGACTTATCTGTGGACAAGCTTATATTCGATAATATACGGTACTATCTTATGCATTCAGGGCAGTTCGAAAACATGGATACAAGGTCAAGCGAGCTAATTGGGGCATTCGTTAGTACTATATGGGGAGTTATGGACCTAGTCGAGCAGAAGATCAATTTGGTTCCCGATGCTCTAGACCCATACTAACCCTTCAGCGTTGCCAATAACATGACTTAAAATGTGGAAGCATGGAAGCGCTCATAGATATAAATAACGGATCAATCATCTGGGCTGTTGGCTCATCCAGTACATAATGTCCTATATCCCGGAATGTGCGACGTGCACCAGGTGCACTAGAGGATTGTCTTGTTTCACTACTGAGCGTGGACAGAAACACAGAGCGAAGGATTATAGGGTATTAGCGGTCTACTTCCCGTTTCTTGCACCGTACGCTGATGAAACACACACTATTAGGCTCGTGATAGTTTAAATGGCTATGTACTGTTGAATTTAAGGCATCAAATCCAACGCTGTCATGTTTAGCTGCACTCGGTGACCACCCGCTGACCACCACCATCCGTGATTCATAGAGCGTGAAGTAACCCATAACGTAAGGGTTTTGAATGCACCACAGTTTCAGCAGGTGACAACGGAGTGCTTGATGCCGTAAGGTAAGAGGTGTGGCGCCTTTTATTGATGGGTTTGTCGGCGGCCGGGCGATGGGATGACGATGAATGTGTGCTATCGGAGTGAGCAGAGTTATTTAAAGATTTGTTGTCAATTGTAGTGTGCTTGACAGGGGATAACAATGTGATTGATACCAGTAGCTGGCGTGAATCTGTAATAAATAAATGTGTATAAATATAATATAGAGCTACTACATTCCCTGGTCATAGCTGCTGTGGCTTGCAGTCACTAGCCATATTCCATAAAGGTAGTAGGTGTTGACAAATGCCAGTTATATATCTAGTTATTTAGTGAAACCCGTACACAAGCCATGTTTTTCTGGGTTTAGCTCCACATATATCGGCAGGTTTGCTAAGTTAGAGTGATATTTCCCAACGAGAGGTGCTCGTTTTCCTTGGTCAGTAGGGTATCGGTTGCGCTCTGGGTAGAAATCTGACACGTTCCGTTTTTCTAGTTTTTATGGATGCTTGAGTGATTGCACAGCTGCGGCGCTTCACGAATCGATGTAACATTGTGCATTAGCTTAGCTCAGGAGTTTGCTTGCAGATTTGTAATATTGGTTTATAAAAAGAGTTGGGTTTTGTCCATTGGGATGAGGAAAGTCATTTATCACATGTACAGTTAAGTATACCTTGCGACGTTTTGGCCGTTCCTTTTCCTTTAGCGAATGTGTGGATATTCCGCTATCTGAACGCCATGTCCTTAGTAGCAATGGGGAGTAAGACCAGATCGCTCTTAATTCATTATGCATACACCATATATCGGAGTCTTTGTGTCAGTGTCAAATTTAACCTCCTCTACTGCACTCGATGTGACTGTCTGTCTCCTTTCCTCAGGAATTCCTGCCTTAGATGCGTGCCTAGATCTACATTTTGCGTTATAGTGCAACTGGCAAAAAGTGTGACATGCAGCACAGAACGCCTGTTCGACTCTGTCCGACCTGCACCAAAAAGAAAAAGGGATCATTTCAGTAGCGTCTTATGGGGTTTAACAAAAATGCGGCCAATGGTATCCTGAGCTCTCATGTTTAATCTAGTATCTAATAACGTTTTGGTAAGCTGTCAGCTTTTAAAGATTAAGCCAATGGGCACTATCAATCGTTTTCCGGTGTACCAGTGCCGTGTAATTTTGTACACATTAAACAGTATGCTCTTGACTCCATCCAGTGCGAGACGGCTTCAGAAGTTTAAAAGTTGTGGACAAGACAACTAATCGATGTAATTATCTTGCCCGCCGTTTTCAATTTATTGAGACTACCAGATTTGTAGATACCGATAGCTGAGCTAATGGCATGCATTTTGTCAAAAAATCAGCAATAGCATGCGATTTGTTCTTAAAATACGTTCAGTTCCTTTTCAAGCGAATTAATCCTACAAAGTGCTATGGTCAGTTAATCAGAATAGAAGGTCTTGGTATCCTTACAAATGTGAACCGCTTCGGTGGAAGTCCAGATACTGATTCCAGAATGCAGATCGCGTTGCAGTGATTTGTACTATGAATCTTTACCTGTTTTCTAGCTATGAAAACAAGACCAATGCCGCTGCTAGCTATGGGAAACGAAAATGTGCAACACACAAGCAGTGGCACTTAGAGAACGGAACGTGCACCAAAACAAGATAACGTTACTTGATTTACATAACCAAACTCACTATGCAGTTCAGCAATCCGTGCCGATCACCAAAAAGTAAAAAAATAATAATCTTTGTTAAAAGTAATCATAGCCGAAGCGGGGAATCTCTAGACTGCTTCACCCCCGGTATCGACGTATTTGAGGTCTAAGCAGATTTCTGGGACGTTAGAGCAGACTTGTCCGTCTTGATCCCACGTCATATTGCTTGGGAATAAGATGCTGAGAGCAAAGCTGGATAAAATATAGATAAAATAGTCCGGATCTAACGCTCTACTCTTATGAGCAAAAGCAAACAGATCATACGCCCAAAAGGAAGTGAAACAGAAGCGATAGTAGCAGTCTAAATAAAAAAGAAAAATACAACCTCGATTTCCATGAAACCCGTTTTGCCTCTCATGTATCTAGCATTCAGGGGTGTCACTTTGTCTGTAGAGAACGGCAAACGCAAGTAATTGAATGGCAATATGGAACAGACTGATTATCCTCTAACGGTTGCATTCATAATGTAAGCCTTTGTTGATAAACGTGACTATAACCTGTTGTAATAATCAGGCGTTTAGGGAGGAGTTTATTTTCGGCAAAGACAATTCGGCGAAAATTACAGCACTTTTGCAGAGCTAAAACCTTCGATATACGTTGCACCTTGACGTCCATAACTAAAGATGCTTCTGAGGCAATGAGGTTCTTTCTTTGACTCAGTTAAAGAAACCGTGATTAATTCATATGAATGTCTGCCAATTCATGTCCAACAATCAAATCAGTTGCACCCGTCTCCCATTGACTATCTGGCTGGCTCGGTTGGCCCATCTGTTCACCCTGGCATTATACTCCCATCACAACCTCCTTTTTTCTTGTCCTTGTGCCTCCGTGTCGCTATACAGCCGTAAATCTTGCCACTTTGCGTCACTTACTTTGTGTCTGCTGCCGTGTTCTTCTTGCCACACGTCATCGGACGCTCTACTCCCAGTCCACATTTTTCGCTCAGATGTCGTCTCAAACACATTCGATTTTTTCTGACCGTTTTCTGTCCACTTATTTCGTTTGACCTTGTATTGGCCTTCGCAGTCACCACACTTTATTTACACCGCTCTTGACCATCAGGTGCTAGTTGAACCCACACTTCCTCCCCCACTGTTAGCTCAGGCGTTATCCGTGCACCGCAGTTGTAGCACCGTTTCTGGGTAGTCATTCGTCTTCTCAGATTGTTCTGTATCCTCTCATATAGTGACGGAATTGCGAGCAAAAGTGTGGCAGTTGCCGGTACCACAGTTCTAGTCCTTCGGCTGTATAGGCGCTGTTTCGCGCTGAAACCGATGGTACTTGCAGGGGTGTTGCGATTCTCCAGTTGCTTGAGGCACGGGTCCTCGCCAGTTTCCCTAGCCTTTGCTATATCTGTCGTTTGGGCTGCCTCACTGCCGACTCCTCCATTCCATTCGACTGGCTGTGATAAGAGCTGTTTTGCTGTTGCACGAATTTCCACTTAGTTGGAAAGGACTGGAAGGCAGCTCTGGTAAACTGCGGTCCATTGCCGGAAACCAGCTCCTCCGGTATACCGTGCCGCGAGAAATGACATCTGAACCTGTTGCTTACTATTTCTGTGGTCGTAGTAATGAGGAAAACGATTTCAAAATAAACACCATAGTAATCCACCGCGAGTAAATAATCTATCCCCTAGCCACAGAATAAATTCACCACCACCTTGTGCTACGGTCGAGCAGGAACATCATGCAGCAGCATTGGTTCCTTCGGTTGCTGGGTTTCTGCGAACAACAAGCCTCAAAATTCGATACAGGATCTTTGATTTGCCACGTTATTCCTGACCAGTAGATCAGAGCCCTTGCTCGGTTAATGGTATAGTTTGCACCTAATTGAGCGCGATGAACGTCTTTCAGCATTTCTCCTCGGAGCGATGAAGGAATCAGACTACGGCTTTCCTTGAACAACAAACAAGCGTAGACAGTGAGTTAACCCCAAAATTGGAAGTAGAATGTTAGTTACTTTGACAACTGCTTCTTTGTCTCTGGCTACCCATTTAGAATAACTTTTCGCAACGCTGAACACCTTATATTGTTAGCTGTTTAGCGCTTTATTTCTTTTAGTTGATCTTCCGTCATTGCCAGATGCGGTACAAGGTTTATTGCTTCGATCACTTCCGTAGTTTACTCAGGTACCGCGAGCATTTTTTTTCAAGGTGCGCATAGCGCTGCTCGATCACGGTGAATGCTCAACTGCGAATATCCAGAGGTTTTCTATTCTGTAAGAGAACATCACCTGTTCCGTTCTGGCTACTGTCACACAATGTCTCTAAAGGCTGCGCTGGATCATTATACCCGATTACAGGTGCGTTGCTGCTGAGGTGCATAATAGTTACGAAAGTGGTTTGCTTTTCCGTTCCCCACCTCCACTTTACTCCTTCGTCAGTTAGCATCCTGATCGGCATAATGATAGCAGCGATCCCAGGCATAAAATGGCTCAAATAATTCTCCATATCGTTTAAACGATGAATTTCCTTTGCTTTGTTTGGAAGCAACACCATTCCTATTTCCTTAGTTATTGCTGGATCGACCCGGATCCTTTGGGTAGTTAACATATGCCCAACGTAAATAACCGCAACTTTCCGCGGCTCAATTTTCTCGCATTTAAGCATTGATGCTATTTATACACACTGCTGCAAGAAACAGTGGCAATAAGCCTCATGTTCTTCTTCTTTCGAGTCATATATCAAAACATCGTTTGTCACACATGTGACACCACCAAATCGTCTACCGCTTGCACCAGTCGTTGCTAGAAGCTTTTACTCAGAGCCTTTAAACCGAACGGTAAATGCACCCAACGATAACGCCTAAACGGTGTAGGAAAAGCAGTAAGGAAACTGGATTCTTCATCTAGAAGCACGCGCCAGAATGCGGAATGCAGGTCTACCTTCGTAATGTACTTAGTTTTGGCCAGTTGCGGCATGATATCTTCTAGGGTAAGTAGCGCATAATGTTCTTTACGCAGGGCTTCATTTAACGCTTTTGGGTTCATGCACACGTAAAGTTTGCTCGTCTTCTTCGTAATGATTGCGCCCTGACTAACCAATTCGTTTGGCTCGTCGATTTTGGCAAGCACGCCCTCACTCACTAATTTGCTCAACTCAGCGCGGAACTTGTCACGCAGTGCAAATGAAACTCTCTTGGCCGGTAGCACCTCCGGTCGTATCTAAGGATCTAACGACAAGTGAGCGGCTTGCCCAGATTCCCCAAAACCCGAGCTAAACATACACCGATACTAATCACTAATATCGGTTTTTCCCTGACAAGCATACACGAAACGACCATGATTAAAAACAGCAGAACTGAGAGAGTGGATCGAATTAATGCCGAGACTGGGAGTGAGCTCCACACACACACAAACTCCGGTTGAGGTGAGGCTCTGTCTCTTTGTTAACAGATTCGATTGCAGCTGAGCCCTTCCGATGAAGTCTGGAAACCTTCCTCATGCGCAAGCAACCGTGATCGTTAAGATGCGCAATCCGGAACAATGCTTCCTTGGCAGGATGTTGACAGTAGTACCCGTGTCTAAATAGAATCATGCAGCTTCGCCTTTGACCAAAAGACTTGCGTAGAAACGTTTTGCCGTACACTCCGAGACACGGTTTTACTTGTGTGTTCCGCATCTACCGGTGACTTGTCACGAACGAGCGTACTCACCTTGATTGATTGGCAGCAACGAGCAAAGTGGTTCCGTTTTTCCATATTTGGCGCATTTCCGTCCCCACTCCGGACACTGTTCTCCAGAGCTCGGGAACGGCGCGGTACATACTTTGGAGATATCCTCTGTCACTTAGTAGCCCTCGTTGTTTTGCATCCGGGTCCGGCACACAATTCTGTATCATTTGCGAGTTTCATGTTTTAGTGTTGATTTGTGGTCGAGGACTCAACGTTGCGGTTATCGAAGCATGAATGGAGTAACAAGTTGCGTTTTTACAATAGTATGTTTGTCGTATTTACACCGGTTATTCCTAGAACGATATACTCGCGCATGAGACTGTCGCCCATGCAGTTGCTGAAATTGCAGGATCGGGCCAATATCTTCAAGTCAATGATGTAAGCATCGCCAATTTCGTTTGGGTTTCTTCTGTGTGAAAACAAAAGTTGGTGCTGATAACTGATTGATTTCATCTTCGTAAAATTAACAGCACTTTTCAATGACAGTCTGTAAGTTAGTTATCTACTTTGTTATATTGCATTGTGTCTAGCACCCGACGCACGCCATCCTCAGCTGCGCGTCGAAACATAACCAAGCGATACGCGATTGTTTGTCCGTTCAAAAGTACTAAGGTGCATAAATCCATTCACTTACTTCTATATAGACGCCAAGTATGTGTCATGTACCGTTCATCAATGTTCAATGGGGCAGGCATTCATTAGCCGCTTGTGAACCAACAAGCATGGAATTGCCACCGGTGTGTTCGGTCTTGGTCTTCACTGAAACCACGTTGCAGAAGTCTGTCCTTTAAAGACAAGCTTTTATTCGGAAAAGAGAAACCGGCGAAAATCACAGCACGCTTGGCAAGCCAACATCTATAAATTGCACCTTCGGAAGAAATGAGGTGTTTTCTTTGATTCCGTTATACAAACAAGGATTAACTCACATGAAATTCGGCCAATTCATGTCCAGCAATTAAATAATTTGCAGCTATCTCTATTGGCTATCTAGCCGGCTTGTTTGTCCCGTAGGTTCTCACAGGTATGACCCTCCTATCGCAAAACTCAGAAACTCTTGTTTGCTGGGACAGTTTCTTGCTCTTATAGCTTTACTACGCTGCGCAAACCATTTACGAGGGGTGGTCCCTTAAATCTGAAAATAACTGGCGGAATTACATTTGCTCCTGTGGCCATACTCTTTGTCAACTCTCTGATACGGTGTTAGACATCTGAACCTTCTTCACCCTCAGAGATCCAGGGGGCAGTATAGGAAAAATTCCAATCAATGTCCGAAAAAGAAGCGGAGAACTCAGTTGAATACTCTGTTTTCAAATTATTCGGCTCCAAACTCTATGCATTTTGCGTATGGTTTGTTTGATTCTAAACTCTCTTCGCGTTTGTTCTCAATAACACCAGGTCTCCTGCTGTTAGATTTCCGCATCAGACGGAATAGCTTACGATAGTTTCCATAGGCAGCAGCCACTTCCATCTCAAAAGAACGTTGCGGCCACCAAACTTCCTGCCCGACTTCAGGCTAGCACACAATTTTGCCATGGTCTCTTCGCCGGTCTCTCATTGTGTTCGCTTCCAGCCGGAACAATATAGCTTGTATATTATCACCTAGGTTATGTACGGCCCAGCTAAGATGGTCCGATCATATGCGCATAGGAAATACAGAGTGGTATTACAAAACTGCTGTACAAAACACGCGCTTCCAATTACATTGATGCTTGCGCCATTGATTTCGTCTCAACATTCGTCGGAATCCACGACAATTGCAAGACTTTCAGATACCTTTCGGCGGATGGTTGGGAAAAGAAAGCAAAATAACAGAGATTTAGGAGGTAAGTGACAGTATGTAAATGAAAAAAGTAGTTTAAATATGCACAGCATTCATACGTAACCATAATTTTAAATAACCTAAGTGTGTGAGCAGACATGATAACACGACTAACGGTAAAACTGAGCACTGCATCCATCGTGCGACATAAATCAATTAGAAGTAACGATGTACCTCACACAAGTGATAAGATGTGATAACACAGGGCAAGTGGGATTGCGTAGATAAAATTAGTGGGTTAGGTGCGGCCATCAAACAATTCACCCTTTCAATACGTCCATATTATTGCAGACACTCGTGCCATTCAACTAACTGTGTAAAAGAAAGGAAGCACTACAAGAAGTCTAAGGAAAAAATTTTCATATCCAACCCACCAATGTGCGCAGGTTTTTCAAATGCCATCAGTGTGTCTTCAAGCTAAGAAAGAGCACATTAGGAAGCGGTGTAGATCAATAAAAATCGAGAATAAATCCCACTTATCCAACTCATCGATGTGCACTTGTTTTCATAGGTCACCAACGGGCCAACAATCTGAGGACTACGAAGAATATAACAGTATAGACTGAGAAAATCAGAGAGATCTCATTTATCTAACTTTTCGATCTACCAATGTTTTCATAGGCCACCGGTTGGTAATCCATTTGTGTGATCACGAAGAATGTGACAAAGTAGGAGGAAAGAATGCGAGACAAGTCTAAGTTATCTAGCAAGAAGCATTTGATAGTGGAACATTGTATTTCGTTTTGTGTCGACAAACACTTGTCAAATTTATCTACTTTAGTACTTAGGTGTTATCAGGCCCGTTCTCATACACCAATTCGTCTGTGTAATTGACACGAAACCGTTCTTTAAATTTATTAACATTTAAGTGCTCTTTAAATGTTCGAACCACAGAAGCACTTCCGATGGTCTGAGGCAATCTATTTTATAATGTGGGATATTTATGTGTAAAGCTGTTATGCCTCGAGCATCCAAAAATTCTAGTGACTAAGTAATGACCCAAAGTCTAGCTTGGCATTTTGATTTGTTACTTGAAGACATGCCCGCTGATAGCATCAACCGTGTTCAGTGGGCGTTTGCTCAGCGCGGATGTTAGAGTACTTTGATACGCATCCAGAACACCTGGCTTTGCCAATCGGCTGTGTCTATGCGAACACATCTTCATTGTGGGAGTAGATGTAATTTGTCTTAAACAGCATTCTATCTGATGGAACATGATATTCTACTGCTCAAATTCCTTAGTATTGGCAATGGTGATTACTAGTGTGACTTAAGAGTTTTCGCTACCGGGCGGTAGAGCTCCGTCAGAAACTACTGAAATCGAATGCCGATTATTAAATGGATCGATGCTGGGTGGCTACAAAGAAACCAGGTGAATTCATTTGCTTAGCTATACTTTTCGTTATTTGATAACAATAGGACGGTTACGCCGGGAGTAGTTTTGTCAAAAAATTTGTCAAAATTTTTCTGCTAAATCGGCCCATTCATAGTAATAAGTGTAAAATCTATGTATCAGAAAACACAAAACGAGGAGATGATATCTCCAATATCTGCCAATCATTTACACGCAGCACACTTACTGACATAAAGTGCTAAGTCTTTCAAGATTCCTAGCTCAAAAGAAATAACTTTGTGCTTCGTTAACTGCCATTTAGGACAGGTAAGTTGGCAGATACATGCGGTTTTCTCGGCATTTCGGGCAACTTTGGATTAACAACTAAGCTCGATGTCTCGCAGTAAAAACCAATTAAATCGCAGTAGAATGCATCTTTGCGTTGGCTTTAAAACAGGCGTAGAATCTACGCGAATGAGAAAAACAAGAGCTGAATTGGTATTCGGCAAGTAAAGATTCTGATAATGTGTCTCGGTAAAACAATCGGGGCTACAATACCAATGATGCCCGCCGAAGTAAAGTCCCATTGTTAAACGTGACCCAGGTTTATCCTTGAGCAATTAAGCGAACCAAAGTTTAATAAAGATGGAATAAATGATGTGAAAGTACATAGAAATGGTCACAAGACAGAAGAGGACAACTTAGGACCCAGAAAGGTACAATATTTGGCCTAACCGGCTTCCCGTTTAGAATACCAAAAAGCGAGACAGAACTCCTAGCACTAGGGCTTAATAAAAGGTTTTTACGTCTATATTGGATAGAGGCAGAAGCAATATGAATATAACCAACATACACATAATTTTGTGCAACTTAATAGGACCCGGCAAAGGGCCACCATGAACTCTCATACAAAAGTCGAGGAGTAGGGTTAACCAACTTCTATCTACTCATTGCTTATACTCCCCAGCCATGTTAAACTCTGCTAAGACTGCGGGAAGCATTATCCAGCTGAGAAGAACCCGATTTGCGAGGACTATGGCTCTCTAGTAGGTCAGTTTTAGGCGGCGCCTTGCAGGTGGTCGGATGTATTTGATTTATACAGAGCCACGGACCTGAGATATATAAGGATCTTAATGATACTTGTTTCCCTATTAAACCCTTTCACAATTTGCGCTGAAAACTGCATTTAAAATGGTAATCCACGCTAACATTTTGAAATTTGATTGTCTAGTCTCTACATCTTAACAATACAAATGATATCTTTCTGTATATAAGGTGATGATGCCTGCACACAGTATACAAGCAGTGGCCAGATCTACCTTGTTCAAGAGGCGATAGACTTCGGGATTAGTGCAACTCAGAGTACTCATGGTTTGAAATAACTCATGTCGTGCTCCGTAAGTAGCCTGCTTGCACTGTTCCGAAGGCTTAAATTTATTCGTCAAAATCACACTGAGATTCATGCAAACGTTTCCGTGTAAGAACTCTAAAAATTCAGAAATAAAAAGATCTCAGCTGGTGTCATATCCTGAATTCAATGTATTTCGTGTATTTACATTCAGTCTGATACATACTAATAGTGAAAACTTTAATTCAACAGAAATGTAAGTGTATCAACATAACTAGTCGATAACTGGTAGCGACTAGTAATCTTACTTAGGCAGAGTAAGATTGGCCAAAAGTTCCAATTGCTTACACAGATTGGGCTTTAGGCACCAGATGGCGGCAGCCTCAACTAACTGGAGCAACTGCAAATTACTTTAGCTGCTAAGAACCTTAATTCCTTTCTGTGGTTTTGACACATTGCTTAGTCGAACAGGTGCCTAGCAAATGAGCTAACAGGTGATTTCACACAAATCATTGCTAGCTTTCGCGAGATGTGCTCCGAAATCCGGAGTGATAGTCGTCTCTCAGTCCGGGCCAATATGCATGCTACAGCACGTACAGTTAAACTGATAGCTGCAGGAGGTGGTAACTTGAGTGTAAACCCTGTCAAAATTTGATTCGTACACTGGCTTGCTGGTTTGGTGCGAAAGAACGGGCTCGGCTTCAAATTAACATCCTTTTATGGACTGGCGTACGGAAATGATCGGAAATATAATAAAGGCCTTCCTCTTAGGAACCTCAACCGGTTTTTCTCTTCTCGCTATTTTTGCCCACTACTTCGCATTAAATTTAACAAAGTTTAGCGCGCAAGGTTGAAAGGACGCTTTGTATTTCCTTAATAATTGGCTATTCCGAACAGGTTCGTTGGACTCTTACAAAAGAAGTACAAACCGATGAAAGTATGAAGCTCAAGGAAGAGTAGCTGTAGACATTTCGGTACTGTCCTGTTTAATCCTTTTTATTGTAAAATGACTTGAAGAGTAAACCATCTGGTCTCCTCTCTAGTGCTATATCCATGAGATAGAAAGTCTGCTTATCCGTTTTCCAAGGTTAATCCCATCGCTGTGTGATAGCTGTTGTATGCTTCTGGCATGTTCTCCTCCTGTTGATTGCCATCATCAACCACAAATGTTTCACTAATGCAACAGGCGTAAGCGTAGGCTACCTAGATGGGCTGCTATAACTGTATGCACTAGATGCGTCATAAAAATATCATCGAATTTGGGTATAAGGAGCTACTCATCGCCAAGTACTCAGCTGGTCGGTAAAGTTTTCTGTTGAGGTAAAAACGAACATTTTAGTGCATGTGCGTAGTAAAGTCTGTAGTCGATGCGCCGGGAACCCCACTTTATCTGCGGGTCTGCCTAAAATATCCAGCGTGTCTTCCAAAAGTACATTTGTAAATAGCAAACAGACATGGAATAACATCATAGGCCCGTATATTACAAATAAATTCTGAATATTGTCAACGAATTTGAATGAATAATCTGGGTTATACGCTGCTAGTTTGCGTCGGATAAGCTCAGTTGTTCCGACTTACCGTCACGCCAACTTCTGTTACAGCGCTCCTATCACTGAATTGATCGGACGTCATTGAATCCCTTTGGTAAACCATACATCCAAGGAAGTTTTGGACCAAGAGTCCGTAGCAGCTTCCCTGTTTTAGCGTCGATCAATCTATTATAGGCTTCAGCTCGCGGGTTATAGTCCTTTTCACTTTTTCTTTTATTACGGCCAGTTTCGTCTCTAACGAATCAAAATTTATCCATGAGCAAAGATTGCGTTTTTTGCAGACAGTCGTCTTTGCACATTATGATAATTTCAGATCCCTTGTCAAGCCTAAGTTCAATACATCAGAAATTCTACTTATCCCCATCAATGAAGCAAACTGGTCTTGAGAAAGTATTCTACACTTTTCAGCTTCCGTAATATAAAATTGATTTGCTAGATCCATTGCCTTACCTTAAATTAGCTGCTTGAATCTTCTGTTACTGGGGTCAGACTAGAAAGCTCTTTGTATAGGCTACAAACTGTGCATCATGTCCTATTCAATCACGTTTACTTGGTGATACCGAAATTTGAAAATGAGGGCCAAAACTTCCAATTAAAAATGACTGAGCTGGACGTGATCCTGACTGGTCGGAACGTTTACGTTGCTCCTGGTTTGTCAAAGATTTCCGCATCGGTTTTCATCGCTCATTCGATCAGGTTTGATTATGCTTTCCTAGTGCACTAACTTCCTCTACTGTAGTCCTAACGGGAGAACTTCTAACACAGGTTTTCAATTTTTATTCTACTTCGGCACAATCACGTGCTCCCAAAATGCCTCGCCTTTCCACCTACATCAAGGTTCTTGAAACTGTCGAAAAGCATACCGCGAACTCTATTGAAACAAATCTAAACCAACTTTATCGGTAGCTGGATAAGGCGGCTAGAGTCAGTTACATCTCCCTTCGCTGTGTTCGCTGATGGACAGCGCTCACTTTCATTAAGAACTGCGTTCTATCGAACGCACGCACACTCACTTTGTTTGGTTGGAATTACTCGTGTGCGCCTATTGGAACCCGAGAAGAAACGCGACGCGGAACGACACGGAGTTGACCTCAAAGTTTACCTGTGCGCAGAGTGATCCACTACTGAAGGATAATTTTCAATCTTTGGCGAAATCGGCTTAATGGACGGGTCTAAAATCCTGGTTGCTTTGTAACAAACATGTATCTGAAACGGTCGCCTTTTGTACGCCAGCAGATTCTGAGGTCAACTTACCTGGTATGTTGCTGCTTTGGAATGACAAAGCTGGAAGAAGTGGTGGCCTAATTCTGTCTTCCAAGACTAACCTCTGAAGTGAAGTTATTGACCACTCAGAGATCCGTGCCCCAGATTCGCTTTGGTGCGGGCTGTGGTTGCGGAACAAAGACACGTCTTATAGCTGCATTTACGCTCCACCAAACTCTACGAGTGCAATGCACTCCAAGCTAAACCAAGTTCTTTAGGTTGCTTTGAGCAAGTCATCGTCACATTCTCACCGCAGGTGAGTGATGTTTACCAGCTGCAAATAGAGGCGACCGGTAGCAGGCACTTCAAAACCTGTTTACAGGAGGTAATTTCCAGCTACCCTCTGTACAACCGCATGACCACTCCAACCAGATTTCGAAATGCTAATGAGCCAACGATAGTTGATCTTGTGTTCACTAACGAAGAACTCATAGTCGACGGAATAATTACAAGCACACCACTGGATCGCAATAACCATGGCACTCCTAGCGTTTACCTATGTATGCTACGCGGGATATCTTGAGGAAGAGGATGATAAAGTGTATATGGTCACGAATTACAATGTGATATCCCCGCTTGCTAAGGAGTTATCTTGCGTTAGCCTTACTTATTGCCTCCCAGAAATCTCCTGAGACACTTTCACAAGGACATTTAGCATATTGGTAATGCAAGTATCTGAGCAGAAATACTCCCATCGTCAAAGAAGGACCAAGTAATTCTTGAAGAACTGAACAATTAAATGCATGTCCTTGAGGGATTTAGATTAGAGAGCTTACAAGAACTTCGCGAATTCCGAAATCTGGACTGCCTATGTGGCAAAGCGTAAATTGTGTGTGCGCTTGATCCACGAGAATAAGGTGACGCACCAGCAAGAGTTTATGAAAAGATTCTACACGAACCGCAAACTCTTATACAGCCATGTTAATGGCCTTCGTAAGCTGCAACGAGGAATTCCTACAATGACCATGACGGACGAGTGCACGAAATCAGCAACGAAAGCAGCCGATTTCCTGCGGTTTCATTACTCACAAACGTTCCAGATATTAACGGGCCAAACGGTTATCCCTGTTTCTATTATCCCACCTTCTGCCTTATTCAATATTACATTTACTGCAGAAACTGTGTTAGAGGAAATGTTGTTCCTGCGTATCCACGGCTATCCTGGTCTCGAAAACATTCGAGCAAAGGCTTTACGGACAACAGCCAGTTGTCTGACGGAATCTCTGGCAAAATTCTATGAGCGATATATGGAGGAGAACCATATTCCAACAATATGGAAGCAAAATCATCACTAATATTTATAAGGGAGGTGGTCACACTAATCCAAACAATCAACGTCCTATAACACTACCCCCTGTTCTTTCTAAGGTTACAGAGTATATCATCGCTAACGCACTCATGCAATACCTGGAAAATCACAAGAGGATAGCACCGGAGCAACATGGACTCCGGCAAAACGCTCATGCACCACTAACCTGCTAATTGAACGCAACAGTTGGAGTTAAACAGTTGATGGTGGTGCAGCAGTTGATGTCATTTATTTGGACTTCTTAAAAGCGTTTGATCGCTTAGACCACCGAATTCTCTTCCATTGTCTTCAGCTCTATGGCGTTAGTGACCCGTTGCTGTGTTGGATAAGCAATTTTCTGCATGAACATCGGTTGGAAGTGAGAGTACGAGAATCCCTGTCCGACGCAATTGAGGTGGAGTGCGGCGTATCATAAAGTTCGGTGCTCTGGCTCTGGCTATTTTAGATTTTCATAATTCATCTTGCGAGGCACCTTATTTCTGCTTTCCTATTTTTCGCGGATGATATCATAGCGATATCTATCAGGAAACCGAACGACAACGAAAAGCCTCAGCGTGATCTCAACACGATTTTGAACTGATCAGTTCAGAAAACAATATCATCCGACGTGGAAAAATGTCACACTGTTCAATTGCGCCATAGGTATGACTACCTGTAAAGTCTTGGGCCACAAGTATTGAAAACAACTTCCTAGGTACGCCACCTTGCCTTGCTCATACAAAGTGACCTTAACTGTGCAAAGCTGCAAAGAGAGCCAGCCAGCATGTCAACTTGCTGCGGAGAGCATGCGGAAGTTTCGATACTTCCATTTTTCCATGATGCATAATTCTTATGTGCATCCTATCGTTGAATACACCATCCAAGCTTGGCAACCCTGGTTTAAGCGCGACTTAGAAGTGCTGGAGTAACCACAAGGCTGGACCACACAGAACCTCAGCGGACTACGAAATCTACCCCACCATCAAAGGCTGAAGTCACTGAGAGTTTTCATTGGCCGCTACCGAAAGCTGCGCGACGATCACATATTAGTCTTTTAACTATTGAGTGAACATATTCCCTCATGTCGTCACTTGCTGAAACTCAACCATAACGCCAATCACAGAGGTAACCCCTTGAAATAAGATGAACAGTATAGCTGTCTGGAATGCCGGTGGACTTACTTTTCTTATCAGGTTTGCCAACCCATTAACTCTATCCCAATCTTAGTTGTTTCCTGCTCCACCTTGGATAGTTTCAAAAAACAACTGGAGCTTTTTCTTGGCTTCCATCATTCCGTGGTTTAAACCGTTCTACTTTGGAATATACTAATTATCTTTCCAAACCGGATTAACATGTTACATAAACCTAAGGAGGTGTTACAGAATTAAGTATTCTCGTTTTTAATTTTTCGCACAGTTTATCAGCTATAACTATTCCGATGTTGCCTCGTCGCTTGCATACAATTCCCTTTTATACCGCCATTATTTAGCGTCGTAGCTACTAGATAAGTGCTCAAACAGACAACTCACATATCTTTTGATATTGTAGTACTGCCCCTACCATCTTGCGGGACTTGTCAAGCAACTGCATTTTTACCCGACATAAATCATCCTTCATAATTAGCGTGCACTTTAGATAGGTTTCACATACCTAAAACCTTACTGACAAACCAACAAAAATACTCGTTCGCTCTGTCAAAACGAGTAGCTCCTCCCTTAATTCAAGGAACAGACAGGAATAGAATAAAGCGCCCTTAAATCTGCATTATTTCCCACTAGTTAGCACTGTAACAACGAATGGTGTACCCTCTGCAACTTCACCAGTCGTGAAGCGTTGGTTAACAAAAGATAAAGCGACTAGCAATCTATGCCTCCGAAACCCCTTAGCTCCTAATGTTCATAATCGTGTCACAGGTAAATGTTCAGCAAGTATTACTGATATTGTCTCCTTACTAACAAACAAAATTGCATAATTAGAGTAGCACTTAAATGAACAAAATGTAAAAGGTTTACGGCTGAATTCTGTCAAGGATAGCCTGACATATATCATCTATTTAAAGAACCCACCATCTAACTCAGAGCACAGGCATTTGAACCGGACAATGAACTCCCTAAATTCTAGAGTGTATGAGGTAAGTAAAAGTTGCAAGCATTTCAAAAACACTATTGCCCTCAACATACTGGATAACATGAAGCTTACAACTATCACGAGTGCGGTTGAGTAGACCTACAGCAGACCGATAGCAATTGAGATAGACTAAAGAAAAACTCCCTACACCATCCATGTCCCCCTCTTTTCCTATATATTAACGAACATTTTGCTAGCATGGTTATTTCGAATCACAAATACAGTGAGGTCTATTCCGAGATTGGACAAATTAATCCTTGTTAAGGACGGAACCCCACTCCAACGTGAAATTCATCATGCTAGATCTATTAGTAACTCACCAAAGCACCAGAAAAACAATTTCCCTTATTTCTAGGTGAAATCAATACAAGAAATAGCATCCAGTGCATATTGCATTGATCGGTTAGGCACAACTGTAGATTTAGTTCATGGATGTCAATTTTCCGGTCCATGGGTCAAATGCAGCCCGCGTTAACATTTTAACTGGTCCACGGCTTAATCATGAATTAATAAATTCCTGCTTGGATTTTTTCTGCAGAAGATATCAGATCAAGTACAGAGTTCAGTGGCGTCAGATGCTGGCAAAAATCATTGATGCACAGTTTACTTTTAACTAACTAAGGAAGGTTAATTTAGTGCCTATACTAAAGGGGTATTAACTAAATCAATAACTAATGATCTCAAGTTCGCAGTTCCCCCTCCGCATTAAAAACGCAGTAGCATATTATAACGCGCAATTTTGGTTGTTATCTTAAGGTCAGATTGAATACAGCCCGACACTTATTGAACACACAAAGTGTGGCCCTTCTTGAAGAGAGCTTGGATACCTCCGATTTAGATCATTCTGCAGTCAGCGTTGACTCACCGAATGGAGGTTATTTTTGAGAGCATTACACGTACACAGGATGTCGTCTTGTGCTCAGATACAGCAAAAGCTTCAGCTGTAATATTACGTTCTGCAACTCGTCCATCCAGTAAGCAGACATATAATTACCTAAAGGCGCCTGATTGTCCCAAACCAGTGACGAAACTATCCTCGACCTCTTCACGAGGAATAAGCGGTGGTGCGATTAATGGATTAGAAGGTAAGCATATATAAAAGTCGGGGTGAAACCGGGCAATCCTAGCATGGCTAAAAATGACAACAATTCCATCTTATCTGTAAAACATAAACCCCTAACTTCTCAGAATACGCTTGCGTACTCATTGGTCATTAGGCTCGTAACTTCCGTTATGACTATAAATAGCACACATGGCTTCCTTCTTTCTACTTGCTGCTACCTCCTTTGAGTAAATTCACAATGCTACCTTACTCGCATACATTAGAGTCTCCCAAAATACCCCATTTGTTGGAAATGTCCACACATTCCGCCTCCTCCTTTACCATTAACGGATGCCGTAAGCCTCATTTTGAAGTAGTTTTCGCGGATGGCTCTGCAACGAATATAGGCTCAAATTCGAATGAGTATTTTGGCTCAAACCTGAGTCAGCATACTTACCGAATGGTGTTACTTAATATAGGTTCACTATTAAATAAGATTGGATTACTGCATGCTCTCCTGTATCTAAATAAACCTGATCTTCTCTTGCTTACTGAAACTTGGGCCGCACAAATGCGTCAAGTCAACTGAGTTAATTCGACGGATACAAACTGATCAGACAGTGGTATAGGTCGCATTATTTACTATGAACAAAACCTGCTTTTTTCTGGGTACACACTTCCGCTTATCTGTCCGTCGCTAGATTTCGTCTGGCTAATCTTGTCCTTCGGTGGAGACCGATCTATTGTAGATCGCATCTACGGCCCACCTGGTGCTGGCAAGTATGAAGCGATCTAATTAGTAAAACCTTTTAGTTACATTTTGCGACTTATTCTGCAAAATAAGTTCATTTGTGGCGACTGCAGCCTGCTTGAACCGCGCTGGTCTAGATTAGGACTAACCCGAAATCACGCAAACTATTTAACTTTTCTTATGACTGAATGATGGACTCAGCATATCCTTTCACCTAAAAGGGGTAAAGTGTGCTAGATCCAGCTTTACTTTAGGCCCTATTTCCATTTTCACTGAAGTACTACGTGGCCTCCAAGGATTAGACTACAAATTAGTTGCCTGCGAAAATATTGGTCAACCCCAACTGGTCCATTCATTAATATGTTATTTCCTCCCTCAAAGTATAAACTGGCACTCAGTTTCTGTTATACTCCAGGCGCAAAATTGAGACCTTTTCTTTCTTTCCCATGACCTCTAGGATGTATCTGCTCTGTTTTATCACAACATAAAACATTGCCTGAATTTATCGACTAGCAGCAAAAAGAATGCTTGTGCCAGACCTTCGAATGGCTCGACTATTGCTGAAAAAGATAAAAAACAAATATTCACATTCACTAGAACGTAGGAGAAAACATGGTTTCAGCGTGCTGTTGCGTCTGCAAGGGCTTGTAGTTGCAACGGACGCCAGGAAAGCTACGTATCTTAGACAAGAAGAGGAACGCATTTTACATGGTTAACATAAAGCGGGTAAATTAAGTAACTTGTTGAAGAGAAAAGCGCGGCAAACAGACCTACTCTCACGTATTATCATACCAGACGGCAGTGTTATCGGCACGTTTACTGCTATGACAGATATCTTCACTTCATACTTTGCTAAATCTTTCGGAAACGAAAATACCACTCTGGTACCTCCAGTCACAGCTGTCACCCCCGAAACGATTTCAGTTGTTGACTTCAATAGAGGAGTCATTAAACTTTTACTTCAGGCATCTCATTACCCCGGTCCCGATGGTATATCTTTAGCCATAATTACGCGTGGTGGTAATGATATATCGGCAATAATACTGAATATTTTTCCGATGCATATAGTCAGGCGAGTATCCTGTGAGATGGAAAGAATCTGTTGACATACAGTGAATTAAGTATAGGCTTAAAACAGATATTCCTAAATATCGCCCCATTAGTCACACCCGCATGCTATCTTGATCGATGGAGTGAATTTTAAAGGAACAACTCACTTCTTTCCTCTTACCGTATAGCCTACTTTCACCTTCGCAGCATGGCTTTTAAAAATCTTGTTCGTGCACAACATGCCAAATTGGTTTCTTAAATTATCTCACTGGAGCGATGAACTCTGGTCTTCAACGCGTTGTCTTATATCTTGGTATGCAAAAAGCGTTTTATCCAGCCCCGCACAAGAGGTTATTATTGATACTGAGTGGTTTTGGCATACCAAATCCGCTGCATTCTTGGTTTAAATTTTAGTGGACTGAATCCTCTCACACAGTCAACCACATTGGGTTCATGTCTACGCCACAAAAGGTTACAAGCGGTGTTGTTCAAGACAGTGTTTTAGGTCCTTCTTTTACTTGTCGTATATAAAACATCTTATAACTTTGATATGCACCGGAAGCTCATACTTGTGTGCAGATGATATGAAAACAGTATATTTGTTCCATTCATCCCAATACAAAATTGAGATAGCAAAGATTATATGTGATCAACAAACCATAGAGAGCTCGGCTACAAATTTGTAGAAACACATCTCCACATTAAATGTATTATTGTGACTTATGGATACTATATTTAGACAGGATGGTTTCCAATTCATGGCAATTGCATTCCAGTGTTCGCTTCTCTCAGATTTAAGACTGAGGTATTCCAGCTCCTTAAATTTCAAAGAAAATGTGAACTACATTCTTTCTACGATAATGCAAGTATAGAGGTAAAATTAGTCAGTTGCTAACGATGCGAGACACAACGCTCATGGTATATATAATCCATGTAAGACCCTTGTTAGAATACGGTTACGTTACCTTTAACAATTTACCTACATATAACCTGAAGGACATAGGAAATGTTCAACGCGCATTCAGCAAACTCATCTTTGGTTACTCTGCAGTTGCTCCTTATAAAAATTGATGTAATGCACTAAAACTTGAGCCTTGATGGACGCATAGATTACATTTAAATTTTGGTTTCCTTCACAAAGTTAAGCAGCATAATATGCATGATGAACACCTCTCTATGTAATTTCCGTTGGCAACTAGATATGAAATATGTAATGCAGAATGTATCATTATTTTAGCCCCCTTCCAAGACCACAGTCAGACAAAACAATTATAAAATCCAGCCTGATTTGGAATAAGCTGCCTAACTGTAGGATGTAAAAAAATTGAGAGTATTCAACAAAGTGATTATGTTTTTCCCGACACTAGAAAAAGAAAAAATTGTTATCTTAAGTTTACAAATGAACAACAGTAGATTGTTAGAGGAAGAACTGGGTCATATTTGAAACAGATAGATCACAGCGGTCATTTGTTTAAGCGGATTAGTATATCTATGCGTTTTATTTACAGTGTTGCTCAAAACCTACTATATTTTCACTTTCTATACTCATGCGAACACCACTTATTTCTTTTTCATGTCTCCACTGAGCGAAAAGTAACGGATATCTTATTTACGACCTATCGTCTGAAATTAATAAACTGATCGTCTTCCAATTCTCATGCTTTCAATTTATCGTCTTTGGGATAAAGCAATCACGTTCGCGAGGACACCATCAATTGCACTTGGATTATCTTTACTGCTCCTTTTGCTTATCAAACCATGGCTGGAATTCAACATTGTTTTCTCTCAAACTTTCAGTACCATTGTTGTTATTCACCAAGATATTCCATGAACTTGTAATTAGCTTATATGCAAAAGGTAGTTATTAGTATTATGTTTTGTTCCTCATTTTTTTATATTCTTCCTTATTTTGTCGTTACCCACGAGTGGGCTGATCTCTTGAGGTGACGGATTGCATCTTCCAAGCTAAAATATTATACCCATGCAAGGCGTATAGCCGCTGTCTCACTGGTGAATAACAAGAAGTGTCGTAGGTGAATGAGTCGCATGGCGGAACGGGCTGAGTTTTATAGTCCATAATACACATATAAAACAACCCATATATAAAACAATTGTTAAACAGCTGATGGTTTACCTGCTATTACGCCACACCGGCACACATCAGGTTAGAGCCGAGAAGTGCGGAAGAAACCCATTGAGGGAATACCCTTCATGGAAGTAGGTCCTCAAGCGAAGGTTCAGTGGTTGGTCGTATTACTTTAATTGAACTTTTGGCCAAATCAGCATCTGTTATTGTTTCTAGTTTCTTAATCATTCTGGTGCCCACACAATGCCAATCACTTAAAAAGCCATTTTGGATTCGTTATACAAAACATGCACAATTAACTATTTTATGCGACCTCGTTGTACAGATTGATCAGGCCACTCAGTTGGACTGTGTCTTGCACCGTTGAGGAATAAATCAGTTATTTAGCTAGTTGTTCTGCATATACCTCTCAGGGTTCAAGAGGAACTGCTCATTTGGACGTACAGGAGCAATGAAGGTCACAATTAGCTGATCTGTCATCAACTTGCGAGTCACGAAGGAAGTTATAGCATTTCACATGACACAGATGATTTAGCTCACTCAAGACATGTTCTGCACCCTCCACCATAGCTTTCAGTTGTGTACAGCGGTGGACAAAATACTCGATTTGTGATAATATATAGCGTGCGTTGATATTACGTTTTAGTTTCAAGAACCCAACAGTAGGCTGTATCGCACTCTGTTCAATACATGAAATTAATATTTGACATTTTCTGGCCGTTTACTAGCATTAGCAAAATCTTAAGCAAGCGTGACTCAATCATCCTTGTGTCAAGCTGCAAATCATGAGCAAAAATATAAGCATGGTCTACAACCTGAGAAGGCGACTCAGCTTAAAGCATCAGAAATAAGGTCTGAGCGAGTAATGATGCCGGTTGAACTCCGCTATAAGCAGTACAAATGCCTGAAACACCATCACTAAATTTAACACGAAACGTCTCAGTAAATTGATGTCTACAACAAATAAGGCGGCTAAGGAGAAAGTCAAAACAGGCCACTTTTCTAATAATAACTGTCAGTTCAGCAAATCCATAGCTTTATTGAAATCAGGGCAACAGAATTCTACTAGTATTCTTTCAGCAAGACGTAGATTTAGTTCATAAAGCTAACGCAGAAATTTGGTAAGGCATAAACTTTTCGTGAAAAAGCTATAATCTTCAACTGTGATTGAGTTGTAGGCAATCAGATATTCACAGATACAAGCTACACTAAGTTATTTAGGGACCAAAAGTACGTTACTCAGACTAACATGCTTTTAGCTGTTATTCGGGAATTTGGAACTTCTTTAGGGGTCGCCAGTAAAACTTATTCCTTCCAATCCAGCGCAACAATGTTACCACCGAGGCTTCATGTTCTGAAAGCTGAAGAATTGTAACCCTTAGGCTGATAATGGTTATATTCACATGATTATCCTCTTGATTCGTACACTTTTTAGTCCTTTAATGCAGGCTGTAATTCCAGAGCCTTTAGAGAGCTTTTCGATTTTACACTCACGTATTGAGACAGGATTAAACACCGTTTGTCGTTCAATATATTTACTAAAACTGCGCAGCAAATTTTGCGCATTTGCTAGGTCTTCCGGCCAATAAAATCCATTCTCTGTAACTAACTTGTTAAGGATGTCATTTAATGAGGTATTTGTCTGTATATATTTGTAATAGCGTCGCGGGTTCCGCTTTACTCTTTGCCCCGTCCTAAGCTGATAGGCGTACTTTGTCAGCTTATCGATATCATTTGTAAATCAACTATTTAAGAAAACCTCCGGGCTCATGGAATCTTTCCATCAGGTGCTTCGCGATTGTAGCGTTATAGCAATTCTTCAACATCATCAGGGTGGCCCGTCCTAGTGGTACATTGTGCGCAAAAAGGCAAACTACTCTAGTGACTGCACCATGGCTCCACTTTAAGCAATAGGACTCTATTGATCGTGTACTCCAAAGCTAAAATTGGTAGGTTCAGATTGCCACTGATCGCAATTCGCAGTTCGTTTAAGCAGATCACTAAGCTCCTTGTCCTCCCCTTGCTTGAAATATGGTCTGTGGTATACACAACCTTTCAACTTCAAAATGCAGGAAGCAGCTTGAACACGTAGCATGCACTTGATGATTGGGCTTCCCAAGGACTACAGTGAGAACATGTAAGCAAACGCACGCCAATCACTTTGACGCCCAGGGTTGTCGGTTATTTATCTCGAGAATTCAGTTATCATCCAGTAATTGACTATTTTGAAAAAAGCGTAGTCTATGTGATCGCAACCACATCAATGGGCCTAAAATTCGGCGTCAGTTTTCCATAAGTCTTCCCTAAGATGCAAGCGTTTGTGTGCCATGCATTCAGTGGTGTCTGCCGGAGTTGCTTCATATCCTAACCTTCTACCTCATTATTTCCTTTGACATCTGCGCAGTTTCAATGAAGTGAACTGAGGCATCAGTCCGGATCCTAGAAGGTGGTAGTGTGAATTTCGCATATACTGCGGGGAAGTTAACATTTGCGTCATACGCTCTCATTGTTTTAGTGAATTGCGTCTCAACCATTTTGTTAAGCTCCAGTGCGTTATTATAACGTTATCAACCACAAGTCTCTTGTTCGCCTGACTAGTTTGACTTTATGCACCTAGGTCCAATTAACAAAGATTTAACTCGGGTAAAATAGCATATGCTTAACATGTTCCATAAAACAAGTGGATTGAAAATTAAACTTATAGGGATCAGATGATCAGAGGATAGTCGCTTTAAGGGTCTACCGATTTAAGCGCAGCGCTGCAAAATGATAGTTTAAAATAGGAACAAAATGTGTGCACACAATACAGTATGGAGAGCGGTTAAATTTCACCTACTCAATGAGAAATAAAAAGCGCAAATGACAAGGATCACTCATATGCTGCTTTCTTTGACCGGAGTGATAAGTTAATCCAGTTAAAGCTTATCCCAGGCCATCAAATGAACACTGATGAATGTATCCTAGGCGATATTTTGCGGTTAGGGCAGATGAGCATAGTTTGGGAAACGTTATTTCTTCCTTTGCGTGCAACGGACTAAATCAAGTAGTGCAACTCGGAAAGTGTTTCATCAAGGCATTTTTTAAAAAGCGTTAATTTAGGGGCCGGGAATGACGTGAGCTGGAACGGCCTTCTAGATTCGGGAGACAAGAGGGAGAATCCTTTTTTGGCAATTAACTCGACCGTAGTGCTTAGCCAGTTCTAGTTAGTGGCGTCTCACTTCGGTATTCCGGCTCAGCTGCAACAGGTTGCGAGAAGAGTGAATCCGGTTCGTTAGTAGTAAGTACACCATGATGTGATCTACTTGACATCGATACACAACACTGCACGCTCTCAGAGCTTGCAGCTTGCGCTGGTAGAGGAGGCGAAACAATCCTATGGCAAGTTTTGTTCCTCTACGTTGGGGAGATTCGGGTGTGCAGACGTTGCGCCATCGCCAGGGACGCTAGGTCTAGATACCGTATTCCGCCTGGGGCCTTACGTATGCGTTCACCATTTGCAGAAAGAATGATGTCACGAAGTTTCCGAAAGCTCTTCATAAGAGTCCAATGTGTTGATGTCTTAATGCTTTTTCATTCTGTCTCAAGCAGCCAAGATCATCCTGCACGAACACGCCGACATCACATTCCTGTGTAGCACGTTGCAACGGCTGAATGCCAAGTTGCTATTCATTGAGAAGTTGACGATACATGCTCACAGCTTTACATTTCGCAAAGTTAAACTAGCACCGGTTTTTGGATGACCAAGTATAATTCCTGGCGAGATCGCTTTGCAGTGCCGTGCGATAGTCAACAGTCTGGATGTCATACAAGATTCTGACATCGTCATCAAATATCAAAAACCCCGACTGTAATACACTAGCAAGATCGTTAATAAATGTTACGAATAAAGGTGGACCCAGTACGGATCCTTAAGACACGTCACATTTGACCTCAGTATGGTCAGAAATGGAGCTATGGACTCCGACATTCAGCTGACGTTAAATGAGGAATTTCCTTCTCAAACCCTGGAAAAGATCAACTATTCCGTAGTTTTGAAGCTTGTGAAGGAGAATGCGGCAATCCAAGCCATCGAACGTCTCGGAGAAATCCAAATAGATGACTTCGACTCCTACACTGGCATCCACTGACTGTCCTGCTTGCTCGGGCTAGCAGGAATTTTGTGGTTCAAGACGGATTTCGTCGAAATCCGGGCCGTTGTGGCACATTGATGTTGTTGCTCCCAAGGTGTTTTTGAGCGCATGTGTAGTTATACATACTTTGGATAACGATAGGAGGAGAGTGATTAGACTGTAGTTCAAGGGCTGCGAAAGATTCCCACTTTTGTAAACAGGAGAGACTGTTCCTTGTTTCCACATTGAGTAAACCTGCATTTCATCAACGCGTTGTTGAAAGATGCGAGCCGATGGTTAGTCAATGTTCATAGTGGCTGCCTTCACTGCCTTTGGTCTGATGTTATCCACGCCAGGAGAAATGTGCAGGCGCGGGGACAAAATTCTCTTCATCACATTGGCTGGCGTGAAGGACACGTGGTTCGACCCAGGTGGCGGTGGGAACTGTGTCAAAAGCAGGTAAGATTGATGATTCACTGCGGAAAGTGTGAATGAAATGTTGGTGAAGCGCGTTGGCTGCTTCTTGTGTAGTTTGGGTCAGACTACCTGTTGCACGTGAAATCAGGATCCCTCGCTGCACTCTGTGGGTCTCCTTGACATGGATGGACGGCAATTTAGGGTTTGCAACGAATATTGCTGCTAAGTTTTGTTTGTGCTGTAGTTTTTCTTCGCGGATTAGCTAGATAAAGTATTTTCGTTGAGTTGAGTAAGCATCCCAGTTATGATAACTCGGACAAGCTTTGAAAGCGCGCCAGGCTGAATCCCTTGAGGCCACGCATTTTCCAGAGCAGCTCCTAAGGAAGGTCTTCATTTGCTTTGGGCGAAAGACATTGCATTCCGAAGTATTTGCCCCTAACCTAGTGAATTGGGTAACAAATACCGTCCAGATGACGTCGGGCGGCTTTTCGGCCAGGAAGCACTAGTCGGTTTCTTGAACGACGTTGGACAGAATATCGTAATGTGTAACGACATGTGTTTCCAAGTTGTTCTCACTGATGTATTCCGAGTAACAGATGTAACTAAAGCGCGACATTGCATGATCGCTACGGCCAAGTGGTGTATCCATGGTTATGGTATCTACCACTATTTTTCGTTGGATAGGACAAGTTCAAAAACAGAGGGTGCCTCACCTGTTCTGAATCGAGTGGGAGAAGTGACACAGTTGAACGGAGGTACATCGGCGATTAACTTGTAAGTCAACAGTACATCGTTCACTGAGCCATGCTAAGACTTCCATTGCATGAAGTTTGATGCCCCCTACCAGAAGTACTTGACAGTGTGGTCGTGTCAGGACCCGCTTCATAGTAGAATAAAAGTGGCGATCCATTTCCAATGTGGACAATAGAAGGGGGGCCTAATTATTACTATTAAGCACACATTATCAAGCCTATGGTGCGTGCGGCACCAAAAAGAAGCGACAATCTGGGTTTCTGGATCGTCGATGCTATGGTCATGCAGGTCAGTTCGGTAATACAGGACCATCTGGCCTCCGTTGCTAGATTGATCTTTTCGTATGGAATTCTTGCCGGGTAGAGCAATCTAAGCATCAATGATCTCTGTGTTTAGCCATGTTTCGGTGACAACATATATATCCCAACACTTAGATACCTGACGAATACGAAGTTCATTTAGCTTGCTGAGGAGTCCTTATGCATTAGTGTACAAACAGGTGAGGGCATCACAACTCAGAAGCCTGTTTGCGAATGCTGCTTTCCGGTGATGGTCTACGCCGACCCTTGCGGGGTCAGCTAACGGTGGTTTTTTGTAGTGCCGCCTAAGCAGGCACTTGGGTTTTTCCGGGTTATTGTTTAAAGCACTAAGGGCCACGGAGAAGATGACCTCACAGTCAGGCTTCACTTGTCGGCTAGTTTTGACACTGTCCCTGTTCTGGCCCGCATGGTGATAAAGTTGTGGGGGTGAGCTGATTGCTCATGTTACCTTGTCTATTTGTGGTCAGACGACCGTCGCAATTATACATATTGCTAATGGCAGCATGTTACACAACTTGTACCACGATTCAATCACATTTGCCGCCATTCTTAATGTTATTTTCATCCCCAAGGGATCACACCCTTTGTAATTGGGTGACAGCCGTAAGCTTGATGTCAAATCAACGACAACATTTTCGCGTGAGCGCACTTCAAGAATAAAACGCCATTCATCCCAGTCGTGCACCTTGACTGGCTCAATATTTAAAACCCGTGGGCACCGTGCACAAGGATACATTTTACGTCTTTGTTTGCAAAAGTCATCCTGATTTTGTTTGCTTTGCTGACCTTCTCTCCAAGGAAACTCGGGGTAGATTCGAACGGTACATGAAGTGTTATGCAGGCGAGTGGCTGGCAAGAAAACTGCCTCTGCATCGTTAGCTGCTTGAAGTGTTACCTTGAGTAACCGTGGTCCATTACAGTCTACGCAGTTTTGATGACGGAAGAGGTGTGCCATAATGGCTGGTTTAGCGTGGATCCCATTGATTTTCCCAGGGAGTTCCACTGTTTCCTGTCCGTCTAGTATCTTAACTTTCATGGAGTTCGTCCCGGATTCATTCATAATGGAGCATATAACGTTCAAGGAATTAGGATATCGCCTTGTGTTCTTCTTTTTGAATGGGGGGTGTAGCTGCTTTCTTTGATTAGACAACTGACAGCACGTTTAGTCCTGTGGTGGTATTGGTGATGTTAACTGAACCTAGTTTGACGCCGGAAGGAGTTAATATGGGATGGGCTTCAGTCCAGTTGATATGAACAACGGACGCATAAGCTGCCAATCCTCTAACCGTATGTAATTAGCCGCGTGGCTCTAATGAAGAAGGTGTGGTGGGGGAGTAGCTTCTAGTATCTTGGTGGCTAAATCTGCATCGATGCTCTAATGTTCGGCTTGGCTACAACGTTCTGAATTGGAATTGGAAGTTGATCAAACTTTTCGAGGCACTTAGTTTTCTGGTTCCTGTGAGATGGCTCTCACGACGGATATTTACCCTACCGTCTTTGTTAGGCTGTTGCACTTCTGCACTAATACTGCTATAAATCTGGCGAGTTCAAAAGCCGTACACTCTGTTCAGAAACAGAGGGCATCAGTGTTATTAGCAAACTTTCTTTATGTTCCTAAGACTAAGGCGAGCACATCGAGGATGAAATTTGGTTAAGTCAATTTGTGCATGCTACACCGAATCGCACAAGTTTAACACAGATTTCTGCTCCATCGTTAACCTACAACCTTGAAGCTTTAGCTCTAGCTTTTCGTACGCAAGCGATATGTGCCATTGTGCTGGTCAGTTTTGCAGATGCCGCTCATTTAAAGGTCGACACTATTAAGCTGAATCAGAGCGCTGTAGGTCAGGTTGGTGGTTAGGCTGACACCATTTAGCCTACTGTTCTGATGAATCAACACGTCAAGTTTCATCCACAAGTCAACGCCAAGTTCACACAGTGCCGTGGGGCGATATCTCTAAACAGTAGCTGTCGTGGCAGCCGATTTCAGTTGTTTGTTATGAAGTCGCATGGTGGTGTGGTTGAACGATTTGTGTGGCTTGGTCTATTGATCGCAAAGCCTCGATGCTAAATGCGGTTTGTTGCGGAAGAAACGAGGACAACTTTGTAGCTGATCCACGCGCTGTTTGGCTGGAATGAGTCAGTGGTTGTTCGGGCAATGCTGTAATGATCAAGCAAATGAGACCAAAGTTGGAGTCCAACGATTGAACTTGCGCAACCTTGGCATCTGGGTAAATGCGAAACACTGTCCGGAGTTGACAAATCCAGATAAATGTAGGAGCACTGTAGTGTATTCGAGAAACTGGTATGCCGAGATAGCGCTCTTAAAACAAGACAATTGGGTGTAGATCTAGTAGTGTGCGACGAAATATCACTGAGAAACAATGAAAACATTGATGTGTGCCCATCTGCGCGATTGGCAAACCCGGGCTCTGAACGTACATTAGTTTGCCGGAGGACCCGTTCATCTTGCCACCAAAATAATGGCAAAAATTTTCTGCCGTCTATAAATAAAAACGATACTTTTTGAGCAACTTTCCAAAAATTACGCGGTGTTCCAGCCGTATTTTGCAGAAACGCCAGATGGGAGCATTTACCATTACGCATCTGGGGATGTAATCGACACGCTCTCCATAAAACAACTCTTCGGTTCCGAGCTGCGCAACAAGATGATAAACATGAACAATAACCAATGATTTATACGGGTTAAGAGACGCTGCTTTACAAGCCCCGTTGGGTAGTCTTGTGGGATATAGAAAGACGGTGATGCAAAAAGCCAGTCAGTAGTTTTACTGCCAAAGTGATGAAATTAAGGAATGTATTGCGGTAGCCCTGCACACCAGGTGTTTCTATACCATCATAAAACGAAAAATATAAACCCAAGGTATCTCCCGGCAGTAGGATAGAAACCAGTGTCAAGTAACAAAATGTCAGTGGTGGAGTAAATCATGCAACGGAGTTTTAAAATCGGTTAGCGCCGGTGCAGCAACATCCAGATCGAGGAGAGCGTTCCATGGTTGACAAACACGAATGGAAAATATTTTCTGCGGTAGCCAAGGCAGCTGTTCTATTCTGCTAACATCAAAGAGTGGCTTCTAAATTTTTCTTACTGCTTAGTTGCAGTAAAGAGCCGCACACACGTTTTGGACTGTGTAAAATCAAGTATATGGCAGTCAAGTTCGCCTTGTGTTCGGCGAAGCTGCCCGATGAATACTCCCAAACCGTACATTCTCTGGTAATATGGAAGGTAGCACATTCCAATGACGCATTTAGAAGCATAAGGTTGTGGTTGGTTTACTGCAGTAAGATCGGGCTTCAGCCATGATGCCAGGCTTGGATTGCCCTTTCGATCTGGGGGCGAACGTATGCGTTAAGCATCGGTTTGCAAATAGTTGTGTCCATTTGTCTGAACGCCAGTCGGAACAAGCCGAAGTGTTGGTCATCAGTTTTAGAGACCTTTCCGAATTACTTGGAACAACTCAAATTATCCTTAACCAGCACTTCAAGGTCGCGTTCCACAGATGCTCGCTGCGGCACTTGCTTTAATATTTTGTAGAAACAGGCAGTCTAGCGTTAAATAATGGATACCTTGGATTTATCCATTTTGAACAGTAGCAGATTCCAGGATGGACACTCACGTACCATATAAAGACCTGAATCCGTCGCCATGCATTGATACTTTCAGCAAACAGCAGAACATTTGAAGCGATTTTCTTTGCAAGGTCATTGAAGAGTACGAAAATCAATCGTGCAACTAGGTCTGAGGGCTGGGGCACACCAGACCCAATTAGTGTGGAGTCAGGTAAGGAACTCCTACGCTGACCAATAATTGTCGCTGCAGGAGAGAGTTGGCGATCCAGCTCAAGTGTGGGTCACCGAACCAGTGATATTGGAGCTTAGCATGAAGAATCCAATGGTAGAAATATCTAATGCCTTCAGCCAATCCAAGTAGATTACATCAACCGCCGCTCCAACGTCAGCTGACCCCGTCCAACTACTTCGTGCGATTAATCAATTGGTTGCGCATGATCACTGTCGACGGAAGCCGTGTCGCTGGGGTGAAATAATATTATAATGTTCAGGATAGCACACCAGATCATCGACAGTGATAAATTCCATTACGTTGTATAGTGCAGGGGGAAGAGAGAGTAGGTGGTAGTTTGGAGGCTTATTCCTTATTACGGATTTGTGAATCCGGGTTAATATCTAAAGTATATAAATCAAAATGATCGGGTTTTGGTCTAAACAGCGCTGGAAAAACTAGACCGGAAGTTTTCCCAGTTTTCTTGCTGCTGGTCCCATTGCCACTGGGCGAATAGGGTTGAATCCCAGGGAGCTGCGTTTGCCCAGATACATCAGATTCTGCAATAATGCTTTAGAAGTAAAAGAGATATGTGTGAGTCACAAAAGTAAGAAAAGGAAAGTTGGAAGTTGGTTTGATAGTAAGACCCTCCGAAACGTGAGAGCATTTTGAGTTAACCACACTTTTGCTGCTTCCTTAGATCTTCCACTTAGACCATCAGTCATTTGGAGCGGAGGAATTCCCTGCCTCACCTTACGACGGCTATTGATATGCTAGTACAGCAGTTGTGGTTATCGTTGAAAGCTTTTGAAACATTCAGCTGGTGTGCGACTTGTTCCTCTCCGAACAGTTGCGTGCAATGGTAACGATAGTCCACTTTTTCGTCCCAATTATCGGGCGTTGGTGATGTTCTGTAATCTCGCCAGGCTGTGTTGCGTACAGCCATCCATTTTGAGATCCGCTCCTCACGAAAGAAATGGTTTTTAGACTGTCGAAATCCACTGTCTCTGCAGCATCCGTAACCAGTTTGCTTTTGCTGACAAAATCAAGTCAAGTGACTTCCGGGTGGACTTCAGCGAGAAATGACCAGGTTGTGGGACTGACGAGCTTGGCTAATTGATCGTAGCGCGTAATCGTACGCACTAACTCAGGGTTTCGTTTGCGATATTCCTCATAACAGATGAAGTCAAAAATGATGACTGCATGATTAATACTACCAAAATTGCATTCCACACTCAGGACAACAACCACATGCTCCTCGTTGGTGAACACAAAATCCAGCAAAGATGGTCTATTACTTATTCTGAAACGAGTGATTGTAAAGTGAAACAGTGGGTATGAGCTCTTGCAGATGCGCTTTGAATTATTCTCCCATTATAGCAAGTTTCTAAACAGTTTGCGTTGAAATCATCCATGATAAGTTGTAATCGTGCCCTCGCATTAGACTGCATCTTAAAGCAATTGCAAGTTTGCAGTCCATTTTCGGTATGGAGTTCGGGTGGGCCGGTACACTAAAGCTATAATACAGGTGTCCGTGCCATGTCAGTGCAGGAGGCGCAAAATTGAATCGACAAACTGTGCGTCTGAATCTGCAACGACCTTGCTTTGTAGACTGCTTCGGTAATATAGAAGCAACCCATCTCCTTTCGTAAGCGCGTCGTTTCGTATGTGCGGCAGGGGGACTTCAGCGTTTGTCATTCCACCGTGCAACCATATCTCCGTAACACCGTTGATATCGCACGGATTTGAAATTTGGCAATCTGTCAGTTGAACCAGCTTATTAAAACGGTCTTGAGCATTGGTATATAGATAGGATAGTTTTTTGGTATCTAGGAGACCACAGGGAGCCAAAGGAATCAAGTGTATTAGAATGCCGACCGATGCGAGGACCGCCTTTATTCTTCCTTTTGATTATATAATGATAACATTCCGTTCGCAAACTGATTAGACCAAGGTACGTCACATTATTTGTCAAACATATTGCAGAATCGCGAGACCAAGCGGTAAAGTGATGCTCCTGCATGGTCGCTGGTAGGATTGCTTTTTTATGTAGGCTCATGTATGGTCTTCGCAAGTATTCGACAACTTTTAACCGAAGTTCAGATGGAAGACCTTTCCGATATCTCGGCCAATGTTCCAACATTTCTGTTGTTGTCTGCTCTGACTGAACCGCTAATATTAGGATTTTGGTTCGCTTGCTCTTTAGTTTGGTTAGAGAGGTAGCCTTTTGAGCCATGGCACTACAACCTTGTCCAAGGAAAGTGTTACACAGACAAACCGCTACTGTTCCAAATCGTAATTACCTACCTCATGACTATTGTGAAAATAAGTTCTTGAACATCATGGATAAGGATTGTGCTTAGACAATATTTCGAGTTGTTTCTTATCGATTAATATGTGCTACAAGGGACCATAGGATTGGTGCGCTACTTACAACACTCGTGTTGTAGTGCACTTGCAGAGAGTAAGAAGTTTTCTACACGATTGACCGATTCCAGTGTTACTCTAATTATTCTGGGTTCGCCACAGTGTGCAGAGTTTAGGTAATGAGTAACTCTCCCTAAGTATGTGGGTTTGGCTTTTTCGTTTATCAAAATGCACAGTGAGTTCCACTGGTCTTAGTCGTTAGACAATTTACTTTGCACTGTGATGGCGGTATATTCGGGGGCCATTAATGCGCACGACAATCAAGGCGTTATTGTTGAAACCATCCTTTGCTGAGCAGCAAGGTCGGGTGATCGTTGGGCCTGGCTTTATAACAGGCGATGATGGCCTACGGTTTGTCGCTTTATTGGTGTTGGCGGTGTTTACAACAGAGGCTACATTAAATGTAGCATCCCGAGGGAATTGCAGCGATCTGTGCACTTGTGATTGGAGTCACGGGGGATTTATATTTGACCAGAAAGTCGGATGTCATATGTAGTAGACTCGGTTTCGTCTGTCCCATTCTCGGTAATGATTCAAGTTGGTAAAACCGGCCGAATTAGATTGATCACACGTTTCGTTTGGTGCCTTATTTCCGTGGTCCTGAGAACTGTTGGACTATCAGAGTTATGGTTTGTTTTTGCCTGGCATTCTTCCAAAATTGAAGATAACGACAATGTGAACCTTGTCAATTGTGATTCAAAGGAAGCAAATGTTTTGCTATTGCTTTTCTTTGAAGCCAATATCTTGTGCTATTGTATACTCTGTTCCACTGATATAACCTAAGCGCTCGTTTGTTGTTTAACTTCTTCGGCTAACCGGTCACACTTTTGGACCAGGAGAAGATTGTATTTGACTAGTGGGATGTTAGAACAAGCAGTATAAAACCAAAGGTATTTTGGAAGCTGTTTCTATCGCTCAAGTGTTGTTGGGAAAGTTTGCATTCGTTGGATGGTGCCATTATAAGGCAATGGAATAATCCATACTCTCCGCGATCCACTCGATAAAACTAATACTTCGTAGTCGGATGAGTGGAACTTGGGCGATATGTGAAGAAATGTGTAGAGAAAGCTCCACTACCATGCGGATCACAGTATGGTTGAAGCAGATTTGGGCCGTTTTCATAAAAGCTGCTGCACATCCTCCCAAGTTTTTTCCGGCGACGCAAAGAGCACACAAACCGGAATAGAATGGTATACGATGATCTACAGTCCCATAAGATTGCACGTAGAAAAGGTAAAAATTTTCGGAGCTTCGGTTTTGTGTCCATCTGTCAGTGACCTTATGGTATATAGTTTTGATCCAGGTCTCTCTGATCCAGGTCTTTGAAGTTAACTATGATCAATATTAATAATGCTGGTATTTTTGATTCTCGAAGCGAACATACTGAAGGCCACCTGATATCGATCATTTGTTTGACTAGACAATAGGCAAACCCGATTGAGAAAGGGATCACATTTCGATTTTTAATCACCACTAAAACCGCCCTTGCATGACTTATATGATGCTGAACGTTTATGTTCTTCCAGCAGTGAATCAAAGTATCTTTTTCATATGAACGAGAGGTGATATACGGATAATACTGAGTAGGTCAGGTGGTAGAGTAGCGGACCGGAAATTCGTGGACCGGGATTCGACTCCCCGTCGAGGCATATTATTGTGCGTGAATTTTAATCGTGACTTCTACTTTCTACAAAATTTACCCTACTCACAAACCTCCAACATTAATCTATCATCGCCCCTTGGACATTTGAAGGACAGGTACTTCGGTCCATTGGGAAGTGACGTGTGAGTGAGCCAATCTGCAACATCAGGACAGGTACTGTGAGCCCATTGGCAATACTTCGCGCACCAAGCAGAAGTCATGTGTTAAAATTTGCGCACCTAATCGTCAGCCCTAGGTAGCTCAGGTGGTAGAGTAGAGGACCGGAAATTCGTGGACCGGGGTTTGACTCCCCGTCGAGGCACATTATTGTGCGTAAATTTTAATCGTGACTTCTACTCTCTACAAACTTTACCCTACTCACAAACGTCCAACATTAATACTGAGTATGTCCTGATCACGTCTCCCATTCAACTCACGTCCAACCTTAGCCTACAGGGTTACTGGTTCTTTCTTGTTGTAATCAATGACGGTACTCTGCCTGCCCAAAGAAATTTTTGTATTGCTCAAATATTGCCTGAACTGTGAATGTAAATACTCAACATTTGCTCTCCGTATGGGTGCGATTGAATTCACTTTCAGGATCAGATTTTCTGCCAAGTTGAAATTCTGTAACTGGTTCTCTCCGAAGACAACTTAGACACCAGTGTAATGAAGTGAATTAATCAGGTGTTTCCCACTCAGCAAGTGCAAACAGGTTTCCCCGAGCCACCTACAATATAAACAAATTTAGCTCAGGTGACTTTGAATTGAACATCCATCAACCGATCTTTTGGATAATCACAAGCGAGACTTGTGGCACTTTAACAGTTAACTACATTAATCTATAATTCCCCGGTATGCACTTCATAATAAAAAGTGTGTAATGTCGTCATGACCCATTCATAAGTCCGGAAATATCCTGATATGCCGAAATGAATAGGTATGCAATGTGAAAGCGGTGGAAGTTAGATGTGTATATAAGACCGGTCCTATGTAATAAACAACAATTAAAGGTTGGAAGGAAAAGTACGAACTTACCGGGAAATGTGAGAAGAGGCGGCCAGCAGGAGACCTTGGAACATTCCGAGATACGGTATTATTTTAAAAAGGAGCACAGTTTCAGCACCAAAACAACGCAACTAGCTAGCGGTACCATGGCATAGCTTCTGTACTTTGGTCCGCTCTTTGCAGAAGAACAAGAAAGTATCTGTTCATATGTAAGCAGACTGACTTGTAATTTGCTACTTAGACGGTACGATCGTTAAATTGAGGACTGTAGGTTCTTTCAAGACGTATTCGTAACAAATAGGCCGCAGGGTAAGAAACCTGCTGAAGAGGGGTGAGGTAATTATACACTTATATATACGGCGCAACCTTTAAACTTTGTAACTGTAAATGTACTCGCTGTTAACTATAGTAATGAAGAAGTCCAGTTTCTATTGGGGGAGCACTGTGTTGCACGATAAAGCTCCGTATACATTGAGCAATCAGTCGAAGGTAGGGTGTAAGAGAACTGTATAACATGTTGTTTGTTATAAAATTCAGCGTTTAACAGGCAGGAGAACACTCGTTAACACGCTTGCCTGTGATGAGGAAGTTAAAAGCTGGTGCTTTAGAGCTACTTCAGCAGTGCTACTAGTTTGCAAGCGATCTCTGCAGGAAATGCAAAACGAAGAGCGGATCCGGTTCCAGCTAAAAGTTTACAAGTCTGAGTCACCAAGTTATTTCGGCTTTCTAAAACCTTATAAATCAGGGGGAAAATTAAAAACGTATTGCCACCCTAAGCCTTCGCACGCTCCTTCAAACTATTTTTGGATTCACCAAAGCAAGATAAGCTTCAGAGAGAAAATAAGGTCGCTAACCAATACGAAACAATCTCACCGTAATGCATTGATCTCTGCTACTTGGTGCTGAATTCTTGCACAATTTGTGTGACAATAATGAACTCCACTAACTACTAATGTCTACTTACAGCATTAAAACGTTGGATCAAATAGGGGAAGTGATTCAAGAAAAAATATTTGTTACTGCTTTACGAAAACTCAGATGTCAGAAAAAATCTGACTGCTGGATGCATTGTTGGAAAAACAGTTATGAATGTGAACACATACCAAAAAGGGACTAAAACTCGAAATCAGGGCTAGCTGTAACGAGCATTAGTTAAGATGCGCCGCAGCGCACGTTATGTTTATCGGTTGGAAAATTCTACTTTGGGACGATGGGAGATTGATAAAAGACTAGGATCGAGTACGTTACTTATGAAGATTTTGAATTTGGATAAAATAAGAAATTACTTGTTTCTCGACTGGGTGAGACACGGACCAGGTTGTTGGTCTGATCAACACATACATGGAGATAGCAAATTTGCTGGTTACTGAATCAAATAAACAAGTATTCGTGATCATAGTTTGGCGAAACACGCGCCGTTTAGCATGGTCAGCCAGATTATCAAAAGCACTGTATTAATTACGGATTGGTTATTAGTTCTTGACGATATTGCAAGGTAGACAATTTGTTGTTAGTTATATGTTGGCATATACATGGCTTACTGTGTTGCCTGTCATTGCAACGAAATGAGGGGAAATCTAGTTGCAAGCGAAATGCTGTAGTCGAGGGCGGCCTTATCTAGAGGTTGTTGTTACCTTGTGTAAAAGCATCGACACAACAGTGTTATGTGCATGAAATAAAGAGTAAGCAGCCGAGCATATTCAAAAGTTTCTCAGTCCTAATCGAATGAATTTCGAGGTAAGGGAATTGTTGGAAATATAGAACTGTGAACAGTTTATACGGTTTAAAAATGAGGACGCCCTTTGTTAGCAAATTAATTCTTGTGGTGGAAGTGTGATGCTAGTTAAGCGGCATATAATGAGTAAAAGGTGAAACAGCGGACATTTTTTTAGCTGTTCATGTCATGTGCATAATGGTCCTTCAATATAACTGGTTAGGAGTGTATTCCCCATGGATCGTCGTTTAGCCCGCTAATATTTTGGTATCCATAGCGATGGTGATACACATACATTGGTTTAATGAGATGCAAAACTAATTACAAAGTAATTCTGTTTCAGGGTTTTCTGTTATGCTTATGCGTGTCCGTAATAGAGGTTGTAAAAAACGTCACGTTTTGTTGAATAATTGTAAAAGAACAGTCTCACAGTCTTTGAGTGAAAGATGATGCGTACCCGATTGGTCTCCTTCATAGGCTTCTATGTGGACACGAAGCATAAGAGGTAGGTAAGGTCGGTTAACAAGAGGTACGCAACACATTTTTCATAGAAATAAAATTCACAATTTGCCTGCATACGCACTATTTACAGGTTGGACACAGAAATCCATTGTGCACCCTTTATATTTCGCGTAGTTTGCTTTCTAACAACGTAACAAAGTTGCCCTGAAGCTGCTTTATTTATAGTTACCCCGTAAATTTACCAGTTTATCCTAACAGAGCACATAGCTTTACTCACAGAGGCGTACACAGAAATAGAACATAAAAGTTATTTGCACACACACGCATCAACTAAAACATAGGGCGTAGAAATCAGCCTTAGTCACGTAGCTGCTTTAGCACCTGTTTCTGACACTGCTCAATTATTTTCAGCAGAGATTCAGAGGAACAATAACACGTTAGTGGTTAACTTCACTGAAGCGGTCTTGCGTAGCTATATCCCTAGCGTGTTAATTAATATGCCACGCCCGATGGTATATCGTGTGTTAGTGGATGTATTCCAATGGCGTACCGCGAACTCATTTGGTCACATATCAGTGCAACGGTAAACCGTCCCAAAGCAGAAAAAAGCGCTAAGCAGATGGCATGGAAACGGTTTGCTTATAATATTAAGCGGAAAATGAAAGTGTTGAAGGGAAAAGAGTTTTGTTGTAAACAACACTCGCACATGAGATCATGCTTGATGTTTGGTTGCATCAAAATTTTGTTTCTTAACACTTTTAGTGAAACTGGCAGATGTAAATATCAGTGTGTGTGGTTGGTATCTAATGCTCTCTCAGAGAGGAAAATTCACTGCAATCAACCAGAATGAAGGCAAAATATGTAAGTTCATAAAAATAGATCAGGATACTCTGATAGTCAGACAACTTTAGTTAAAGTCATTGATGTGCTACGGATTGAACTTTCCATGTACTCTGTATTTAGCAGCAGGCATTAGTGAGCTCATTTGAAGCTTACACTTTTGGGATGAGTCTAAATACTGTTACTTCGATTATGTATTGCAATAGTGATCTTTGATAATTGAGCCGGGCAGCTTTATCACAAGCGCACGCCATTACTCTGGAAGAGCTCTTCAGTGCACGGTAGCGGTAGCTTTGTTGTGCACCAGCAATTTGGATAAAGAGAATTGTGTGAACTGATAGTTTTATCAAGGAAAAACCGCAGCAAGTGACGGATCGGACTTTACAGCTACTGTTGCCTTCAAAAACAACGTTTTAGCTAATACGATGGAGGAAATGCATCCCGCGTTGTAACTCCGTTGCAGCGGACCAATGGGAAACATGCAATATTATCAAACTATAGGGATAGACAAGAAAGGCGACTGGCTGGATGGCCAAACAACCACCTCGTGTTGCTAGCTGGGTGGTATTTGTGAATGTCGGTCCAGATACTATTACGACGACAGTGTTCCAGGAGATGGTGGGTTTTCGCCTGAAAAGCTTTCTCCCTATAAAAAGCTGCAAATGTCTGTTTAACAAATTTGTGACGTGGTGGATGTGACTTGCTACTAAATAATGTCACTGCCCTTTGCCATGTTGATGTATCTTACCCATTTTACGAATGTCAACCATGTCAAGATTTCCACCTGATCCTTTCTTATACTGGTGAATTCACCGAACGAACTCATGAATTCACAGTAATAGTAATAAATTCATTCAACAAGATAACTTACACATGCAACTACGTAAATGCTGTACATAGATAAACACATATCTTTAGTATATACTGGTTAAATCGTAACATTTCCATACCATTACTGATGTTACGCGGTTGTATTATCAGGATCATGCATTTGAAGTCGTGGCTCGCACCGTTGAGAAGAAAGCATTTATTTATTTACTAATGATGGCCAAAAAGCACATCACGTGCAGTCTGTTGGACGGAAACATCCTTAATGGCATTGGTCCAAAGCACTCTACACACTAAGACAACATTTCCACTCACTTGTGATGTGATTTTGTATGTAATGAAGATGTCCAGTCCGGCTAACAAGAAAAGATTTCATAACTTATACTTGTTTATAGGGGAGCAAGAAAGGGTTTCCGTAAAGCACTCTAGATGGGGCTTCTTGCAACATTGATTAATCTGAAAGTGCATGCCCGCCGCATATTAAAAACTACGACGTATTGCTCTACATCAGGCATTCTCAACCTTTATTCAACCGTGGCCCCCTTTTGGACCATACCAATTCTCATGGTCCCCCACCCTTCATCACCACAATTTCAGCAATTTGCATCGCCTAACAAATAAAATCTGTGATTTCCAGTGATTACACTAGTAGCTTTTGTTTCGTTGGCTAAATGTTTGATATTGATGTCACTGCTGTTTGCAAAATAAACATCATTTGTAAAATTTCAAAGTCTCAAAATAACTTTTAGTGTGAAACAATCAAACCATTTAGCTGTAAGTACACAAAAATCATCAACAATATTTATATGGTATTTTATTATTATTAGCTTATAACTGTAAAGCAGGTGATAACTGAAGAGGTCTGGTAATTTAGCAGCGATATTTTTCTTGTAGTATAAACGAAAGCCTTGAACCTGAAATTTGTTAAGGAAACCAACATTCTTAACACTAACAAAGTATGTGGATGAAACTCTAGCAAATATATTTTGTCTGTTTCTCAGATTTTGTCTTTATCCAAAAATTTCCTTTAAATTGTGTGGATTTGAATCTTACTAGTGTGTCGATTTGAAGTGCCGTAAGAATTCCCTGAATATTTGATCCCACATTCTAGTTGTACATCAAATTACTCAGAAATCCAAACCCGTATTTCCATGTCAATCAGGTCAAGGAACCCGTCATTCATTACTTTTCGGATTTATTGTAAAGGACTGACATAACCAAGCAAGTTTTCATCCTTTAGCTCCTCCGCTGGCTGTAGCTTTAATTAGAAACTGTTAAAATTCACAACGTACGAGGTTTCGAGCATAAAGTTTCAGTTATTTAAAAAAGGCGGTTAAGGCTTCTTCGCTTAAGATGAGATCACTCAGCTTGCCTTGAGGGTTTTAGTTAATACGCAGTTTTAAAAACAACAGCCTGATAAAGCAGGTCTGAACTAGTGCTCAACGGTTTTCTTTCAAAATCCGCAAGAGACAGGATGATGTTTTCCCAGAACGCAACAAAACCTCGAAGACAGTTGCGCTTGGAGAGCCATCTAGCCTCTATATGCAACAAAAGGTTTTGGTACTCTTCAATGTTCGACTACACAACTGCTAGAAAGAAGATCTTTAAGAGTGTGTGATTTGATATTATTGACTACAATCATAACAGTTGAACGTTAATTGTTTAAGCGTCCACCAAAGTTCTTAGCCACTAGATGCTTACGATGAATCAAACAGTGAATTGTTTGGACAGAAGGGAGAAACCTTTTTGGATGTGAAATGATTGCTTTATACCTACGACGGTTGCGGTAACGCAGTCTGTTGTTTCTGCAACTCTCTACTGCATTATGTTAGAGTTTTCAGTCGGATAACTAGTGATTACCTAGAATATAGACGGGCCCATTGTAATTCTCCTGTCAAACTGTATCACTTCCACTAATCCATTATCATTGAAGAACCAGATATCTGCCACGAGAAGCGAGTCGTTAACAAGCAATTCATATTCACTTATGTGTAACGAAAATTTTCTGGACTGAAGTAAAGTAACTGGAACCTTCTATTTTGTGGGACAAATCATATAGTTGTCTATAGAGATACAGGTGTGTTGCTGAGCGCAATGGCTTCATTTGCTTCTTGAGGACTCATGTGCATCAGAACCACTAGCATTATTGCTAATGTAGGCAGATGTGACTCGTCACTTTATACAGTTAGTGCTTCTTGCATTTCCGTAGGATCATACGCCCTTCACGAATGTCATCCACTTCGAAAATTTCCTTTGATCAATTCCTACGTTGGCGAGCCCATCTCACAAGATCACAACTCCAAAGCCACATTAGCGCATCCACTCAACTTGACAACACTACACACGCACCTATATAAATCCAGTATGTTACTGGCTAACTTGTGACATGTTTGTTCAGTTACCGATCATACGTACATTTAGTACGATGATGATTTCCTTGCAAGTTTGGCTCACATTGACCATGATAGATCTTTTATTTAGTGATATTCTCTAAAAGATTAAGACATTGTTAGATGCAACCCTATGGTGGTTTCAGAGGATGAGTTTACAAATTCCGTGGATTGCTAAAATGACTGAAGAAAAGTTTTTGACAAAAGCCAATAAAGATGAAAAACAAATAGAGACTAGTTGACAATGTGCGGTGGACACCTATTCATTAGAGGTAAATTACACCAGTGACAACTGGTAAACTGAAGGACGATGGAGAAAAACATGCAGAGAAATGCCGCATAGTTCAAGAAACCGGCAAGGAAGAGTCAACAACAAAACCACTGATACTCATCGGCTATTGCCAAACATGGCGCAGAATGCGTATGTATAAAGTAGTGTTAGTATGAGTATTATGAGAAGTATCCTTGTGTTCACATATTATATACACACACCACAGAAACCAGATGTACACACGCATGATGTTAGTTGACATAACGGCTCTCCAATTTAAAGACTTCAGCCGAACTGAATGTAAAGAGGGAGTTATAACGCGTCCAAATTGGTTCGACTCTTTGTTGGAACGGACAAACCTACTTCAGAGATCGTATCCGACGCGCACAGAATAGGCATTCGAATTTGGAATGATGCTGACTAATGTGACCTACCTGCAGGCTGCGCACGCGAAGTGAGACTGGGGACGAAAAACGCGTAACCTAACCCTACTTCACTGAGATCCAACAAGAAACAAGGCTGAGAGGCACATGTGTTGGCATCCAGTGGCAGTGTCCTGAGAAAAACTCAGTTAGCGTCAGTTTGGCTTCCTGCGGTAACTGTACAGTGGACGGAAGAGAGTACAGTTCGTTCATTGAGGCTAGGCCTAAAATTCCTGAGGGCACTCACTGTATGGTGCTTGTTTGTCTGAAGTGAGGCTAGCGAAAGACACGTAAGTTTCGTGGATCTCCACGACAGAAAGCCTGCCCGGTCTGGCTTGCACACGTTCATAAATAGTCACTTGCACACGCGTAATTCATTTTACTTATCGGCAGTGACCAGTGGAGATTAGGGTGCGAAGACAAACTGACAACAAGTGTTTTCAAAATGAATTTTCTTTTATGTGTTATAACAACCACAGGTTTCCTCGGAAAATCCTTATTACCTCCAGGGGACCGTATGGCTCCCGTTGAGAATGGCTGCTCTAGATAACCACATTTCAAAGTCACTTGGGCATAAAGACGATAAAATATTGCATGTTGCACCCAAGATATTTAGGCTCAACTAATTGCCCAAAGAAGACTCTGAAAGTCGCAGAAAAGTCGGATACACAGTTCAGATTCATACTAGTTTCATTAGCATGGTGAATAGTACAAGAGAAACCGACATGCCAATATTTGTCAGAGAAGAATTATGCAAATCTTTTATACCACTGACCACGAACTATTAATGGACTTATGATTTCAGTGTATGGATTAGAGGGAACTTGGATCGCACACTCATATTGGTATATCGAAATAATACATTTTAAGATGCCCCTGTTGACTGTTACAATCTCAGCTAACATCTCCTGCTCCATGGTTCTAGTATTTCCAAGTAGGCAGATTACAACAATGAAGGAAACACACGGATAGCACCCTATTTCCCAGCCCAGGCTTTGTCCGAATAACTACTTGACTTCGTCCTATTGGTAAAGAAAAATACCGCTGTCTGCGAAGTATTGCTATACATAAGCCAAAGCCATGTTCTATAAATACATAGTATCTACCTAACGGTCAACAAAAGAAATATGTATTATGTATAGATGATGGTTGACCGAAGCTTAGGTGGGTTGTGCTCAGTTTCAATGTACCAATTTATGCTTCTCGTTGGATAATTAGTTTGCGATAACAGTGCATTTATTACAGAATTGCCACCAACTATACGGATGTAACACAAAACAAGCAGCATGGTGATTGATGTGTACAAATTAGATGCCAGGAGTCAAACACACAAATGCTTTTAAAAATGGTGTGCTCTACTTCATGGAACCCTCAGATAAAATTAGTTGGAAGCAAGCTGCCACGGTTTGCATGTAACAGTTGTTGTATGCCGACGCCTTCTAAGAAAAGTGTGACCACTTATGTATATGGAAAATTATTTTGGATACCTTCTCCCAGAGCACTTCTCCCAATGGTCGGTTCCGTATCTGTTAGCAATATCTAGCTAAATGGGGTCGAAAATGGGAGTGGAGTCCGGAAATTTGTGGCCAACTGCTAGTCAGATAAGGATTAGAACAGTGGTGGTCACAAGGCGTGCTTACCACAACGGATGAAAATTCGTGTTTAGATTTTGTGTCAGTCACTGCAACATGTAAGTCTACTATAGATTACTAGTAAGTTCACATAAACCAGAGTCTACTCAAAACTACGAATGCTTTTTGGAACACAGTACCCAGCGGTAAAACGATCACGTGGATATCCCTAACTTCTTGTTTAATATCAATAGATTCTAGTAAACCTACTGCAACTTTGTGAAAAAGAAACAGGTTTTAAGCCATTCTCAGTAGCCGGTGACGTCGAAGATGCAATTTAAACCTAGTTCAAGTGTTCGAATTGGCCACAGATTATGTCGGCTGACCTGGAGCATAAGTGAGACAGAGGTTTGCATACCAAATGCACAGCAGCACGTAACACCCGTTCGTTCTGTTTCTGACTATTAACTGGTCGGCCCAGGATGAATAGCGCAACATTGTTTCCTTCCTTTATATATATATATATATATATATATATATATACGGTTGCCGGCAGCCGGTTTCGGATTTGTTTGTCTCTGTCGCCAGCCATAAGATGACTACGTCTACAGAGGTACCATGGGTGGCTTTCGCTGCACCACCAATAGTTGCATCCACACACCCAATATCCAGTGTAAACCCGAAGGAATAAGACCGGGAGGCAAATGGATGGGATCCACGTTTCATCAACGGAGCCGGCCCACACTCCTTCACAGTCAAACGCAAACACGCTGTATATGGGAATCAATTGCACACCAGGCGGTAGCTGGACCGTAATCCGCCTCACACTGAGTGCGTGGAACCACTCTTCGATCCTAACACAGCCACAAGGACCGTGCACCCCGTCCCCTCCAGCAATGACCAACTGTCTCCTAGAGACAGTATGGACGGGGTAGTGGGTAATAGACAGGCGAGCAACTTGTCAACTTGCGCACCAAGCTCAGCCACACCGGGAATATCAAGTAACAGCCAATCACTTGCAACGAAAAGAGGAAATAAAATAAATCGGATAATGCATACAGATACGGGGGCATAGCTAATCACTAAATAGGCGTAGAAACTAAATTGGGTACAAACGAATCCGCGATAAGTTTCAGACGTCAGAAAATATATTTTAAGAAATGCGACAAAAGCGAACATTTTATCGAAACTAACTACAAGGAACTGCAATGACGTGTGCAAGTTTATAGAAGATGGCATCTGTAGATATTATTATGAGAAAGAAAAGCACTAGGACGAAATTGAAAACGCACTATCTGGAATGAAGAGACACAGCAAGCATGAACGCGGTTAGTAAATCGAGTGCAGCGTACTTACAAACGCAGCGCCGGTTTTGCATACTTTCTCTGCAGGAACAGTCGTCGCTTCTGCGGTGGTCCCGGGTTGCCTCACTCATGGTCCATTAGGCCTGCCTGACTCAGGCAATCGCGACCGCATGTGCTACAGTACCATGCTCTCGAAGTCGATGGAGTACAAACTATCGCTGTTTGCCCCTTCCGCACTTGCCGCTTCTTCTCTGCATGTATGAGTTTTTTCCCGCACATGGGCAACTGCCTTCGTGATCAGCTAGCGCCGTGCAGTCCATCAACCGCCTTCTACTCACATGACCTGCAATCAAGATTAGAACGTGAGGGGCTCAATTTAATCATATCCTAGTAATGTAACTTCGGTTTCCCCACATGCCGCATCCCAATACTCAGCTGACCATATAATAGTTGTTTCGGCGTCCGCGTCGAATCCATACGACTCACATGACCAAGCCACCCTCAATTGACTCAACAAAAGTATGCAGTCCGCTGCATTCATTCCACTTCGATGCAACACTCCCGTGTCCGCAACCCTGTCGCCCCGACTGATGCGCAGAATCCCTCGCAAACGCCGTTGATGAAACCGCTCGATATATGGTACTTCTCGCCGGTACATCGTCCACGTTGCACTGCCGTACAGAAAAACGGACAGCACCATGGATTTGTACACCATCAGCTTCGTGCCACTGGTAAGTTGCTGGTTGTTCCAAACTCAGTACTCTAGCTGCTCGAAAACCGCTGTCTTCTAGAAGCGGATACGCGGCTCACTGTGCATCTGCTGGTCAGTCGACATCACACTCCCAAGGTAGCAGAAGCTGGAGGTGGTTTCAAATACTTCAGCAGCAATGCTGATTTGCGACAATATTGAGATTCCACCTCCGGTGAAGACAGAACGGGACAGACCGTTTTGCTTGTGTTGTTGGTGAGCCCGAATTTGGCCGCCGTCGAAGCCAGAGCACTAATCATGTGCTGAAACTCATCCGCGCTGTGTGTAAACAGCTCACAGTCGTCAGCAAACAGCAACATACGGATAGTTGTCTCACAGACTAGAGTTCTTGCACCGAAACGACGGATGTTCAGCAACCCACCATCAATATGGTGCTCTAGACGAACACCGTAAGCACAAGCCGCTTCAAAAGCAGAAGACATCATTACATGAAGATATATATATTAAACAGGACAGGAGCTAAGACACAGCCTTTCTTCACACCAGCGATAGCTGCAAATTCCTCCGATGTGACTCCACTCAGCTGCACCCTGGCCCCCATACCACTGTGCAGACATTCAACTAAACTTACAAACTTACGCATGTAACCAAACTTACCCAACTCCAGCCATAATGCCTCGGGAGTAAAATGGCAGAAGTCGTTCTCTGCACTTCCCCTGCAATTGATATGCCGCTAGCACCATATCTATAGTGCTGCGACCTGGACGGAATCCACACTGCTCTTCCGCCACATTCGGTTCCACAACCTGACTGACGAGGTATTGGAGCAGGATTCGGGTAATCACCTTGCCTACAAAACTCAGTAAGTTAATGCCACACGAATTCGTACAACAATGATTGGTCTCTTTGCCCGTGTACAATGGTGGCACAAAGGCATCTTACATCTCAGCAGGCACCTCCTCCACTATCCATACGCGTTACACCAAGTGGTACAGCGCGGTCAACAACGCGGGTCCGCCGTGTTTCAATACTACAGGCGGGATCCCGTCGGACCCGGCACACTTGCTATGTCGCAGCTGAGAAAGTGTTCTCTGCATCTCATCCAGTGTCGGCGTGTCCGCCAGGGTCGTCTTCACATCGTGCTACTTGAGGCCGTTCATAGCAGGCCAGTCGATATCTGAACGGTTGTTTAAGAGACGGTCAAAGTGTTTTCGCAAGATCTGCTTATGTCTGCAGTCTGTTTGCAGGTAGCGCCTGAACTATCGTCGATCGGCGTCATTAGCGGCTAAAATCTCGGTACTTACACCACCTTCAAGCAGTCAAAGAATTCTTTCGGTTGACAAGGTACCGCATAGCCTTCCATCTGTCTCGCTTTCTCCGTCCACCATTCATTTTTAATGCACCGGAGCTCTCGGGTCAGTCGCCTCCATAGTTTGCGAAACTGACTACTCTTCCCCAAGTCACTGGGGTCTGCCACATGTGCAGCAATAGCTGCATGTTTCTCCGACACCAATGCGCCAATCGTCGCATTGTTCTCATTTAACCAATCATGCCGCTTACAATTTGCGTGCCCGATATTCTCCTCGGCAGCAGCTGTCACCTGTTCACGAATGTGATGCCACGGGTCGCCTACTGTGGCTATGCAGTCCACATCACCACACAGGCGTGCAGCCATCGCCTTCTCCAGCACAATACGCCTAACCACTGTACCGAGGGAGAGAATCTTACATTGACAACACTGCACGGAAGGAGTGCAATACGCAAATCTATGCACAGTTTGGTCCTCACCAATTTGTGATCAGTGCCACACTCAGCTTCACCCAGTGTGCGTGTCATGCGCACTTCACGCATGTCACCCTGACGTACGATGACATAGTCGAGCAGGTGAGCGTGACCACTCCGTAGGTGCGTCCAAGTTGCTATATCACTCGCACTCTGTAAACCGAGCATTCATTATTATCAGACCATGAGTGACACGCAATGAGAGCAGTCAGTCAACCTTCGCACTCGCTGAACCAATGCCATGCGGACCGATAACATCTGTCCACGCCGATGCATCACGCCCAACGTGCGCGTTGAAATCACCCAGAAGAATTTGTCGGTCGCTCCTCGGCACAGACCGTATCACAGAGGATAGCTGAGGGTAGAATTGATCACGCGTGTCATCAGGATAACACGTGGTCGGACCGTACGTGCTTATACAGGTGGCAAACTTGCCTCTTCCGAGTCTTAATTGAACAATCATCGGTCACGCGCTGTGGCCGGTTGGTTCACCCACCAGCTGGCTAGGGATGCGATCAGATTTTGCAAATCCAACCCCATGTTCACGTGGTGCTGAGGCGGCGTTGCCCACCCAGTAGACTACGCAGCAAGCACTTGCTTCATGCAAACTAACTTGCTCAACAAGTAGGGTCACACTGAGCGCCGCAATCTCGATGTGGTAGCGCGCCAGTTCTATCGCGAATAGTGCAGTACGTCGATCGGAGGACTCACTCGAGTTTCGGTCTAGTAGTTTGCCCACGTTCGAGCAATTGACGTTGAGTGTTTTTGCGCAGCCATACGATTGCATTGGTGGGCAACCACAAGCAAGGTGGTCGTTGTGCTTCGGAGGTTTGCTTGAGGGACTCCACCCGGAGCCTTTGGCGCAATATTCTGACCCACAAGGCAGTGGGTGGTTCGGAGTTTGCATGACATACACCGCCCGGAGTCTCTGGCTCAATAGTCTGACCCACATGCAGTAGGGAGCATACCCAGCTCGGGAATGTGATTGCAGAGCCAGATTGGGATCTGCTTGATGGCCGTCACACGCAGTCTTTGAGGTACTGGAACGATTAGTATATGTTTGCGACCTGGGTAGGATACACCTGCGACCACGGTCAGACGCAGGTGGGTTTTGGCGGGTTTGCACAAATTTGACCAGGGACTGCCTGTCTTGAGGCGGGCAGTAGCAAACCAATGAACACCAAGAGGTGCCCTCCCATCGTCAGAGACATTGCGTGGCACTCGTGTTCTACGCCAATCAAGCTGTGAGCTTATAACCGGTGGACCTGTTGTATTCCATGGGTACGTTTTACTGGAAGTGGGCCATCGACCACTTCCTAACTTCCGAAGAGGATGGACTAGGATACTGGCAGGGCGTCCACCCCTGACTGGATATGGACTCAGGTTCTCAGCCAAAGCCCTGGATTAAATGTATAACCGAAAGGCAGCGGGTCTGGCACATAGTCTGTTCACTGAGTCATATCGATTGGTGTCTTGGATCTTAGCAGGGAGAGTTGGGTAACCGTACTCCCACCCAGCAGTCGCCACGAGGTTGCGTACAGGACATAAGCCAAGAGCACAACCGTAGCAGCAGTGGATAGACCATCTGTCAGGATCTAGCCACAACCAGCCTCAGCGCACCATAGGCTCTCCAGCCTACATATATATATTTACATAAACATCTATATATATATATACATATGTATATATATGGTTTCAATCTACAAGGATGCCTCAAATCAACACTGGTGATGTAGTATGGGAAACAACCTCCGTTTTTCTACCTTAGGAATGTGGTTTCGACTGATCAACAAATATACTTTAAGCGTCATTTCCGCGTCTCGAAGGTAGCAGCGGCATTCAAGAAGCTAGTTTAGCGAGTGTGGAACAACCACCATCTTGCAATTGACTCGGATCTGATGGTGTACAAAACCATGGTGCTGTCCGTTATTCCATACGGCAGTGAAACGCGGACCATTTACCGGCGGGACGTGAGATATCTCGAGCGGTTTCATCAACACTGCCTGCCAAGGATTCTGTGCATCGGTTGGTAGGAATGGGCTGCGGATTCGGAAGTGCAGCGACGAATTGGAATGTATGCTACGGTCTACATACGTTTGCTGGGATACTTGAGGTAGCTGAATCATGTGTGTTGTTTGGATGTGACGCGGATACCGAAGTAGCTGTTATATGGTCAGCAAAGTATAGTTGAGCGGTATGTAGGGAAACCAAAGCTCCGTTCCCAGGATATGATCAAGGTGAGCCTGTCACACTAATTTTGTTATTAGATGTTGGGGACCAAAGGCGGTTGATCGGTGTGCATGGCACGATCTGATCACGAAGGCAGTTGCCGAAGTGAAGGAAAAAGTTCTCTTGCATCCGGAGAAGAAGCTGGAGTCGCGGAATCATCAGGCGCCGTTGGGTTGTACTCTATCGATGTCCAGCACATGCTTCTTTAACTATGCTTTCGCGTGTGCCTGAGTCAGGCAGACCTAGTGAGCGATGAGCGAGGCCACTCGTAGCCAACGCCGAAACGACGACGGGTCCAGTTGAGGACGTAAGCAGAACCGGCGCAGCGTTTGTGAGTTGCTGCATTCGGGTCCATTCGAATTACTAACCGCGAGCTTGCTTTCTGACCTCAATTATTTCATGTGGTTTGTTTACTATGCTGTCCTAATATTTTGTTGGTATCTTTTTCATGTTTACCTGAATAATATTCTATTAAATTGGGTCACTGAAGCAGAATAACTAATCGATAAGTCTACGTGCTTGCTCTGGTTGAGGCGAGATCATTTGAAGTGCTGCGACTGACATTGTTAGTCGTGTTAGTCTGAGACCAAGGCAGGGTTAAAGTATGGACGAGCATTTTCTATGCACATAGGTGCGAACCTAAGCAAAAGCAGGTAAGTATAACCCCTTTGTATGCATGGGTTACAACTAACGCAGTGTTAATGTTAATACATTTAATGCATTATTGATTCATCGAAGGCGGTTAATAACAGAAGACGAGTTGCAACAATCAAACACGGGATTCACCACAACGGTAATAGCAAACGCTTAACACTTACCCGTATGTAAACAGTATGAATATAATTGGATGTGACAAAACAAACAAACGCGTGGTGGTGGACTTACTTCAAAGTTCAAGTTCACACTTTCGGTTAGGTTGTCGCGTGTCCCACTAACTTGGGTTAAATGATGTAATGCAGAATGTAGAAAACCACACCGGCTAGTAAGTGAAGCAAAGCGTTCCTCGGCTGCTGGCCCCTTCTTTTCATCTTAACTAGTTGAAGTTCAGCCAAGGTTAGATTTGAAACCATATTCCAATACTTCAGATGGTAACTGCTCGTAACGAATTCTTTTAAATTGTGTAGACCAGTTAGTCTGTCCGTGTTACATGCTATGGGCACTGACGTCCTAGTGTGCAATAGCTTAGGTGATGGTGACCAGTGGAACTCAAAAATGAAGATTATGGAAAGAGTTACTATAAGTGGCTAGAGGTGTTGTAGTCTGCTGATATTTCATTCGGCTGAGGCCATGGATTTAGACTAGAATGCTTGGTGTGGCCACGGCAGCAGGTCCTTGTAGAGCCTGCCTGATACTATCATTTTTTCGATGAACAATGAACAATGATTTATTACGGGTAAAAAAGCATATGCTTGATAGGTCCCATGGGGTGGTTGGAGCAATAGATAAAATGGAAGGATAATCGAACAAGTAAATCATTTTTTGAGCCTCTACAGATTTCAGCGCACCACTTCATAATGATAGTTTGAAGTATGGACTGGATGTCTGCACCCGAAGTAGAGCTGTTATATTACAGCAAATGTGGGAAAAAGAAATCAAAGGAACGGATAACGCTCACTCGTGTGTTGCTTCCGTTGAGAGATGTGGTACGTTACTCCAGTTTGTATACATCCATGTCGCTCATTGGGACACTTCTGTATGTAACATCACCGCCACTTTGCGGGGAGGGTCAGTAACCTCATGGTTTGGGTCTCGTTATTTCGTCCTCCGAATAGGACGTGCTATGCCAAATAATGCAAGTTGGAAAGTGTGTCATCTAGGCGTTTTCTAAATAGCCCCAATGTGGGGGCAAGGACGACGTGAGTGGAGAGCGCATTCCAAGCACGGGACACACGGAGTGAGAAAGAGTTTCGTCGACAATCAAGTCGGCTGTAGTGTGTAGCCAGTTTGAGCTGATGACCTCTCAGGTTGGTATTTTGGCTCAGCTGCAAGATACTGCGACATGGGTGATTTGGATGCATCAGTATTAAGTAGACCATGATGAGGTTTCCTCGGTGACGACGATATTCACCATTGTACAATCCCAGAGACTGCAGTCTGCGTTGGTAGGGGATGTGAAACTGGCCTCTGACGAGCTTCGTTGCTCTACGCTGTGGAGCTTCAAGTACACTGATGTCGCGCTTGCGCCAGGGACGCCAGGCCTGGACCGCATACTCCAAGTGGGGTCTCGCGTAAGCGCTCAGCATTTGCGGAAATACAGATGGCTCGAAATTTCCAAAAGCCCTCCGTAAGAGTCCGAGATGTTGACTGGCCCTTTTCGATGCCTTTTCAGCTTGTCTGGAGCAGCCAAGGTCGTCCTGCACGATCACTCCGAAGTCGCATTCCTGGGAAGCATGTTGCAACGGCTGGTTCCCGAGTAAGTATTCATGGATGAGCTGGTGGCGTAAGCTCACGACTTTGCACTTGGCGACATTGAAGTGGAGCATGCTTTCGGATGCTCAAGTGTACGCCCTGTCCAGATCGCTCTGCAGTGTTGTGTGATCGTCCTCTGTCTGGATGTCATGCCAAATTTTGACGTCATCTGCAAACAGCAAGAAGTTCGACTGTAGTACACTGGCAAGGTCGTTAATGAATGTTAAAAATAAACGTGGCCCCAGTACTGACCCTTGTGGCACACCGCACTGGACGTCAATTGGGTCGGACATGGAGCTTCGGACTCTCACATTCAGCTGACGTTGAGTGAGAAAGTTGGCGATTCAACCAAGCACAGGGTCACCGATTCCGTAGCCTCGAAGCTTGTGTAGGAGGATGCGGTGGTCCAAACGATTGAACGCCTTCGAGAAGTCCAGGTAGACAACGTCGACTCCAAATCTAACATCAGCTGACTCCGTCCAGCTTCCTCGGGCCAGCAGCAAGTTTGTAGTGCAGGATCGATTTCGGCGGAATCCGTGTTGCTGTGGCACTATGATATTGTTGTTCTCCAGATATCCCATCAGCGCCTCCGCAATTATACGTTCCATTACTTTGGATAAAACTGGGAGGAGAGTGATTGGACGGTAGTTCGACGGCTCCGCACGGTTACCGCTTTTGTAAATGGGAGTGACTAGCGCATGTTTCCACATTGTGGGAATCAGCATTTCGTCAAGACAACGTTGAAAGAACCGAGCTAATGGTTCGGCAATGTTTAGAAACGCTGCCTTCAACGCCTTCGGTTTAATATCGTCTACGCCTGGCGAGCTGTGCACACGCAACGACATTAGCGTTTTCAACACATTGGTTGCCGTGAACGATACGTTGTGTAAACCTGGGAACGGTGAGAGCTCTGTCAAAATCGGGTGAAGGGATGGTTCACTTCGGAAAGTATGGAGGAAGTGTTGACGAAACACGTTGGCCGCGTCCTGTGCAGTTTGCGCATGACCATCTGTTGCACGCAAGACCGGGATCCCACGCTGCACTCTACGGAGTTTGTTGATATGTCTATACAACAGCTTTGGATTTTTGCTGAATTTCGCTGCTAAGTTCTGTTGGTGCTGGAGTTTGTCTTCGCGAATCAACTTGATGCAGTGGTTTCGTTGAGTTGTGTAGACTCCCCAGGTCAGATTACTTGGGCAAACTTTGTAAGCGTGCCAGGCCGAATCCATTAAGGCCATAGATTTTCTTGTACAGCTTCTTAGGAACGAATCCACTTGCTTCGAGCGAAAGGCCTTGCGTTCTGATGCATTTGCCACTAGCTCAGTGAATTTAGTGACAAACACCATCCAAGCCTCATCGGGCGGATTCTCGGTCAGGAAGGACCAGTTAGTGTCTTGAACAAGATTAGACAAGATGTCGTAATGTGTAACCATATAAGTTTCCTCGTCGTTCTCTCTAACGTACTCCGAATAACAGATGTAACGAAAGTGCAACGTCGCGTGATCACTACGACCTAGTGGTGTAGCTATGGTAACGGTGTCAATCATTAGTTCCTCGTTGGTGAGCACAAGGTCCAAGACAGAGGGGGTGTCTCCCGTTCTGAAACGAGTGGGGGAGGTGACATTGTTATACAGTGGTACATCGGTAATCAGTTCTTGCAAATCAGACTTGAACTGTTCGCTGGGCGATGCTGGAACTTCGAGTGCGTGCAGATTGAAGTCCCCCACCAGAAGAACGTGACTGTGTGGACGTGTCAAAACTCGTTTCATCGCAGCAGCAAGGCCTTGATCCATTTCCAAGGTAGACGTTGGAGGACGGTAAACTATTGCTAGCAAACACACATGGCCACGTCTCAGGTGCATACGACACCAAAGAGAATCGTTGATGTTTGCTTCTGAGTCATCGGCTGCCGGTAGTTTTTTTGTAGGACCGATGCTGCAAACCTTAGGGCCAGTTCAGGTCGTTGTATTGAGCTCTCAGCGCCAACAAGTGGGTGACCAACTTGTCCCCCTTTAGCCGGCAGCGTGTTTTGGCATTGTCTCTGGTCTGAGCTACATGGCGGCAGAATTGTATTGGTACGTTGCTTGCTCAGTGTGACATGGCCTGTTGGTGGTTCAGTGCCCATCGTCTTTATACGTATTTCGGATGGTAGCATTTGACGCATTTTGCGCCACGTATTGATCACATATTCTACCATCATTTCGGAATGCAACGATATTTTCATCACTCGGGGACCACATCCTTTGTAGTTAGGTGAGAGTGGTAACCTTGATGTCGAAGTAGCAATAACGTTTTCGAGTGAGAGCAGTTCGCGAATAAAACGCCATTCATACCAGTCATGCTCTTTGGCCTCTAGATCGCTTGAGGTCTTGAGCTCGGGGACACCGTGAACAAGAACAGATTTGGCGTCTTGTCGTTTACGGATGTCGTCCGGATTTTGTTTGCGTTTTTGACGTTCGTTCCAAGGAACATCTGGAAAGATTCGAACTGTGCATGATGTGGTACGGAGGCGAGTAGCTGACAAGAGAACTTCCTCTGCATCATTAGCTGATTGTAGTGTTACCTGGAGTAAACGTGGATCACCATAGTGTATGGAGTTTGGGTGACGAACGAGACGCATCATACTGACTGGTTTAACTTGAACCTCCATCAGTTGACACAGGGAGTCCCACTGTTTTTTGTCGTCCAATATCTTATATTTTATAGAGTTCGCCCCGGATTCAGTCACATTGGAGCATATAACTGTCAAGGGATTATTGTGTTTTTTAATGTCCACCTTCTTGTGAGGACCAGTAATTGGTTTCTTCTCTTGAGTAGATGATGAGGTCTTGAGTCCCGTGGTGGTAACGGTAGTATTAACTTGTTTGGCAGCGGGTTGCGTAACGATGAAAGGGGCCTCAGCCGTATGAGTAGTGACAACGGACGCGTATGTTGTCGTCCCTTTAACAGCGTTCAGCGTGGTGGGTGGTTCTGGTGGAGAGTGTGCGGTGAACAAGTATTTATGAGCAGCCGCTACTGTCGCGGTGTCTAACACTGGAACATTGTTCTTACACCGTTCTGGATTGGAGCATGATGTTGAGCATGGATCTTTATGTACAGAGTTATCTGGCTCATATGGGACAGCTTTCACTGCTGTTGCTTGCTCTACAATCTTTGACAACCTATCGCACTTCTGTGCCAGCACAGTTATACATCTGACGAGTGGAAGAGATGAACACTCAATGCAGAACCAGAGAGAATCGGTCGTATCATGTAGTTTTTTATCTGGCTGGTACTAAGGCGAGCACACCGAGGATGAAAGTATTTTCGACAGCTACTGCATACAATACCAAACCGCACAAGTTTTACACAGTTTCCAACGCCGCAACTAACGTTCATCTCGGTAGCTTTAGGCTTCGCTTTCCGCGAGTAAGAGGTACGTGCCATTGTAGGACCAATGTAAGATGGCGGACACCGCCTGTAGTTGGGTGACCAGTGAGATCTCCGAGAGTAGCGAGGGGATATTCACCAAATTCGCACAGATAAAACAATACACCAAAAGAACTGTATTGGTGTAAAACTCACACACAGAAAACACGTATAACACAGTATTCCAAAAGAAAATTGCACATCCAGCACGGCTTAGCAAAATTCCGCGGCGTCCGTGGGTACAGCCGATGTCTGTCGAAGATGAGATCAAGGTGCTATGAATCTCCTTCATTAAAAGGAGTAATGATTCATCATGCTTAGCGTAAAATAAGCACTAGGTTGCTTAAACCAATGAAAAGTTATTACTGTTGCACGTTAGCTGAGTATAAGCTTTGAACATGTATTGTGGTCAAGATGTGAACCCGTCAGACCGCGAGCGTCAAAGTTGAGATAAATGAACTAAAGCGGCTCACTGACGGTGAAAAAACAGATCCTTTTATTTTAACTTTTTCGGCAGCTACTTGGATACTCCGAATTTAGATCGATGATTCGTGCGCATGCGTACAGCTTTTTACGTCATTGTCAGTGCAGTGAAAGCACATGAGGATCTGAGCTACTTCAATGTCTGTGGACGCCAGGGTGCATTACGGCTCGTTGCGAATTAGTTAAAGCTCCAGGGAAGTCCAACTCAGTTGCAACTTCTGTTTCCGTTCTCAACGACAATAAAGCGACCGCGGTGACTTGTTTCCATATAATTGCTCTTCTGGATGCGGAAGACTTGTAAGTACCTACGAGGTTAAGGAAAACTTTAAATCATGCAGTGCGCCAGGATTCCTGCCCAACGCATTCTCAAACACCTGCTTCCTTCCAATACTTCCAAACAATTTAGTTCAACTAGTTATTTGCTTTTTCTACCCTTAGTAATCTGATCATTTAATCTCATAGCCCACACGACGTATAATCGAAAATTAGAAACGCGGTGGAGAAAGTATTTACATGTTACTCTTAGTGCATTTTAATATCCGATTTATCTTTGGGTTGTCATAAGAACACAGATTGATCATCCATCTTATATACCTAGAATTAATCGTCATCAAACTTTAGAAAAACGGGTTTCACATGGCCATTGAAGATGCAGCTTTATTTCTTCTCGTGTTGATAGCCAAAGTACATATATGGACCTTGGCCGTGGCACAATTATTCTCGGTGTGTCTATTTTGGCTGGATGTTTTAACAGATCTGACACAGGTTTCATTACGAGTCTCGACTTAAAGAAAAGCGTTAATCTGTAACTAGGTTATCGGTAATTGTAGAAGTGTTTATTGGTCACAAGCTGAAACATTTTGCTTCTTGAAGTAGTACACCGCTATGTTGCTTAAATCCTACAAAATCAAAATTACTCCTGTTAGAAATGGCAAGTAGAACCTACAAAGATGTCAGTTCTTGTAAAGATAGAGCTTTTGGATGGAGGTCATTTCCTCCTTACCGCATTGTAGTAGGTCAGAAAACGCTACCTTTACAAAGCTTTGCTTTTATGAGGCCAAACGTGTCAAATTACTGAGGTTAGCTAAATATTTACCTAAACCTTATCTTCGCCATCTGAAGGCCAGGTGAAACAATTTATATTCCTGCAAATTACTTTACGTTTCAAGCCGTAAATAATTGCGCAGGAGCAAAGGAAAGTTTTTTTTTAACTTAAAGTAGTCGCCTGCGTAAAGTCTGTCGACTGATATAAAGAAAAGCATATGATGCCTCAGCCACCTATGTGCTTAAAATATATTAACAAACAATAAAAGCCGCGAAATATGGTAAATACTAAACATTTAAACAGTGTCTCCTATGATTTCACGCAATTCAGTCTAGAATTTGAATTGTTTGGTTCCAAATTTAGTGAGCAGAACACCGGTAGGACATTTTACACATAATGCACTGATTACCACTACTATCCCCTAACCTTCAGCGAGTAGCTTAGAAGTAGACAGGGAATAGATTCCGGCTGCAACCAAGCAAAACTTCAGTTCAGGTAGACTATAACTTGTCTCTATCAAAGGGTGTAATGACTACTTGACAACACCTCCCACCAATTTGCGCTTGATGCATTTAAAGCAATGTAAAATGGCCGGCTGATGACAAAACGCAGATGACATCGTTGAGGGATCAACGAAGAGGCAAATATTGACCAATAGATTGCACGTTGGTGGCATAATAGTTGAGAGGCCAACTACTTGAAAAGCTTAGGCCACTAGGCGTCAAGAAGGCCATCTGACATATATATATATATATATATATATATATATATATATATATATATATAGCCCACAATCTGTAGTGACAACATTACGTCGTCGAAAGCACAGGGAAATTGGAAAACAAGGTCGGAATAAGAAAAATAAAACAAACAGGCGCTTTTTAATGTCCATTTCCAAACTCAAAGTTATTGCGATTTTAATAATTTTTTAGTAGCTGTGAAAGGATTCTCCGCGAAACTCAGAGGTACACCTAGCCACTAACCTTGAGCTTGAGCCATTACTTCCAGGTCACCAATCAACAAAACTCATCATCTCTGGTATCCCAGCCAGGAACTTGAGGACAACCGCCCGAGGCCAAATGTTTTAGCTGCTTCTTTATGCCGCTTCGCCACCAGGCCGCATCCTTCAGCCCTGTCAAGCAAACACGAGCAAATCATAACATACGGAAGATGTTCAGGAAGCATGTGCAACACGTGCCCAAGCCAACGCAGTTGAAGTCGTGAGACGAGCTCTTTGGGAGAGTGGCTGCCTCCACCCAAGACACGCTGTCCAACTTCCACATTGGATAATTGGTGCAACCACCACACACAGACAATGAATCTCAAACAAGGTTGCTCGAAGACAGATAGCTGCCGCATGTCAGTGGCACGAACAGGCCTAAGTCTCGCAACCTTAGAGCACTATAACGCGGACACTCACAATAAATCCTTCATTTGATGAAGAGAAGGATGGCATGGCTGCACCACATATACCTCAACCTGGAAGAGTGAAAGCAAGCTCTTACGAATCATACGGAAATCTAAGCTCCAACAGCCCTATCAACATTAATGCAGCTTCGCAGGTAGATAAACCTCTCTACACCCTCCTGTGTCTTACCGCCAAGAATGAGTGCTGGTACTGGCATCTGTTACTCTTGACAAAGTGTTTTTGCATTTGGACGGTAAAACGGACATGCCGTTATTTGAATCTTCAAGTGCCAAGCACTTTAGTGCACGTTGGAAGGTTTTTCAGGTAACCATCAAGAGGATATCCTCAGTGTATTCCACCCAAACTGCTCCCTACTTACAAGTGGCTCAGCGTCAACGTTCAACAAAATTTTCAGCGCATTTCTGAGGACATCCTTTATAAGGAGATAAAACTGACCTTGGAGACAGGACAGACTTTTTAAACCCTACTGGTGACAACAAATGAAGGCGAAAGCTTACTATAAGCCCAAGCTCTACCCATGGTCAGACTGTACATGGCACTCAGTAAAGCGACCAACTACATGCGGATGCCATTTCTCCTGAAACATTGCAAAATTGAAGTCGTGTCGATTTAATCCAAGGCATCACGGATATCTAGGAACAAAACAATCACTGCTGCTGAGTACACAAGACGGAACTCGAGGATATGGTAGAGTGTGACCGGTTGATCGTTGATCAACATGCATTTTGCATGTTGCAAATGGCATTGTTCCTAAGTTGCATTGATCACTGGATAAGTAACATATCCGCACCCATCTAATATCATGAATACTGTTTTACTTTCGACTGGGATAATGACCAGCTACTATTGCGGGGTCTGCTAGTTTCTGTCGTTCCTCTGTTGAGCTATTGTTTTACTATGCATACTCAGTTTATCAGGTTTTTTTGAAACATAGAATGCAGCTGCCACCGCTTCCGTTGTTCCCCATGTAGACATTTTTATCCTATTTCCTAGTTTATAGATGCGTTCCTAAAATCGTCTTTCTGGAGGAAGCCACCTAGTTGAATTTTGTGGGTGAGGTATTTTTGGGTCTCCATTGTCCAATCAGAAATTAATTTGTAAAACTATAAACCTTCCATACCAACATCACAAATTGGCTCAGAGCCCACCACCCGTGATTGAGCGTAGCAAAATCCAAAGATATTTATTTTTTCACTGTTTAAAGGGAATCGCTGCTAGCAACTCCACATCCACTGCTCCCAAATTGGTATCCATGCCGAAGGTTTGTACTACTTCACGTCCATAAAATACCTGAAGGTGACTTTGCGCAGGAGCCTTAGGTGGTCCTTTCACATCTAGGAATATTCCCTTAAGTCAGAAGATTTTTGTTCCATGTTGCCGTTTTCAGGTATTCTTCCTTGCGCTGTTTGTTTAATATACGATGCATTATCACATGTATCGTTTCATTGTTGTCTGGATGTGCCCCGGTGATCTCTCTTGGTCTTTTATATATGAATAGTAAAGTGATTACTATGGCAGTGAAACTTATATCTCGATGTAATGGCATTTCAAAGCCAGAACTGTATAGCAGACGGACACTGCTGCTAGCCAGCTATCAACACGGGATTACTCGAAGGTATATAAACATCATCAAATAAACAGATACACGAACCCAAAAAGCGTTTGCATAGACCTATCGTAAATCAGTTGCTCTCCACCTGTATCGATACTCAGGTGATAAGCATCCAAACAATCTACAACTGATTGGTAAATTATTTCGGTAATATCATCCCAGCCGGCTACTTGTAGGAACTGCAATTTTCTAGCTATCTGCTTGCGTTATTCTCCTTGAACATTTATCACTGTCCGCGGCGCGTGTCACAACTGAATATTCATCTCTCATGGCTGCGTAAAACACATTCCTAACTTGTCTTAACCGCAAATAGCCTGGCGGATGTTTTGATTTCGACTATTATCGCACTTGCCGATCTTGGCAGCCTGGTTTACATTTTATTGGTTGGACCACAATTACGCTCTACAAAAATCCCCAAAGCCGAAATTTCATGCGAAATGCTAATGGTGACAGGTTAGTTGTCTTCGGCTGGTCTGATAAATCACAACTATCTTGATCCAAGAAACACCATTGTAGTGGTGAAGTCTTGTCAACAATTCGTCGAAGTGGACTGACAACTGCAAAATGTGTTCGGCGTTGGTCAATAGAAAGTTGCCAACTCTTCCCCGCGATAGCGTATAGACACATGTCATCTAACCATGGCTTTAGAAGCTAAACGAGCTGGGCTACCAAATATCGTTTACTGACTACACTCCTCTGACATCTCGCCTATCTATTACCACTATTTCAGCTTCTGGATACCTTTCTTCCTGTAGAAAGCTCAAAACAAACTTGTAAACTGAAATAGTGTTCACCCAACACTAGACATCCGAAACCTAATACATTATAAATGAAAAGAATGTCGATCTGAATGTTTTATTTTATTTAAAAGACTACGTTTAAGCCGAAGTATACCACAACTTATTTTAGCACGCAAACCGTCCGTCCTGTACTACTTTTGAATGATAAAACACGCCTAACCATCCATGGGGACCAAAGAAAATTCGACCAAATTTATCCCCTATACGATTATGTGGTGCAGAATGATCAGGCCACGAAATAGGCCCAAGTTGTGTGTGGTTCAGTAAGTTACCATGTAACAATTTACTAAAAAACTTCTATGGTAACCACCTGATCCATTGCTTTTAGCGCGCTATCCGACAAAGTAAACTATGCGGTCCTAATTCACCGACGGAGAGTAGAATGTTGGCGTCTCACTTCACCAGTGGATAAACCATTCCCTTGTCAGGTGAAAGTGTAGTTTGCAGGTAGGTGAGGATTTGTTAGAGTGTTTTGCTTCTACTAGTGACGTACTGCAAAGCCGAATACAAGAACCGCGTTTTCTTTGTCTATCTCAACAAGTTTCCTCAGATACTGCTGTCCTTTTGTAACATTTCAGCGGACGATCTGAAGCTCTGATGGTCGAAGGATGCTCACGGTGGACAGTGTGTACTTTAGGACGACCTTTCACAGCTTTTCATTTGGGTTGCAGATATATATCTCTCGGTCAATCTTGTCACGCTTTTGATCATGAACCTGGGGGAAGGTGCTGATGCGCGATTATACAATCTAGCTTATCAACGGATCCACCCCACACCTCCCGTCCAATATCTAGGCTTAATAACACGCTGCGATTTAAACACAGAATTCGCAAATGCCACGACATTTTGGGACCGTTAATGCTAATTCTGAGTGTTGTCAGGAATGGGGCCGATAGATTTGTCCAAGAATGGATGCTAATGTTTTCTGGCAAACGATCAGTGTTAACCAGTATTGCATTAAACCGAAAAAGCTGCTCTGAATTCGAACGACTAGTGGTAACCTCGGGTCAATTCAGATACCAAAGCTAGGGTCGAACCATAGCAGTAATTTATACAGGAATGGGATTCCAACTTAACTACTGACCTGAACAATTTCCAGACCACAAAATGTTACGCAATTCCGTTCCCAAACTGAAAAACGCAGACAAGCGGTTCTAATTTAAATAACCCAACAACTGAAAGAGTTGCGTTTAGCTTTGATTTAAAGAAGAACTATTAACACTCCAATCAAGAAATTCGTAATGCACGTAGATTTGCAAGCAATTGCGCAAAGCAGTGGGTGATTGGGGATGATCAAGTTATAGTTTTGCGGTTAATGTCACTGTATGAAAGTGAATACATACAAAAAGGCCAACATCTAGAAATAGGTAGATTGCTTTGCATACATGTGGCGGGGTTAAATCCACTAGGAGGCTGGTCAGGAAAAAACACGGTTGGAAATGGAACAGCAATATGCTCGAGCAGTTAATACGTCCATATCAGTGTATCTCCTCGAGTTATATTATAATTAGATCCGAGTTTTCTCGGTTTTATTAATATCAGTGTTTGCAGAGAAGCGGAATATCTTTTGGAAAATGTACTTGTTGAACTAAGCATGCAAGCACCAGAGAACACAATTTTCTTGGTGGGATCAGCCAGCAAGTATACAGTGAATTAGCAACAATCCACAAACCGTGAACAAATCTGAGTGGTGGTGATGTCGACCAAGCATATCAGTACCCACAAATTTACGACAATGCACACTTCAGTGCGCCGTCTAAGTTGTCTGTAACATACATAGATTTGAACAATCACACATCCGTGTAATACCCATGCGAAAGTATGATACTACCTTTACATCTATGACCTGCATCAAACATGCATGAAACTTTTGCATACTGTGAAGTATTCCTTCCCGCATTAGTGTTGTCATTGTGACAAGAAAGGTTGAAACCCCACTGTCGTCCCCACCATTATGTTGTCAGCTATGAGATCACAGCTGGGCTTACAGTCGCGCAGAACTAGCTATCAACATCGAGATTGGTTTCATAGTGCACCGAAGGGTTTAAGAAGTTAAGTTTGCCAGTGGAAAATGGAGCTAGAAAATAGTGTACTTCGCGATGTCTGAAGTGACGAGAGGCATCTGGTACATCAATTTGCAACAAATACTGATCACATACAGCTAATTGTTGTATGATTGCACATACCAGGTTTGATCTACATAGGTATAATGCTGTGGAACGGTGTAATGCTAAATATCCCGTCACGAAGAGAACCGCAGTGCAGAATTTTAACACCTACTGCCACGTGCCATGAAATCTTTTTCTTTGAACCTTTGCAGGAAACGAGTTATCGCGTAATGACAAATATCCTTAACCATCTGCATCAGATATGCTCATCAACAAATCTATTCAATTTTAATGTCTCCTATAGGTTGAGTGGCACACACTGCTTTTGCGTGTTGCGCCTATACGAAGGGTGTTCGTAGAGAAAACGAACTTTGTTATAATCTCTTTATTGCTTATTGCACAAAATTTTAAGCACTTATCTCCTCAAAGTACTTCCCTATAGTGGCAACACACTGTTCTAAACAGTGCTTTTATTTTTGGATAGCCTCCTGGAACATAATTTCTGGGATGGCGCGCAGACCACTTGTCTCATTGTCTTTAATCTCATCTATGGTTTGAAAACGAGGACACTTCAATGTGGTTTTAAGTTTAAGAAGTAGAAAACAGTCTGCTGAGGCTACCTACGGAGAATACGGTGGATGGGACACAACAGGAGTGTGATATTTTGCCATATAGCTGATGACGAGGAGCAATGTGTGAGCCGGTGCATTGTCATGATGCACCATCCAAGTCTGGTTTTTCCACAGTTCAGGCTTATTCTTGCGCACAACCAACCTCAAACACAATAGAATTTGATGGCATGGTCCTGCGCTAATACCCACTTGGTCCGCAGATTATCGAACGGTAAAACGATTATTTCCATGTAGAACAACACGTACTTCCTTGACGTGCTCATTGTTTGTTGATATGGAAGGTCCTCTAGGCTTGGGATCATCCCCGACCGACATTCTGCCGTGTTCAAAACACTTAAACAGTCATAACAATGCTTGCGACACATGAATCTTCCTCTTATGCTTGACTAAGCAACTGCTATGTCTTTGTAAAGATTTTGCCAATTTTTTAAAGTTAACATACATACACCATGTTCTTCAAGATCTTTCTTTGTCTAGTTGGCACTAAGCCGACGAACAGTTTGTGCGCGTGTTCGCTTTAGCTCGCCAAATATCAGTTATAGAGAAATCCTGCAAAATGTAGTTTGTTGTCTTAACAAGTCTCCACATGCGGTCAGTAGAATCAGTGCGCTCCCTCTGCCAGTTGGGGCGCTATTTAAAAATGGCGGTTTCTTTATGATCAGCCCTTGTATCTGTGACTTCCAAGCATTCCTATTCACTTGAGGATTAGTATGGTTTGTTGTTGGCCACTTAGCGTAGCTGTGTGTTCTTCACGGGCAGATGACACTCAGGTTGTGCGTTTTAGCTCTACCAGGGGCAGATGGACTACGCATTGATAATGAATTCCGAAAAGATGAAACGGCCATGCAGCGATTTTCCGGGCGGGTGAATGCTGTCCAACTGAGCCCATAAGTGATGAACGCAGAGCTATGCAGGACGGTCCTGACCGATGTGACTATTTCACTAGGTGTAATATAGCGACGCTTACTATCCATTTATTCGCATGTTACTACCAATCGACTAACTTACCAAACTAAAATTAACTCTCAGTTTGACATGGCGTTAAATAATAATAATAATAATAATAATAATAATAATAATAATAACAGTCAAGACAGTCGTTCACGCCCACCGTAGCTCAATTGTCTCAACCGCAGACTGGCAACATTTGAGTTGTGAGTTCAAAACCCATAGGGTCAGATTGTATGCGCACTGATGACGATGAAACATGCCGAACAGTAATTTTCCGAGCATGTGTTTGCTGTCAGACTGAGGTTAGATCTGAGAAACTCATACACCATTCAGCTTACCCTACTACTTCTTTGAAATACTACTAACATGAGGAGGTAATTTAAAGACCTCACCTCACATTTAACTTCAAGCGTGTTTATTGAAAGTGTAGGATATTGTAGGATAGAACAAAGACAGTATTTGTTTTTAACCTTCACAATAACAGTGAACTGGGAAATTTGCTGCAGAAGATGATATAATTTTTAATATTACAGACACAAGAGTGCTTCGGAAACTTCACCGCGTATTTTCACTTGGTATATCTTAGCTGCTGACTTAGTTCACTCGTGCCCATTTTCATTAAAAATGTGTGGTGGATGCTAATCTCTTTTCAGTGTTTTGAGCTCAATCGACGATGAGTTTGGCGGTAAATCAAAATTCTTTCTGCCCTTCCATTGTGACAGTATTCATATTCCAGGCTTGCTAACAGCGCTCCGATTAACACGATGTATGCCCTAGAAAACAGCTAGAGAGCGAAGCACTGACTGTTTACTAATGATTGTGCAAGAATGACCGGATGTGAGGTGTGCAAAAGAGGATGTAGCTCACGCAATTATGCGCTGCGTCTCCGAAGAAGAAATTGACTTAAGCAAGCGTAAGCAAGCGTATGGGAGTTTATTCAGCGAACTCAAACTGTCCGATTCTTTAGGAATTTACGCCACCGTCATCAATTTTACAATTTTTTCATAAACACGTAGGTTTACAATTCCTTTGAAAAATAATGGTAGATATCCCTCTAATACCGTAAACAAATAACCAAGTTTATTACTCTGATGAACCATAATGTATTTCCTTAACATGTGCCAAGGTAATTCAAGCCAAACTAAGGTTTATCCCCCTGGATGCGTGCATTTTTAGCATTATCACACGAACACTGCGGAATAGAAAACACAGCAATGTAGCAGTGAGAAATAACAATTGAGAGCGGTAAACAAAAATTTGCATCTTCACTCAAGCATGCGGTCATGGTAGAAGCGTATCATTCCTGTTAGGTTGCGTAGTATCTGTGAGAGATAAGACAACGGAATTTCGGTACTAGGAGATACGAGAATAAAATCTTTAAGTTTTGTCCGTGTGGAAGAAGTAGATATATCGCTGCTATGATGGCATGTACAGGACTAGAGGCGTCATTTAAAATTCTGTGTAAAATGTTGATGCATAGATCCGAATGTTTGTTAACGATAAAGCAATGACCGATTCTTTCCTTAAGCCAGAGCAGCGAAAAATAAATTCTAGTGAACGGAAAAGGGAAAAATGCACATTTTGCAAACGTCGGGGGACAATTACGGTGAAAGTATGGCCGGTGGGAGGATACATGAAGTTACCCAACTTAGGATTAAAGCATGGGGAATGAAAAGCATTTTGAGCCTGTGAGGGTAACATGAGAGCTTTCTATCTCAATAGTTTCAGCAATTTTTGTAGACCAAGATAAATTGCGAGATAAGAAAACAACGAGATATTTCGTTGTAGAAGGATGTGGTAAGCTATGGTCATCCGCGATTATAAGTAGGGAGATATGTACAAGAGGCTGATGTCTGTTGGGATGTCGGAAAGAATGAGTTACTTCACAACCCTTATAGGGGTTAAGGAAGTGGGACTTAGAGCTCGACCAAGTCACCAATTTTGTATGCTACTCGTTGGGGTTAAATTCCTTGACAATTGATTATACGATTCAGGACGATGTCGTCAGCATATTTACATTCTACAACCATTGCTGGAATTAGGAGATTTTCGATGTAGACGGATAAAAGAAAAGGGGATAGGTTGGCTCCCTGCAAACACCATATTTGAATGGGGTACAGAATAATTTATACCAAATAACTGCGTGAATAGAGCATGACTTGTAAACCAAACACGCATCTCACTACACATATATGGGGAGGACATTTTCGGCTAAACGACTGTGCATTAACGATCTTCCGTGGTTCCAAAATGCGTTACGGTTAATCAAGAAAAAGGAGACCTTTTTACACTTATTGTCCAGCATGAACGCAATGTAACGCACCAAATAATTACACGCATCTTTTGAAGCGTGTCCTGGTTTATATGCAAACTATGTGACATCATCAATATGATTACCCATGAAAATACGGTGTAGCAATAGTTCTTTATGTATTTTTACTAACAAAGACGTGCGCGCAATTGGCGGATAATTTCTGAGCTTCCTATTTAACTATTGGGGTTATTCTAGCTGATTTCCAGTTGTCTGGATTAGTACCACCCCTTAAGTACCGATACAAGATGTGTGTCGAGATGTCGTTAAATCACCTGAGCATTCTTTCAGAGTGACTGCCGATGGGGTATCCGGTCCATCGCCCTTGATTGGCTTCAGCTTTACGAGTTTATTTTAGACATCTGTGGAATTAAGGAAAGTTGGAGGCTCAATATTTTTAGAGAAGTCAAAGAAAGTGTGCTAAGTGGTGAGGAGCTGAACTCAGTATGGAGTTTAGCTGCATGTTTGGTGATGAGTATTCTGAAGGAATGCTTTCCAGAGAATAAACTAAGATTCCTCCACAGGCAACAGCATCTGTGGTTATCCAAAACCGCCTGAAGGTACAGAGTACATAAACATTTTATTTCAGCCTTTCAGCCAGGGACAGACGTTTAACACAAGAAGCTAGCTCATGTTGAGAAGCGTGTGTTTTCCTTTTGCAGTTGTTTTGGTAAATATAGTGTCTTAGAGGGACGACACTGGTCTAAACAGAAGTCTAGATAGTCCGTGAGGTGCACCTGTTGAGTTGAAAATCTTCCTTTGTAGAACTAAAAAAATTTAATTGAACAGAGGGTTGATTATAGTTTATCAGTTCATCCGCTAAGTAGTTCCATCATTAAACAGTTCTGGACGGTCTAATTCTCAACGCAACATTGTTGGCTTTAATGTATATTTTGGGACGCGTTTTTACTTTGCAATATTCAGAACTACGAAGATGTGCACGCTTTTGCGTGGGAAATAGTTTGAGTTTGTTAGTATAACCCAAATCTACTTGTGCAGGGGAATTTCAATAAGTTGGCTGCATTTATGTTGTTAACGAAACCTCATCAATCCCGTTGACCTTGCCGCCGAGAACACGCATTATAAGTTTACTTGTGACTTCAAGATAAGTTGATGTGCTAACTTTTGCAGCTCGGACAGCGACCATTCGGCTATCATGTCTACAGCAATGGTAACCCGAAAAGAAGAATCTGGTGCTAAGCAAACTTATGCTATGGTAGGGCTGTGTTTGTAAAAATTACGTTCGCTGGCACCATTTGAATTGCTTCAAACTCTGTAGAACCGACAAAAAATACTACCCCGTGTTCAGTGATCTTCTGTCCGAAGTGTACAACAGTTCCACTCGTAAAATGAGTACTGGCATTAACACAAATGTACGAGAGTCTAGTCGCTGAAAATGAACATAGTTTAAATAATAATTGCTTCGCTCGAAGTAACAACAGCACATCATGCAACTCACCGTCTCCCTCAGTTGTTGCCACGAAAACAAGGCAAAGTGTCATGCGTTCAAAGCGCCATGTAGTACTAGAAACTTTGGGAACCAAGAACCAACCCGTCTTTGCGACCGATAGAAGCACGCCTATCCCCACCGCCTACATTCTCTTATCCGACGTATCGACTGATGCAACATCAGCAACAGCCGCACTTCCGATTGAGCAATGGGATCCGAATCACTCTAAAGAGCGACCTACTTATGTAACCATTACTGCTCAACAAACTCAAGGTGCGACCCACTTAGCCCTACTCATTACGGCAGCTAAAAGTGTCAAGAACAAGGTGCTACTTGCAGTGACTTCACAATAGTCTTTGATAACCTTACTTCTTACACCACCGAAGACCAGGCGGAACTGCGGGACATTGACACTTAAATGTACCCACATTTCTGAGTTTAAGGCAAAATACTTAAGGAGTAAACACCTGGATGATTTAAAGTACTGGAACTTCCTTTGTAACATAAACGAAGTTCAAGCCAGTCCGATTAATATAATGTGCACCACTAGACATCCAAGCTTTAATAATTGTGAGGAGCCCCGGCTAATGCGAATAACCTGTTTATCAACATATGATGTCTAGACAGTGCTTTTGTCGGCATATCGCTTGCAAACTGAAAACAGCGGAATACACATATTTCGGATGTTCCATGGAGCGAACACCAGCTAGACATAAATACTTCAAATGATAACCGCACACTGGGAAGCTAAACGTGTCATTTTCGTTCATGGCGTCCCCAAGTTACCGGCGTCTAGCGATGAAGAATCCCATGCTCATAACCTGGAATAATGGTGTTACCTCCGTAAAGCTCCCTGTGCAGGCGACGTCATACTTCAGCCGATTACGCGGTTACCCTTGTCGTCAAACTATAGAGGCAGTGGCCCGAGTATACCGAAACTAAAGTAAACTCATAACAGGTTACAGCGAACTTAATCCGTTGCTAGCAAATAGTACGCAACATACTTCCTTCGTAACTACGACGGAAGAGAGCAGTTTGAGATCTGCAACCACTCGCGGTACTTGCGGTAAAAAAAACACCCGTGACTCAACATAACCACAGCAGCGATTCAGAAAATTGTGTATACCGACCCGCAGGGATCGAGAAAGTTAACAATTAACCACATACCGCAAGCACAAATAAGACCACAAACAGATTTCATTCCTAACGAGATTTGGCAATTCACCCAAAAACGATTACGTGCCGGCCACTCATCGGTCGGCACAAATCCACATCCTCCGCGTGCTCCTAGTTAGCAGCTTTTGACATCCGAGAAGGTTTCCTGTATGTACACATAAGCTCAAGTCTTACTGAGTAAAGTATCTGAAATGCGGCTTCGTCAAGCAACAAAAGCTTGTGACCTCATCGCTATAACTGAGATATGGTTACGCCCTGACACAACTGACATCATGACCGCACTGCTGTTACTGTTGTTCGTCGAGTTTGGCAATTTGGTTGCAAAAATCTAGTCACCATTCGTGGTGACATCATCAATGTGGAGTAGTAGCTTGGTCGCGAAAGCTCGTGCCAGGCAAATCCAGGATTGTACGCCTTCAGTCACTTCGCCAATCCTTATTTAGTTTGTCGGCGACGGTAAAACCGCTTCATCCTCATTGGCTTCTCATCGAGGTGTTCAATGGTGTGGATTGATTCTGATTGGCTGCAGGCATAGTTTTTTGACACGTGATCCCGCAGTTCCTTTATCTTCCTCCGATTGGTGTGGTTCATCCTTGGGCCCATTGGAGTAGAACGATTCTGACTGGCTGAAGGTAGTGTTGCGATCCTAGCAGTTCTTTGACTTCCGCCATTCGCTTCATCGTAATTAGTGGTTTATCCTTACGTTAAATGGAGCAGATTGATTCTGCTTGGATACAAGTGCAGTGTTTCGATGTGTTGAGATCCTTATGGTTCCTCTGTCTTCTTTTGGCGCATCATCCTGATTGGTGGTTAATCGACTAGCTCATTAAGATAGATTGCTTTTGAGTAGCTGGCCGAACAATTTTTGCCGAGGTTTGAAATTCCTGTGTTTTTATTGGTTTGCGAGTTGTAGAATCTAGGAGAGGTTTGAGCTGATTATGTCGACCATTGTCCAGGTACGGGATTGTTTTCTTTAAACCAGCGTCCAATTTCTCTGAGTCGAAGGGATTGGTGTACGGGTTGATGTCTATATGCTTGTTGGTAGAATACTTTGTGGAAAACCAAGCTTCTAATAACTTTCTTACTCTTTTGGTCACGTCTCGTGCTGTTACTTCAGTCTTGGGCCAATCACAACTGTATCATTCTTCACTCCACGTTAACGGAGACCAGGGATGATGCATAATGATTTTCGCAGGCCCTTTGGCGTGACCGTATCCTCGTACCTAGGTTTCTTGCCGTTTGACCAACTACCACTTTTCGCAGTTTCTGCAATGCAGTCGATACATCATATTCTATTGTCTGTGCGCTTCCGGTTTTACTTATGGCTTTGACATACTTGTTCTCAAATCGAAGTTGTTTTGCGTACGACAAAGAGATGGTGCTTCTTTGAATAGTCCAGCTGTTAACTGGGATATGTTATTCATATATGGTAAAACAACCCGTCTCTCCGTCGTCTTTGCAGATTGTCTGTTTGCGTTGTTCAGGTTCTTGTATCTCCGGATAAAGTTTTGTTGGTATCCGTTGGAAGGTTTTATACATATGTTTCTCTTATTTCTGTTTCACTTCCGTGGTACTGCAGTGTATTTGCACCCTGCGGAATAGTGTCTTCTCGCAGCTCACATTGTGGCAATTCGGGTAGTCGCTGTTGAATGGTAGAATTTGGTCTGTGTGCGTAGCTTTTCTATGAACTGATGTTTGAAGGTATTTTTCTACGGTTCTGGTTACTGGCACATCCAGGAATCGCAGCTGACATTCCTTTACCGGTCCCAATATAAACCGCTAGTCTTCTATGGCGCTGTTCAGTAGCTGTTGTGCGGCTGTTATCTGACTGCGTTTGATTATCACAAACGTATCCTCGACATACCGGACTCACAGTATCGGGTTAATGCGTGGAAGTACATCTCCGTCTAAGTTCTGCACAACTATCTCCGCGACGAGTCCTGACAAAGATGTTCCCATTGGTGCATCATTCAGCCGTTCCTATATCTATCTGTTGTTCGACACGACCAAACCAGCAAAGGTAGAAGAATGGTTCTTCACTTCCGCAGTGACACCCAACGTGAGCTCTTAGAGCATCCGGTAAGTATGGAATAAGATTCGCTTTGGTGCCGCATAGGTTTAAAAAACGATGACACTTGCTTAGTGGAGGTCAAAAACCGCTCTCCTTCATCCACACCTGAGATGGACTTCTACCTGGCATCCGCAATAAAGAGGGTAAGTAAAGCAATTTAACATCACATTATCATAACTGACGATTTCAACATCCATGAATTGGAATCCTAAGCAGCTAAGAGAAAACACTTTAAGGCAGATCTGCAACAGTTTGTTGCCATTTACCCGCTGTATGGCCACAGCAACACGCGCACCTGATTCCGAGGATAAGATAAGCCCTGTATACTGGATCGAATATTCAACTACGAGGAAATTATGGTCGTGCGGGTTATCGTCGAAGTTCTGTTGGGCTGCAGCGATCATGCAGTACTACTGTGGGAATGCAATTGCTATCCCGTAGAAATTGCCGACGCAACATAACAGATTATACGCTACGACATGTTAGCTAGACTCGGTGAGACAGCTAGATGGACCTGTATGACCTACCAGGCCCCAGTAAATGCAAGGTAACATTACGCCAGTCAGTTTCTGGTTGCCAAAGCATCAGTGACTAAGACCCTTTTCTCGAGACACGTGGTTTTGTTTCTGTGAAGCAGAACACGCTAGTGTTTGGCGGTGCGAAACTCAATTTGGTATCTGTAAAACTCTCCATGCACCAAGACCTGGATGGCCTATGTGACCCAAAGTATCTACTGCACTTAGCATGTTCGCGAGGATAGAATGGTATACCAGCAGAACTTGTCAATGTGTTCGGCCCTAAATCAGTTGCTTCTGTGTTAACACGTCAAATGTCTCCGTAAAGGGAAACTGGGAATTCCTCCTCTTCAATCAGCGGATGGACCCACACGGACACCGAAGGAGGCGGAGCATACCCTGCGCCTACAATATGCTGCAACATTTCAGTTCGATCACTGGACACATAACCCTAGGACACTGGTTGTTACACCCCTACAACTCACTCACGTATGATATACAGCAGAAGCTGTACTAAAAATGATGTTAAATATGCATAAGCAGAGCTTTCCTGGAGTTGCTAATATACGCACGAAATTGCAAGTGGCGGTAGGAGAGAGCTTAGCTGAGAGTTTGGCTCGATTCTTCCAACATTGTTTCGACTAAATGTACATGCTCGGCATATGGAAACACGGGATGATTATCCAACTCAAAAGAAAATTAGTCGTTCTTGTTCACCCAACTAACGGCGCATAACCTTACCACTGGTTCTTTTAAAATTCATGCAAGCTATTACTTTTGTGTGCTAACGGCCTACTTGGAACAGCATGGCTTCCAACGAACTCGATCGTCCACTACAACTCTACTACTAGCGCGAACCAACTGGACTGATGTAGTAGACTCTGGCACATGAGTTGATGTAGTCTTCCTTCACTTCTCAAATGCATTCGACAGGTTAGACCAGAAAATTCTGCTCTTCAAAATCCAATCTTTTGTTATTGGTGATCCTCACCTAGGATGGATCAAAAAGTTCCTTCTACGCAGGCCTCCGGAACTACGTGTGCGTGATTCGCTATCAGATCAACGCAATTTGCATGGGAGTATCACATGCATCGGTTCCAAGACTGGGGTTATTTTCGACATATATTACCGATCATCCGCCTCAACAGCTCGAACTGCCTGCTTTGTGTCGATGGCATTAAGGTGTGGAGGGCAATCAATACATCAGATGATATCACAGTACTTCAAACCGATCTGGATAGAGTATACGCGTGGTCAGTCCAGAATCTACTTTGATTCAACGTGGACGAATGTAGAGTGCTGCACTTAAGGCAAAGGTTTGTTTACTTTTGGAAACTCGGCAACCAGGAATAACAAACTTCTGGCGAGAAGGCTTTGGGAGCTTTTGTCTAAGGTGACCTTGGATGCTGAAATCAAGCTGAAACCGCGTCAAAGCGGGGCATCCAACACGGGAGCCTCCTGAAGCGTGCATTCGACGATTCGACCCTTCGATGTTTTCACAACTTCCCCGCTCATACATACGGCCACATGTAGAGTGCGCAATACAGGTCTCGTAACTATGGCTCAGGAGAGATCACACTACCTAAGAGATTATCCCAAAGCCGGGCAACCAAAATGCCAAGCGTCGGTATACTTTGCCGTACAAACGAAAATATCAAGTGCTGGCGGTCTTCATCATACAGTATCGGCGAATACGCGGGGACCTCATTTTGAGTTACCAGATTTTGAGAAATCCAAACCACATTCGCCGCCGTTTGCTAGAGTTCAGTCACAGCAACAATTTGAAAGGCCACCATTTCAAGCTGGCACAGCAGCACAGTCATTTGGAACGGCTCTAAATTTCCTTTCCGTGCGCTTTTGCGTATTGTGGAATGCTTTACCGGAATCTACCATATGTGTTCCCGCACTGGCATAGTTCAAATCCTGAGCTGACCGTGCACTTATTTCGCTGCACCATCTTCCATGACTCATTACCTATTACACAACCGTCTGTAAGTGATTTCACTGATGGTCAAATCCTGGATTTCGTTCCTCCTTTCCACCTCCTGTATGTGTACACCAAGACGAGATACGAATTTTTCTAACTTCCGATTTGCCGTCACTCCTTATGAATTTACCTTGGAGTTTCAGCTTTTACTAAGTATATCTCAGTGAGTTTGCCGGCGTAAACCCAACTTTGCTGACTATTTTTCTAGCTTTTGAAGTTGCAACATGACAAACCTACAGGACTTCTTAAGCGTTAGCATTTTCCCCTATAAAACTATTGTTCCATTGTACATACATTTTCCCAACTAGGAGAGTTAGGAAATCACGCGGAAACCTTGGTTAACAATTTAATCGGGGTTAGCTTACTAAGGTTGTTGAGTACTCCGGGAGTTCTAAAACGGAATTAAAAGCAGCCTTGTTAAATAACAATACTCAATGAACAATGATTTAGCAGGGATAGTAAAGCAGATGCTTTACAAGTCCCGAAGGATGGTTGTGTGACTACTAAACAAGCAGAGGTTAAGTGAATCGTCTGTTTCAGAGTCTGCAGTTTTAACTGCCCTACTGCTTAACGATTGATTGTAAGCAGAATTGAATAGGCGCAAACTGAGCAATATAGAGAGCGGATATAATGCACAGAATCCGTGGGCAAAAGTAACAAAGTAGTGACAACGTTCACTCGTGTGCAGCTCTTTATGGCCAACGGGTTACGCAAATACATCTTTCGCATCAGTAGCCTTTAATAAATAATGAGCAGGGAGTAAAATATGCACGCCAATTTGTGCTATCAGTTTAATGCTCAGATTTAGAGAGTTACATAGCATTGTGTGAATACGTTAGTCTGTGGCAGGAAGGAGAAAACAAATTACCTGGGGATTGCTTTCAATAGTTAGCACACACGAAAAGAAATTCCGGCGACACTCCCACCGGCTACACTGTGTGGTCAGCTTTGGCAGCTGACCTCTCAGAGTGGTATGGTAACTCAGTTTCATTAGGTGACTACAAGCATGATTTGGATTGTCAAGATCAAATATGTAATTATCTAATCGCTACACAAGCATCGATATTGTTCACTGTAGACCACAAGTGTTTTCAACCGCATTTGGTAGAGGAGATGGAACAGATCATTTGCGTTTGTGGTCGCCTTTCTTTGTGGTACTTTATGTGTTGTGGGCTTTTGCTTAAATCAGGCAGGAGTTGCGTACTCCGAATGTGGCCTAAAGTAAACACAGTGGATCCGGGAGAAGATTGAAGGTTCAAAGCGCCCGAAAGCTCTTCGCAAAAGTCCAAGGTGTTGGATGGCTTTTGAAGGCATTCTTGGACTTCCGTGAACAGTTAGGTTCCTCTTGTACTATCACAACTAGATTGCGTTCAGTAAAAGCGGGCAGCAAGGCTTGATCCCCCAGTCTGTACTTACATGTGAATTGACAGAGTATGCACAATATCTTACACTTGCTGGTGTTGAAATGTAACAGGTTATGAGTCAACCATTTGTACACCCTATTAGGGTCATCCTGAAGCACTACGTGTTCACTCGTTGGTTTGTTGACCCGCGATACCTTGAGGTCATCAGTGGTTGGTAAGATATCGGAAGTGATCACTTTTGCGAGATCTTTTATGCATATCAATAATAAGCGTGGCCCAATTACCGAACTCTGTGGAATTCTGCACTGAACATCCATAGGGTTAGAGATGGCCCTGTGTACTCTCAGATTCAGCTGTCGTTGAATCAGAAAGTTAGCTATCTAACCGAAACTTAGGTTACCAGATGCACTGCCGTGAAGTTTGTGGTTAAGGATGCGGTAGTTAAAACGGTCGAATGCGTTTGAGAGGTCCATATGTATTGCGTTAAGTCCCACCTCGCGGTCGACGATTCCATTCCAACTGGAGCAAGTAAGCTGCAGGTTTGTAGTGCAAGACTGGTTCTGGCGGAATCCATGCTGCTCGGGTGCTATGATTTTGCATTCTTCCAAGTAACTCGTGGGCGCTTCTGCAAAACTAGACTACTTTTTTGGATGGCACGATCTGGATTTGCACGATTCCACTTTGTGAATGGGAGTGACGATACCGTGCTTTCACCTACCTTCAGCGCCTTTGATCAGATATTATCAATAGCAGGAGAGGCATGTTGGCGCAGATAAGTTAGCATGTTCAAAATATTCGTAGCTATAAACTAGAGATGTCTAAGTCATTGTGGTATTATAACTTGCATAAACAGCATTGACGACGAGGACTTCTAAAATTTGCTGGGGAATCTCTGAGGCAGTGTGTTGGCCGCTTCTCTTTTAGTTTTTGTTAGTCTACTTGACAAGTGGTGGACAAGAAAATTTAGCTGCAGTCTACGGTGTTAGTTAGCATGTATGTAGAGGCAATTTGAGTTTAAGGAGGGTATATCAGGTAGATCATTTTGATTCTTTAGCTTATCCTTGCGTATAAGATTCACGTAATTATTTAGCTGGATAGCATAGGCTTCTCAGGTTTCGGCACCCGCTGATTCCTTGTATTTTCGCCAGAGTGAATCGCTTATGATCACACACTTTCGCTGCCTGCTCCAGATGAATGGATTTGCTCTCATTGTGCGTTGGGACGTTTCTCGAACACTAGATACTAAGTTGTTGAAATGATGAACAACATCCCACCAGGCAACATCGGGGGATAAGTCAGGTAGAAATGACTAGTCAGTTACATTAGGAAGTGTGACCGGGACAGCGTAATAGGCCTCAAGCTTGAGATCACGGGCATTTTCTATGTAGTTGAACCAGCGTTGCCAGATCGTTGCGGCCCAAATGGATGGCTATCGATACGTCTCAATCATAAACTTTTCGTTTGTGAACTCGAGGATGAGGACACTTAGTTTGTTCACCGCTCTGAATATTTTGCGGGCGGCAAAGAAGTTGTATAGCTCCAATCCGGTGGTTGGCTCCTGGCATTATATTCCTAAGCTCTCATCAAGACAGGCTAGGGTTGCTAGGGTGTGAAGCTTGAAGTCGTCACCCGAGAGAATGTGGCTGTTAGTAAATGCGAGAATAGTTTTCATTGTGGAAGCTAGGCGATTGTGCATTACTGAAGTGAATGCTGGAGGGCGTTGCACGAGGACCACTAAAAGTGTGTCACTACGTCTTAGTTGAAGACGACATCAAGGAGCGTCGACAGTCATGAAATCCGGTTCTTCGATGTGATCATTGCTAGCTCACTGCGGTTATTGAGTAGTACATCACTTTTCTATCCAGGCAATCGCTCCTCAATATGGACATTACTGAAAGTACGATTCCGGCGTCCGTGATCACTTTACTCAAATATGTCTCGGTTGCCATGATGAAGTCCCACGACATGGTGGCATGAAATAGCCGAACATTTTTCAGATTGCTGTGTAGGCCTTGTGAGTTAGTATGAAAACATGATAATGTCTTAGGTGTTAAAAGCTTGGGGTGTGGTGCAGACGTCAGGTTTGTAACTTGGCCGACCTTGGTGTGATCGACCGCTGCTAGTCTTTATGTGGTGGTATCAGCTCTCGAGATGGAGTTGTGCTTCATTGCTGCACCGAACATTTCAGGTCATAATGTCCCTGATAATTACTTCCACCATGCAACGTTCCTCCGGATGATGTGAAGACTGTTACATTAATCGCTGCGGTGGAGTGCACAACGGGTGCATTTGCTGAGTTTGCCACCATTATTGAGTAATCACTATTCTGTGGTCGTTTTCCCGAGCTCCTCAGATGAATTTCTGTTGGCAGGTGTTACGGAACTTCGCCCAGTTCTCTAGGAGATTTTCTTTACCTTTGGCTCAGAATGTAAAGCCAACTTAAGCAATGTAGGACCACATCCTCGGTAATTAGGAGACACGGGAACTCTTGTTAATTAAGTGGTAATGCCCTCAAGTAAGAGTGTAGCACGCATGTACTTCCATTTCTCCAGGTCGTATGGCTATGCTCCGTTGGATAAAGAAATTTGATACTCGAGGACATCGTGAACAATGACGGTTTTCCTATCATTTTTGCGACCACCATACTGGTTATTTAGATCTTTTGATCATTGCTTTTATCGGCTATCTGGTAGTATGTGAACACGTTTTGCTACTCCGTGCTCGATTCACGGACAATAGAATGACTTTCGTCTCAACAGCGAAATTAAGTGTTACTCGAAGTTAACGTGGCTCACTGTAGTTCAGTGAGTTTGGGTAAAGCGCGATGCGTTTCATTGAAGTGAGGTCAGCAAAGACACCAACGACACTACAGATGGAGTCCAAGTTATTATTAGTGTTTGATGATTTACCCCTTATGTTAATGAATTCAGATTCAGGAACGTTAGTGCACATACGACTTAAGGTACATGGTTGTGTCCGGTTTTTATAGGCTTTAGAGCACTGGGTCCTGTTGCTTTCTGGGTAAATGTGGAGGGCATTGGTGATAGCAAATCACCATGTGTTACGTCAGTTCTACCAAGTCCGGCACGTGTAGTCACGACTGCATTTGATGATGTTTTGCTGGCAAGGACCGACGCGCACAATATCCAGTAATCCTTTACGGTTAAGTGGGTGTCGTGTGACAACTGATTTATTGGTTGTTACACTACTGGAGGAAATAGAAGCCGTCAAGCTGTTAACGGTCTCGGGAATTCCGGAATTGTTAACGACCAGTCCACTTAAAGGAGTGCAGTGGGTTGGGACATTTGGTGGTTGATAAATTATGGTAAGATTGGGACGTCTGACTATCTTCTTTAGTCTCCATGGGGAACTGAGAGGAGTCTGCTGAGATGCAATCGTAGTTTGGTTTGCCTTCACATTTAGATCCCTGTCGTTTGCAGGTTGCTCAACTGCTTCCGTCAGCTTTTCGCACTTTTTCAATAAGATGATTAAACCTCTTACAACCCGGTTGGATTAGTACATTTGGCAAAGCCAAAAGGTCTTTATATTGCTGCTGTAGTGACTAATTTCGAGTGACCTTAACCCTATACGCTCAGAGTGAAATGATTATAAGTAGTCAATTCACGTTAAACCCGTTTTGATGCCTCTGATGCATACAACATGTTTACTGTTCGGGTGCCCCCTGTTCAATGATGATGCGTACCCTTGTGGTCCCACGCAGGTTGTAAGTTCAAGGAACCACCCAATTTTCTAACGTTTACGACAATGGTGGGATGAATCACCTACTGCGTGTGTGAGCAGTCGGTCGACTGCACTCGGAGGTAAAGTTAAACTAACGCACTTGGTTGATTAGGTCGGTGCGATTTCTCTCCCCATAGGTAGGAGTGTGTTTCCGCAGCTTATACTAGCGGCGTACACAGAGATAATACTAGAACACAAATTCCGCCACAGCTGTGTTCAGGAAAACCGTTTTGGACTTGTTGGGATCGTTAGATAGCTACGAGATTACTGCGTGGAATGATGTCACACAACTGATGTCAAGGATCAAAACGATAGATGTAGGTGAGTGGATCTACACACGACCACCGTTTGAAATGGTTGGTGATGCTGAAATCGTGACTCTTTGAGATATTCCTCATACGTTGGCTCAATGGATGGTACTAGTAAAACCGATTCCAAAGTCCATACGGTGCTTGCGTTGTAAGCAAACATAGAGGAGAAAAGTCAGTAACAATTGGAGCAAGATAGGTGTACATCTGTTGGCTGGCAAAAGCGTAAGTGACGATACTACCCCCACGATGTTTGTAGTCTCCTGTGTGTTTGGATCTAACATGGTGGTAACCATCGTGGTTAACTCCACTGTCAAGGTCAGAACGCAGCCAACTTTATAAGCAAAATGGAAGTAATAATAACCATTTTTGTTTTTAAGTTAGAAGTGGTGTCCATATTAGTAACAGGTAGTTCCAAACCCTTTCATGAGTAGTATGAGGTTGCATTGAGTGTAAGCAACCGTATATTCCCTGTCGGTAGGCGGTAGACTCAATCTAGATGCACGGCAAAATCTCAAAGGGCAGACGTTGTATTGTTCGCCATTTTCAAAGATGTTTCCAAAATATTTTTTGGTTAACATTTCAAATTTTTCAGTAAAAGCTTTCGGAAACATTGTGAGGTTGTGAAAATAATAATTGTATTTATACCCAAATGTGTACGCGAAGTAATATAGTTGCGCATGGAACAGTCTCCTGGGGTTCTGCGTCCATGCGTGTTATTCCGTCCATGGGAGTCACCAGCTATTCCATGTCGTGTCTGGCAGTGTACCGGTGTTGCTTTTATAGGACTAGTAAATACTACTCCGGGAATACGCGTGTAATCGAGCGCAGAAAACAAATAAAATAGGGAACAGCATACTATATCCGAGTTGCTACAAAGGAAGTGAATGGATAAACCGGGAGGAATGTAGACGTCAGCAAAGTAGTATGCTAGTGTCGAGCCGGATGTAGGACAACATGGCTGTAACGTAAGGGAGATCAACGCAAGAAAGTATAATGTGCTATTGATCAGCAATGCAACGGTGCATAGAAGAGAGTTGTTATCACTTGGGGCGCCAGAGTGCTCCCCTCCTATAAGGCTGAACAAAAGTATTCTTCGGTGTCAAAAATGATAAACCAAACAAAGCTCAGCGGGAAAATTCGTGCCGAGTAAGAATGAGTGAGCCTTTGTGTCAACCAGGGATTACCTTTTGGTATTTATTATTTAGTTATTGCAGGGAAACCTGCATTTCTGTGAGCCGGGATTTAACAGATACTGGTTAATCCAGAAGAAAGGCCGACAGGAGTTTAAGCTTCGCTGCTGTCATATGGTGCGCTTGGGATTGGACAGTTTCACAGCCTCACCCCGCTCCGCACAAAAGTGATCCCCGTCCCCAAAAGGTCCAGCGTTCGCATCTGAATCTTCGCTGACTGTGGCAATCCAGGGAAAAGTTGTTTGTGTGGACAATTTAATCAAAGCAGAGCCTTTAGCAAGTAGAGACGAAAATCAGAAATAATACGCAGAACACGACAAAGCAAAGGAATGAATGGCTTGTGCGCAAAAATATTTAGATTTCTTGGTTGTTGGATGTTTTAATGGTTTTTAAGTTTTTGGTTTTTGTGTATTCAGCTCCTTAATAGAACAAAAACGGGGTAAATATATGCAATATTTACAGACCTAAAAGTACTTAGGCTGTACATAATCGGAGAAGCGGACAGGCATAGGGACAGCCAGACCGCAGCGTTTGGGATTATGAGGAGACAGACTCACAATAGACGAGGATGTAGTAACGACAATAGCGTGTATGCCTAAATGGGCAGTCGCTGCGGGAATGCTACATGCTTGTAACGTAGCGTGATTATTTGTAACGTCACATGTAGCATTCAACTTAGCCATAGAGTAAATGGCTTCATCGAGAAAAGCTGGGTTCAGGTGATGGATAGTGACGATTTCGTGTCGGTGGTCAGTGGTGCAGGTCTTATTCGTGCGGTGTAGCACATAGAAGGGGGCCTATGTAGGGCACGGAGATGTACATATGAACAAGCAAACTTGTGTCTCCAGCCATCTAAGAGCGAACGGAAGTAGCACACACATTAGGTGAGCCAAGCTGTCGGTGTACCTTCCATGGTCAAACGATGAATTAGACGCAGCTGGTACCTCCAGTTGTACTGTCAAACGCAGCGTGTAACCGTAGACTAGCTGCGCTGAGTTTGCGTCGAAGTCGGTCTTAATAGTGTTTCTTAAGCCTTGGAGAACAGGAGGAAGCCTTTCGGACCACGGAGAATCTGGGTGCACGCAGCGTTGCCTTCAATTGGCGGTGAAAACGCCGGATACTACACCGTCTTCTGGAGGTGGCGGCAATTTAATTCCTTTAGCAACGAGGGGAAGGTGGACAAAGATTATGGCTCACGATCGGCAGTCACTAAGAAACAGCAGCCATATTTTGCTACCCAGCGTTCTCAAAACCCGCATACAACTGTTACTGAAGAGCACTTAGGGATAGATATGGTCTAAGTACATCTTGTATATTGGTCGATATAAGTTAACAGATGTACCGAGCACTCGAAGGCGGCAAAGAACCTATGAGGTCGGTGTGCACGTGGAGAAAACATGAGTCTGGCTTTAGAAACGTTACTAGTAGGTTGTTTGTGTGCTTTTGCACCTTTGCGCGTTGACACTGAAGGCAAATAGCAGCCCAGGTTTAGATATTACGGTTATTATGGCGCTAAACAAATCGATGCGGTTACAAGTTTAACCGATGCATGAGGGCCTAGGTGAGATAATTCATGCAACGCAACAGACAAGGTCTGTTGGAACTCGCCTGTTACGAGAAGGCGCAGCGTGCTTGGAGATGTGTCTCAGAGAAGAATGCCATCTGTTGAATTTAGCGGGACGGCTTGTTTATCAGTTGAATATGACCTACGCGATCAAGATCGTTTTTGTGCGGCTGCCATGGCTGCTATGTCGATAGCAGTGCCGGCATCCACGGATATTGCTTGAAAATGAGAAAGTGCATCGGCGACGAGGTTGCAGACACTTGAGACATGTCGCGTTTTGGTCTTACGTTGAGCAGTATAGTCTATGTGACTGGATTCCCTGGGGGAGCAAAGCTCGGGTGTCTTGTCGAGCAGGTACATTAGTGGCTTATGGTCATTAATGATGGCAAACATGAGGCCTTCAAGTACGTGTCAAAAATGACGTACTCCTAGGGATAAGGCTCGTAATTCCCTACCGTATGGGCTTTAGCAATATTCGACTTGTTGTAGGCATTCGGAGAAAATCCTTAAGCGCTGCCACGTGTTACCTCCTCTTTGCAACAAAACAGCGCCAAAATGTACGTCCGAGGAGTTGGTACTTAAGGACAGCGGGACTGACAGATTCATGAAACGCTATAGAATCTATTTTGGCGAAAACGTTTTTCAAGAACGTAAAGCAGCGCGTGTTACCGCAGGGAATTAGCATTTCTTGAGTTGCCCTCGGAGGAGGTCCGTGAGGGGTGTCATCAGTGACGAGCAGTTTTGTACGCGCCATCGGTAAACGTTAACTAACCCATCAAAACGCCTAAACTGTTTGTAAGAACGTGAATCGGAGTAGTCGATGTCGGCTTGGATTTGTCTTGCTGTAGCATGACGCCTGCAGAGAAGATAGGATGTCCAAGGAAATGGAATTGAGTCGACACCAAATGAAACCTTTCTGTGTTGCTCGTCACCCCCGGGCAGAAATAAACGAGCAAAATATGTCTGAAGGAGGTGTGTGTGCTCTTCTCATGAACAGCTCGCGATTAAGTTGCTGTCCAGATAAGCGTGAGCGAAGTCTAAGCCCGCGACAAACAGTCGTTGAAGCGCTGAAAGGTTTGTGCAACATTCTTCAGACCGAATGATATGCGCAGGTATTTAACCATACCAAATAAGGTTGTCACGTCAGTTTTAGCGACTTCTACTTCTGCAACCGGAATTTGGTTGTAGGTGGGTACAAACGCGATTTTGGTAAAAACTTCTTTTAACCGCCAACCTAGCAGTGCGGTCGGCGCGATCGGGCGTTGAAACTGTATTTAGGGATCGATATTCGCAGCCACCAGGTCAGTCCCCCATGGCCTTCTCTGCGGTCATGTAGAGACGTGACGTACGTGGGCTGTTTGATGATTTGATAAAGCCGAGCTGAAGCATGTGGTCGAATTCGGTTCGTGCTGCAAGTAATTTGTCCGAGCAAGTTGTCTTGGTCCTGTGCTCGTTGGTTTATCGCGCGTGACTATGTGGTGAATGGACGCTGTCGTAACTGTTGAAGGCTCTGCAGCCAGTCGAATCAGTCGTGGAAATACGGAAAAAAAGCATATATAGTAGGACGGCTCATCTGCTATTTTAACAACAAGGCTAGTTCTCGAGCCATCTGAAAGGGAGGCCTTAACTGCTAGTTTTGTATGGTCATCTAAAAGTCTAAGACGAACTGCGTGGATAAGAAATCTGAGTGGCGAAGAAAATCGATGTCGCTAAGTAGGAAAGGTATTGACGCAAGCATTAAAATCCACTGCAAATGTCGACGAAGCTTGTGGTCCAGATTCATCATGTGCTGGCTGGATTAAACTATCGGAGGACGGTTGACGGCCCGCAGGTTGTACGTGGGCTTCGAGTACTTCGCGTTTACGTTCACAGGGATGACGCTCACTTCTACTAGCGTGTTGACGAGGAAAATGCTGGAAAAACGTCGACCCTTAGAATAAAACAGGCGATTTCTTTTATTGTTGATGTACTCGTTAGTCATACTAGTATGGGGGTTATTTGTTTTATCTGAATCGGCCGAGTCATGTCTAATCCAAGGAGCCGGACACGCTCGAGCTTCTCCGCTATATTGACGGTGTTACTAACATAATTCTTTGACTGGTTTAGTATTATCAGACTATGAAGGTACAGAGGAAATATTATGCTTTTGGGTCGAACAAGACGTACGCAACGCAGATATAGACGAGCTAAAATGGGCGGTAGTCAATATGTGGTCAGTGTCAGACCGTGGTTTCGAACGCTTCGTTGTTGCAATCGTACTGCGAAGTAGCGCAATTTCCGAGTCTTTAGAGTCAGTTTGACTTGGCGACTTGAAGCAAATATGAGACTTCATTTTCATTGGTGAGAATATCCCACCGAAGCTACTGGTCGTCTGTTGCGGAAGACGTTCGGACGTAGCGGCTGCTTTGGTCGCTAGTTCTTTCAGGGACACAGCGGACTATAAGCAAGGGAGTAGAAATGATAGGAATAGATGAAGCCAGACAGAAGCAAACCTTAGCACGGTAAGTTACAGAGCAGACGCCTGTCAATCTTGATGTAGGCCAACATAGTTGTAATATGAGATTAAAACATGAAAGAATAATGTGCAGTTGCTCAGCAATTAAATTGTGCATAATAGATAGTAGTTATCTTCAGAGACATAAAAACATTTAAAGGTTATATACTACCACTAAAGACCCCAATTTTCTGCGATTCCTCAAAATGCGACAAAAGCGCAAAACCTACTAACGGTAGCAGAACATGAAACTTTCGCGGAATCGCGGAAAAAATGAAATATATAAAACGGAAGTTACTTTGCATTCGTTTTGTTTTACTTAATATATTTTTAGACGGTAGAAATGCCAGTGCAGTTAGCTGGCTAATGAAACAATCCGTTGAACTAAAATTACCGCCGTCTGTCTACTCAGTGATATCCAAATCTCCTTGTTTCCGCATTCACAGATACGGTCACGATTTTATCCCTAGCACAGTGTCACTCACGCATCTATCCGTCAAGCCAACATGTCCTATATAGCTGCTCACGCTATTCACTCATTCCATTGTCCATAATGCAAGCACCCTTTGCCCAAATTAACCTAAAATCTGTTCGACATCTGGTCGTACACTCCTTTTGCACACACCTTTGTCGGCAAACAAAGCCCCTTACTAAGGTCACTGGCAAATGCCTTCTGTGTCCGATGACACAATGTATGTGACAGCATGCTACCGATTTCTCGTTAAGCCTGTTTGGGAGGATTCAGTTCATAGCACATGTGTTGCCCTTTGCAGCAATTTTATTGCGGAGAACATTCGCAAATTCCCTCCGGAACTCGACGAATTATTTGCAAAAATGCAAAGTGCTTTTCATTTTTCGGGATGAGAGAGAGATGCATCTACAATGAATATCTTAGTCAGGAAAACATGAATAAACCGACGGGCCCAACTGCACTGGGCAGCACCTGCTTGAACTCCTAGCCGGAAACTGTTGCACACTATAGTAAATAGACCTATCATTACCCAGTCACGCTGCAAGCTGTACAACATGCGTTTAGAGAGTCAGCTGGTGTTGTGAACTTGTGCATATTCTAACCAACGAAACAACAAGAGAAGTTTTGCTTTGAAATCACAGTTGCATTGCGACCCGTCAGTTGAACGCTTGAACACAGTCTCCGGTAAACCATAAGATTTACTGCGACCCCTCCGATTTGTCCAAGTTGCTGAAAATCGCCGCTGAGGGAAACTGAATGCAGCGTCTGCAAGCAGATGGACTGACTTTGAATGAGTCTGGCAAAATTAAAACTGACATGCAACTCTGCGTCTCGTTAGCGATAAATCCATGAAGCTGCTGACATCACAGACTAGTTGGCTGTTTTTGAAAGCCATTGGAGTGCTTGACCCTAACTAGCTCATCACTTTGTCCAGTGATTCATGCAGCTATACCGACGTTCCAAGCCTATTTGGCTCCCTAGTTCTGGCAGCTGAGTCGCTTATCCCTCAAAACGTTGTGAGAAAACTCCAAGGAGATAAATGTGAAGACAGGCTGGCTAACTGATGCGGGATGAATGAAAGAACTCTACAAATGGCAGTCGTTGCCGGACTTTAGCTATGCATTGTTGTGAATTCGGTAGACGCTGAAGGAGCCTACAGTGCCCACACAAATACTGGGACTAACAAGCGTCACAAACTGTCAGAGAGTAGCACGAAGAACATATTTGACATCATTTTAATTGCGTTGTTATTGAATGACACGTATACAAATAAATAAACTGTATATTCCCGTTTTTTGACGGGACACGGCTGTGACATCGTTCAGGAAAATAAAGCATTTTCTAGTTTATCGACCGCGAACGATAGAGAAATATACAACAGTTATAAAACGGGTTTTCAGATATTTCGTTAGAATATCAAAGTTGTCTGTTGTTCCAATGTGGTACCTGATGTTTTACAGGATGACCATGTCGAGTTTGGTAGGTCACTTGAGAATATTATTACGGAATATTATTTCGGAAATGTAGAAAGTAGCTGTCAATTTTCTTTTAGCACATTTGCTGGCTGCTCGTTCATGTCTATTTAGTAGTACTGAATTCTAGTATTGGCACTCATATGAAACCGAAAAAAGAGGGTCACCTATGGTAGATAAACGTAAGAGTCGGATGCAATAAAAGTAGTAGAAACAAAGACAATCAAGACGGGAATGTGGAGGTGTGTTTAATGACATCCTCCCTCATATCACACCTATTGGTGGCAAATTTATCGTCGGCATAAGTAAGAAGGAGGAAGAACAAATACTGTGACAATATTCGCTGTCGGTTGTAGGTTGGTTTCTGGATCATATAAAACCTGAACCTTATTTGTATGTTTGGCTATTTGCCATGTGACATACAAATAGATGGATCATATATTGCACGCTGAAGTATTTGCTGGTCCTTTTTTGAAATTCCTTCTATGAAGTGCTAGCACGGATATTGGTCTGCAATTTGTTCCAGATTCATGTATACCTGTTAGAAACAACATTAGCTGATCTAGTAGTTTTCGACCTGCATTCCACTAAGGAATATTTCTTAGTTCGTGTGTTGCGTGAAGGCGATTGTATTATTGGCATGTTAAGATTGGATACATGCATTTCATTGTTAAGGATGTTATAGAATATGATTTGATTGTGCTTCATTAGCCTTAACCAGATGGGATAAAGCTTGCGTTTTTCACATCGCTCGCACTAGATGGATTTCGATGATGTGCCAAATAGGCGTTTTGTGAATGTTCCGTATACATTTTATAGTATAATGCGGTCTCGTTTGTTTGCACAACAGTACAATATCGAGCAGTATTCCACAAGTTGCATTGAAAGTGATGAACAAGCGCAGAATGTGGATTCTTTTGCTTAAAATGTTCTAAATAACATTCCAATGCTTTATCTGGTCTTTGCAGTGATGTAGGCTACTTGTGGAGAGAAGTTGGGCGTGCATGAGTGCATCACTCCCAGGTCACGAACCGTGTGGCATAAATTTATTTACTTATCACAAATGGGTAAACTGGTAGATGTTATGTCGCAATTGTATGACATAGGGTAACATGTATCTGTCGTAAATAACATCTCCCACTTTGAGCACCAGGTTCCGAGAGCATGGAGGTCGAGCTGAATCATATTGGTTGTTTCATTTATTATAGCGGGTGAAAAGTGCAGATAACTTTGTTATCGTCGGCAAAACATATGATGAGTTCCGTATTTCACAACATCAAATATTTCGTTAACATAAATCAAAAAACAGTGTAGTATCAAGGATATTACCCTGTACTACATCACTTGTGATTGTTGTTGGTTCCGTTGCAACGCGACTGGACCTTAACGTGGTTCGACGGGTTGCATACCTTCTTGACCTATTGTGCAATACTGGGTTGTGCCTCCGCGCTCCTTGACAGCTACTCCTACCAGGTTAGTCAATGGGGAAAGGTCAGAAAAACGCAGTCTCCTGATCCTCCAAGTTAGATGTTTAAAATGGGATAACGACCATTTCTGTAAAAATAAATCATTGCCACCTTCCCACTGCATCTTGGACACATTGGGTATTGATGTGTGCTGTGTTTTCGAAACTATGATCAATGACCCTGAGAGGATTGTTGAATTAACTACACCCGGCTTATTCTATCGTTATTGGTTGCACGCATCTAGAGACGCCGATGCAGCACTTACGGGTCAAGCTGGTGTAGGTATTATTCTAAGCTCCAAAGCTGTGCCATTGTTGATTGATTGGATTCTGGTGAATAACCGTTTATGTGCAGCCCGTTTGACGACATGAGCTAAGTTTATTCACGAAGTAGTACAAAACGCTGTTTGTTAATGATTTCCGTTTATGCTCCCACTGACTGCAGTTCAGATGTTGTCAAGGACAAATTCTATTATGAACTGAAAGCGCTACTACGCAGTTCTGCTGGTTCAGATATAATAGTACTTGCCGGGGGGTAGAAACGTACAAGTAGGGCGTCTGAGCTCTTCAGAAGCACAGCTGGGTGGTAATTTTAGGTTTTACTAAGAACAGACCGACAACGCCGAGCGCCTGTTGCAGCAGTATGCGGAGCTCCAGTTGTTTCTTAGTAGCACTGATTTAGACACAATAGACGCCGAACTACCACTTGGCATCCTCTTTTAGCTGGTCAGCCATAGACCCAAACTGAGCACATAGCCATAAGTTACAGGTAGTGTGGTTCCATCCTGGATTGCCGCTCGTAATGGAATACCTGCGTCGACTCTGATCATGCCTTGGTACGCTGTCCTTTCTCCATGAACTTTACCGGGAGGCACACCAAGCGTCGCCTCAGATTGGCGATGAGAAATTGTATTAGCCCTTGGTCAGACAGGGCTATTATGATGCACTGAGTAGCAAAACGTTGCTGTCTTGTCCTAATGACACTGAGCTTCAGTGAAATAGCATTTTGACCGCCATGCACGACGCGGGAGCATCTGCTTTTGGCACTATCAGTCATTACCGCACCAGTCACTGGATACCCGAGACGTCAATGAACCTGCTGGAATCTAGAAGAGACTTTCCGGCTGGCTCTGAGCACAACTAGAACAGACGAGCTGTTAGGCTTTAACTAAAGCGGAGCCTAATTGTTGCTAAAGAAGCCTGGTAGACGAATCGGACTCAAGAAATGGAGGAGGCAGGAGCAGTCGGCAATTACTGCAAGCTGTTCCAGATGATCCGCACTAATGGTCCCATGAAACCAGGCGTCGGTGAGAGAATTAGACACAGCGCGGGCGCACTCACACACAATGAGGAACACGATATGGCTCGTTGGGCGGAATACTCTAAAGACAATTTCAGCTGCCTCTCAGATCCTAGACCACTTCCTACTCAGGTGATGCAGGAGGAGCCATGGACGGTTAGTTTAGAGCCATCGTCGAAGGCCGTGGTCCGAAACGCAATCACGGCCCTTAATCGTTTTCGTGCCTCTGGCCCAGGTTCCCTCCCACCTGCACTATATAATGATGGAGGTTAGGCACTCCGCAAAGCACTGACCTCCCTATTTGAATGTATCTGGAATGAAGAGACCGTTTCGGCAAACTGGAGCCAATCTATCATCGTGGCAATATACAAGAAGGGCAGAAATTGTTTGAAGTACCCGCCATCGTTTTGGCTACAGAAATGCATAAGCCAGACGGCGTTGGCGAGGATGCTAAGAAATAGCAGATATTGGTACCGTTAACCAACGATCTACCGGACACACTCCGGCAAAAGTAGGGCCCATATATTATTCGACCAGGCAACCCTGCCTAATCCATGAACTTCGCGCCATGTAACAAACGTGAAGCGATACATAGCCGTGGGTTGGTTGCTGCAAAAACCTGTTGCGTATCTTTGACATGCAACAAAATTGCACGCACCTCCAGACTCTTCAAAATATGGGTGAGTTCCAGGCGCATCTGTAAATCGCATGCGTTCAACACTTGCAACTCCAGTGCTCTGCTGCTGCCTGAAATCTTTTCCTTCAATCTATGAGGAATATCATAAGGTTTGATTTCAAAATGTTGTGCGAGTTGCCCAATGTTGAGGTGGTCATTACTGCGTACCTCTAGCACAACCGCGCAAGCTGATAATTCATCCGTGACTGTGCAAAGCCCTCCGCTTTGTTTGATGTTCCAAACATCTAATCCGTTGATATTTACAGACGTTCCACAGCTTTCATATAAAGATAAGTAAATAAACGAATAAATATATATTCTCCATTGTACACGATAATCACCATCAAAGACCTGATCAATTTGTACAACTAGCATTTGTCTGACTACAAAGGAAATAGTCGCATTTATTGCTGAATTGGTGTGCTATCTAATGGTGCCACCAGTGCGTCGTGACAGATTGCAATCTAAGAGAAATGTCACGTTAAGTGAAGTCAAGAATTCGTTTTATACACCAATGAAGGTTGCATATTCAGCCGTAACACACACACGATGGAAACTGTAAAGCAAGCGATATTGTAACCTTACAATGTGTTCCAGGCAGTATGATTCCTTTCAACAGTGAAAGCAGCCTGAAAAATGTTTAAGGGTTTTTGGAATCCAGTCACTACTTAGCCTCATATAATTTTGCATAGTAAATTGTTTTGCAGCATATTAACCGGCTGGTAGCCTACCGGAACAATGTGCATCCGTTACCGGTAGCTCAGCTGGATTGCATCTGTTTCGTTTTTCCGTTCTTTTCCTTTATATATTGCCGCACAGTAGCTGAGGTGCTTCCTCCCCAATTGCTTACGTGTAAAAGGATGAGGAATGATGCGTTATGAGGGGATAACAGCTTTTGTGGCGATAGCAATACGGCGCTCATCGACGGTCATTACGTTCGGCCGGGTTATTTTGCTCAGTTGCTAGCAAAGCGAACCACTAACTAGTTCACAGGGGACAGTTTTGCTGCTTTTTCACCTGGGTGAAGGCCGGCTACTGATCGATCGAAGCATGACACTTTCGGTGCTGGTGTGGTGTCTGGCTAACGTCCAGTTCTCCCAGCCAAACAGCTTGCTTTTCCTTGGTCTTGCCCTGAGATCCACACATGAGAGGTCGATTGAGGCTGTGCTGTTTGCTAACTTTCTCTGCTAAGTAGCCGAACGGCGTGCGTTCCCTTGGTATTGTTCTGAGGTCGAGGTATGGCGCGTTCGTTGCGGCTGTGGTGCTTGCTAAAGTTCACCTGTCACAGCCGAAAGGCCCGGTGTGCCCTGCGGTCCTAGGCACACATGTCGGGTCTCTGTGTCCCATCTCACCCCTTCCGACAAAGAAATTTGCACCAATGGACAGTTAGCAATTCAGTGTAGCGGTGTACGTCAGCATCTGAGTGCAGTCGCTCTAAGCTCCGGACCAGACTAAGTAACTACCCTGTAGATCTTTTATTTTTTGCGTGGAAGTAAAACTTGTCTACGCCAGATTGGCTGTGTGGTTGATCACATATAATGTTTGCAATTTCTTTGTTATACTCGGCACTATACAAGTTTGCTGGTACACCGATTGCAATCAACTGTTTGGCGACCGGGCTAGCGAGGCAAGCGTTCAGCGAACCAGCAGGCCTGCTATCCGCCTACAGGTTGTTTGAAACTAGATGACAAACGTTCCAAAATGTGCTCTTGTTTTAAACTACGGACACATTCGGTGCCGCACCCATGCGCGCCTAATGGAAAGCCGATGCTTTCCTTCTGCACAAAAAACAGTTTGCCCAGTCTGGATTCATCCTATCCTCAAAAGCGTCTTGCCCACGCGTAATCGATTTCCGTGACCAATAGCGACCAGGGATTAAAGCTCGGAAACTCAGAAAAAGTTCAAATAAGTGTTGGGATCTTTTCCAGTTAAGCCCCGCCACTAATGCAAAAAGGGTACACCCGAAAAGACAAGCCCCACCAATAGTGCAAAAAGGGCACGCGTGAAAAGTTGAGCCCTGCCACTCTTTGCTAGCTCCAGTGTACGTAATGCATGTAAACGTGCCCCATAAAAACACTCCTTATCCGCTTCTAAGGTCATTTTTGTCCAAAAAGTTTCTACCTTCGCAAGTAAAACCTGACATGAACTTTCTGACGCTTTCGGCGGTCGTTCATGACAAGGAAACAGCAATACGTTTTTTGCAAAGCCATGGACTGATACATCATCAAGGTTTATGCAGACGAGGGCACCAAATGACACTTTCAACTGTTTCTGACAGGTGGAGGTGTGATGCCCGACAGTGTCGGCTCAATTATCATTTCCGATATGTGGCCATCATACCAAGCCATTGAACCGATGATTGGCATGAGTTATACTCATCAAACGGTTAATCATACCGAAAACTTTGTGGATCCAACGACTGGAACTCACACACAAACCATCGAATCTCTCTGGCACATTTACAAGATGCAGAATAAGCGCCAATGCGGCACACACCGATCTTTAATGGACAGCTACCTGTGTGAGTTCGTTTGGAGGCAAAGACACCGAAAATGGACCTTTTCATGCAAATTAATAATGACTTGTCTCAATTCCACCCTCTTCAATAGAGAGTAAAAGTTCAAGTTCCATATCCTCCCTTTTTGTAATCTTTTTTGGGTGGCGGGGCTTAACTTTTTGGCTGGGCTTAACTGGAAAAGATCCAAATATTGTTACTTGCGTTATGGCAACCAATTTTTCAAAAGATGCTCCCTGTGCCCCCCCAGAAACGTTTTTCCTAAAAGACCCCCTGGTATTCCCTATGGGTTGGTTGGCCAGCCGCAGAGCAGGCATTAATAAATTAGCTTGATGATTACCTTTTCTTTCCTAGGCTGACTATGCACAGTCTATCCTATGGGGTGAACAATAGGCCAACCTCACATGTCAGCATTGCTCATGCCGGCACAGCTCATGCGCCGTGTAATATGAGCAGCTACGATGGCTCAGTATGAGACCAAGTTTCCCGTCGTGGGCCTGTTGAAAGATAGCAGGACAAAGAAACCGCTGGCGAACCAGTACTATCGATCGCTTTGCTTGGTAGCTTACCTGTTCGCCCGCAATCCCAGCCGAATAAACTTCGTTTGTGCTTTGCACCGCTGAGTATCACGCGGTCTACTTTGGGGTCCAGCCTGCGGCCACACCAAAGGGAAGAGTAACAAACCAAACGCTGTACGCGTTAAGTCGTATGAACGATTGCGGTCATGTCGATTGGACGGGTTGACTTAAGGGAGAACGTCTCGGATTTCCTTCAGGCTCGGAATGTGCCCGTAGTTTTAAACAAGGGAACATTTGTGAAAGATTGTCATCTTTTAGGCTGGTAGCAGGCTTGCGGGTCTGCTGTACTATTAGCTCGGTTGCGCGGTCGCCCATTTGTTGATCGTCATCGGTGTACCAGATCACTTCTATGGTGTCTAGAATAACCAGCTAATAAACGACATAATACGTAAATATTCATGCTGCCAATCTGGCGAGTGAGATAACATTTATGTGAGTAGTGATAAGAAGCGTATTGTTTGTTTGCGTTGAGGCTGCAACCTTTGCAGGATGTTGAAAAAGAAGCTTTGAATTCTTACGGGTGGATATATGTTTGCCTTGCATGCTGGCTTGCCTATCTGACCACGCGTGATACGGTATGCATAGTGTAATGTTGCCACTGCGAGCTAGTTGGAGGATTGATACATGTGTGTATTCGTTTAGGAAATGCATGTGGTTGTTAAAGCAGTGTGAATTTATCAGAAGCAATTTAGTACGTCGATAAAGGAGGTAACACTAGGAATTGTTGGCAAATAGAAATTTTAAATGCATTACAAACACGAAGTTCCCATGCAGTGTTGTTTCAGTTTGCAGTGCACTTATGTGAATAGTGTAGCGAACTAGTGCTGTTGTAGTCGGCGCCCTGTTTACTAAGGTCACGTCCGCTACTTTGGTGATGGCAACATTGGATCTGTAGCCATTGTTCCAGCTAGGAGGGTTTGTAGTGTTGCGGTGACACAACATTAGTGAGTGTTCCTTCGTCTCCACTTCTGTGGGCCAATTCTGCAAGGAGATACCGCTCCAGTACCCATGGGTCTGCCGTCATTCAGAGGTAGTAAGATGTATGTCAATCAAACGTTTCAACATGATATATACGCTTCACTTCCATAAGGATGATAAGCTTGATATAACTGGTGACCCCACGACCATGAAGTGACCCGCCAACAAGCACTGCAGGCGCATTATTATCATAAGGTCTGGAGTAATTTTCCTCATTCAGCATTGCCTCCGGAATTACCTACTTTCCAATGTTAAAATGTTTCCCAATAGTTGCCAAGTCGATAGCAACGTTTGTGACGGCGTGCACACTTGACTGTTTCTATGCCTGACTGAGTGGTCCATGACAGCATTAGTTGGCGCGGTTACCATTTGTAAATGATAGCAAATATGTTGAAGGAACGCCGGTGGGTGGGACAACATTGTTTGTCTTTTCCAAGTACTCACCTAAATTACCAGAGTAAATTGCGTGCCCCGCCACTAATTAGCAGTTTTTGCGTTTTTTCTTGCATGATGATGGGGCGTTTATTAATACGGTTGTTACTGTAGCCAATTTAGGTGGTTCTTTGTTGGGTAATGCCGATTTCATGAGGATGGCATTCCTGTCCATGTATGTTATAGGGAGGTTCTATTTGCATTGACTGTGCTTGTAATGGTGCCACTTGGAGAGTTACTTGTCAAAGCTTTCGCAACACGTATGGGCGATCATAGGGAAGCAAAGCCTAATTATCCTACAAATACATGGGTTTCGCATCCTTCATATGGTCTTTGAATAACACCATACTAGTTGACACTGAAGCGATAATTGATTAACAAAATCACCCATTGGTATGGAGACAGACGAACACTCTCTAGTGTCGTGTCACCACCACAATTGGAATCATCTTAGTTTGAGTTTAGTCATCAACTGTGATAGAAGTAAGCACCTGTAACAAATTCGCTGTTCAGCTTCAGGTTGGTCTGCCTACATCAACGGGAACAATGTTTCCCATGGTCGTTGCAATAGCAATCGCACAAAATGGTCCAACCGCCCAGCAGCCATTGCTGATTCAGCATAGGGTGTGCAGTGTCCTAGCCACGACGCATGCCAGACCGACCGCAAATGCAGGCTTGCCGGACTGCCTCAGACCTAAAAGACTGCAGAATACCAGTTTGAAGTATGTCTGTCTACCTCACCATCGCAACCATGGTTTTGCCGATGAAATAAGCCACAACTAGATAGGGGCTAGGGATTAATAAGTATAGACCGCTTCATGTGGTGGTTAGTATGTCTATTCGCACTGGTTACGACGTAAGCTTGGGATTTTGTGGTAACTAGCATCTCCTCCTTATACCGGCATCACAAGTTACTTATTGCACGGTTTTAATTTGGAGAGATCTCATCTTGCTCTATGTGGCTTATGATTATGGCTTCCAACCCTGTCCCTTAGCTAACGTCTAATAAGAAATGAGAGTGCTAACTTCGCCAACACAGCGTTCTTAGCCTTGTGAACTTAAATGCACAGTATGGTATTTCGCAAATTGCAGCGCGAAGAGGTTAGTACATTGCGCCAACATGCCTGTATAACGATATGGTTCTGCAGTCGTGTGCGTGTCGTTCTCCGTTTATGAGGACTTAGCGTGCTATGCGGATACGTGCATGAATGGGGACCGTGCTCACCTTGCGTGTAACTCTCGTCTAAGCTTACGCGACCAGGTCTGCGCAAATCCGTTACATTTATGACGATAATCGAACCATGACTGACGGGTACGCCGATTTAAAACTTATGCTGCAGCAGCAACTTAAATTTATGTTCGTGCTTACCGACAAAATTTCCAGTCCTGCTCCTCATGTAGGTCCGGGTGACCACTCTCAATCAGTGGATTATTCGTTATAGGTATCAGTGAATTATTGTACGAAGCCAAGGCTGGAGTATCGTTCGGTTCTCGGTGTAAAAAATACTAGAACTTGTTCACCTTTGCGCTGACCTGCCAGGATGACTCGTGGAATGTCCGGTTGCTTCTGCGCGAAAAGGGTACCGCTCGAACACCAAGGTAATACAATTTCCTCTTTTGGAAGTACCCACAACGAAATTATTTTCTTCTAGGCTATCCGAACGTAGTCCCAGATTTTTGGGAGCTATACCCCCACTTCAATGCCCGTTAGCAATATCTGAAACTGGGCCAAGCGTGATGCCGATGACTTCATCATATACACAGACGGTTAAACCGTGAATGCGAGCGGTTTCAACTTGGTTCACTCACAGTTGGCCAATTCGAATTCCTGATCTTCCTCTCTGGTCCATAGTCTGCACACGCTGCTGATAGCCGGACGCGCCTCCTATCCATCTACAGTAAGGTAACACTGTCGTAATCCAGTACCTGGCCGAGGAGTGTCAAACGCTTCAGTCAAACGAACGGTGCATCTCTCACACAAATATTGACCAATTCGAATCCGGCAGTAGGAGCCTTTACTCCGGACTTCGATTGGTTGCCTGGCTTTTAAATGTAGTGCATTCACTCACTCCGATCTAACAGTCTCATCACATTCTCCCTTTTTCGTGTTCTTGCGCCTCCGTATTACTATCCATCCCCTACACCTCACCACTTCTAATCGCTTTTGCTGAATCCGCGACCGTGAACTCCTTGCCCTATGCCAAATGTCGCTCCACTCCCAATTAACATTGTTGCCTCTGGTGTTATCGCAAGTGTACACAATTTCTTCCACACGTTTCCCTCCAAAATTTATTTCGTATGAATGGGTACCGATCCTTGCAGTCAGCGCATCATTCTTAAACCGATCTTGACTAGCGACTAGCGGTTGAACCCACTCTTCCTCCCCCACTGTTAGCCTAGGTAGTACCCGTGCACCGCGGTCATAGTACCGTTTCTGTGTGGTCATTCTTTGACTCAGATTGTACTGAAATTATTCGTGCTATGGCGAAAAGGGGCATAAACGTGTGGGAGATGTCGGCATCAGCGTTATAGTCCTTCTGCTGTATAGGCGCTGCACCGGGCTCAAAGCGATCTTCGTTTCAGGAGTGTTGCCATTCTTCAGTAGCATGAGGGCTTGTTTGCTGGTGCACGAATTCTTACTTAGTTGCAAAGGCCTGGGAAGCTGCGATGGTAAACCGGGGCCCATTATCGGAGACCTGCTGTTCCTGTATAACGTGCCGAGAGAACTGACATTTTAGCTTGTTGATTGCTGCCTCTGTGGTTTGTAATGGCCGACCTAAATGAATTTTAGATTATTCACCTATTAGTAAACACTGTGATTAAGTAATCTTCCCGTTATCACTGGCTAAATCCCCACCACCTTTACCACGGTCTTCAAGAACATCATGTGTCATCATTGGTTCCTTCATCAGCCGGATTTCCTGTGAACCGCACCACCTCATATTATGGATACAAGTTCCCTGGTTTGATCCATCTTTCCTGTCCAAAATTCATTTCTTCTTGCTCGGTTAATGGTATAGTTGGCACTCGGGTGAGTGCGGCGAATGTATTTCAGCATTTCTCTTCGGAGCTTTGAAGGAATAAGAATACCGCCTTCCTTGAACAGCAAAATCATACCTAGACAGTGAGTTCCTCCCAAAATTTTAAAGTAGGGGTGTCAGTTCATTCGGCATCTATTTCTTTGTCTCTGACCATCCATTTTAGAATAAACGTCCAGCAAAGCTAAAATCGTTACATCTTCCTCTGTGTGGGCGCCTTAGTTACTTTAGGCGAGCTTCTATCAAAGCCAGATGAGGTCCTAGGTTTACTGCATCGACCTCTTCCCGGATTATGCTCGGACACCAGGCGATGAGCTCTTGACAGCGCATCCGCGATAAACATCTGTGCACCAGGCGTGTAATCAATAACCACGTCGGATTTTTGAAGCCAGATAAGCACACGCTGAATGCGGTAAGGTGTTGATGTGCAGCAGTTTCTTGGCTATCGACACAAACGGTTTGTTTTCGGTATGGACAAGTAATCTCCGAAAATAAAATGGTTGAACTTTCCATAGCACCAACTAACGCGAGCATCTCCTTCTTATAATTGCGCATTTGCGTTGCTCGGTAATGAAGAGTGCAAGACTGCGGAAATCTACAGACTTTCCCATTCAGTAAGTAGAACAGCAACTAATCCATATGGTCTACTGTCACAAGGTACTATTTAAGACTGCGCTGGATCATTATATCCGAGTATAGGAGTATTGCAGATGAGGTGCTTACTAGTTTTGAATGCGGTTTCCTGTTTTTTCTCCAAGTCCATCTTTATTGCTTTGTGAGTTGACTTACTGATAGGAGAGTATAATATTAGCGAGTATTGACAAAAAAATCCGAAAACGCATTTTATCATTACCGTTTAAAATACGGATTCCCTTCAAGTCGTTAGGAGCCGGATCAAACGTGTTGTCTTAATTTTTCCTTGATCGACCTGGATGCCGTGGGTATTTAACACATGCCCAAAGGAAAATCACCTCCTCTTTCTGAAGTTCAATATTGTCGCGTTTAGTTGGTGTTTTTTGCACTACAACGCGTCAAGTAGCGGTGGAGTGTAACGTCATGCTTCTCTTTCTATGATGTCGAAGATCAAAATATTTCCTCTGCACACACATGGTATACAATCTCATTCGCCTTTACGCATAGTACCGATCCTTTTTGTACGTGCGGAGATTTGACTATTTCAAAGGAACGAATGGTAAACGCAACGACGTCCAACGCACCGAATAGTGTGTTAGCAAATGTATTAAGGAAACTGGATGTTTCATATACACCACATGCCAGAACGTCGACGAGAGGTACTACCATCGTTGAAACAATTGGCCTCAACCAAACGACGGCCATAATGTCTTCTATTGTGGGTAGCACACGTATGCTTTTTAAGCAGGCCTCAATACACATCGCAGGTTTTTCTCCCCGTACTCTTCTTCGTAAAGATTGCGACTTGACTCTAACCCAGTCGGTTGCCTCGTCGACGTTGGCAAGCACACCCTCTTTCACTAATTTGTTCAATTCAGGAGAGAACCTGTAAGCAGAGCAAAAAATGGAACTCTCTAGCCCATAGCGCTGTCGGTCATATCGAAGAAAGCTAACGTTAAATGAGCGGCTACCACATATTTTTGGCAAACACCAGACTAAACAGACGGTATACTGGTCCCAACACTATGGGTTTACTCCCGGCAGGCCATGCATCGAAACGATTCATGATTACAAACAACAAAAATCAAAAGAGGGGATCGATAGAAACGCCAAGAATAGGCGTTAACTGTGTAGCTTCTACTTCAACGAGCACAAAACGCGTACGGCGATGTGAGGCTTCTGACTCTTCGGGTTTAATAATTTCGATTGTTGCTGAGCTATCTGGATGTGATCTGTGTAAAATCATTGCACATGCGAATGTGCACATCCGGGACAGGTTAGGAATGTGGACAGTAACTGGCCGTGTCTAACTTGAAATCGTAAGGCTTTGCCTTCGGGTCAGAAGACTTGCGCAAACTAGTTTTGCCGTACCCTCCGAGACAAGTCGTCTATTTAATGTTACTATATCTGCGGGTGGACTTGTCACGAAAGACTGCACCCACATTGTTAGTTGGCAGGAGATGAGGGAAAGGGATTCCTTCCCCAAAATCTGGCGCATGTCCGACCTTACGACAGATATTGCGGAAGCTCAGGATGTCGCGCGACTCAAAATCTGGTATATCCTGTCTCATGTTGATAGCCTTCAATGCGTTGTATTCGGGAAACGGCACACAACTGCATCAGTAGTAGCAGCTTCACTTGGTGGTATTGATAGGTGGTAAAGAACTAAATGTTGCAGATATCGATGCACATGTTGGAGTGATTAATTTACGTTGTCGAGAAAGTCTCTTTGTCATAGTTTCTCATTTATTTCTAGAGCGGTCCTTTCGCGTAGGAGACTGTCTACCAATGCGTTTATAGAAACTTCAGGATCGGACCGAGATCTTCAACACAGTGAGGTACGCGTCATCGGGATTCTTCTGGGCTTCTATTGCGCGCAAAGAAAATCACCGGTTGGTCTAGTTGGTTTGGCGTTGCAAAGTTTCATTGAGTTTTTAAGTTAAGGTGTTCAAATTTTTGGGGTCTTTGGTTTTTGCCGTATTGCAATATACCAGCACTCGGCGCGAGTGATTCCTGTCTGCGAATCCGAAACGATGAGGTTAATTGCTACGCCATCGATTGCTCACCAAACGTACCGTGGTGCAGGTATCCATTTCACACTCTGCTCCTCCATGGACTTCAATTATTCGACAAATTCCGTTCATCCATTTTCACTGGGCCAGGCATCTGATAGTTAGCATTGGAGCAGCTCACTGGTGTGGTTCCGTCTTGTCTTCCCTGACACCATGCTGAAGACTCAGTCCTTCATGGACAAGCGTTTAATGAACAAAGTTAGTTCCGCGAAAATTACACGTTTGGCAAGCTCTACTCCTTGATTTGATTTGCGCGCTCAAGTGCATAATTAGCTACCCTTCTAACTCGATGAGGTTCCTAATGCTTTAGTTAAACAAACGGTGAATCCCACGCACGAATATCGGTCTATTCGGGTCCGGTAATCAAATCTGTTGAGTCGCACTCCATAATTTTCTGGCTTGCTAGGTTGATCCATTCGCATCACTCTCATCTGACACCCACATCACACTAGTGAAATCTGAAGCAATGGTATAGGACGGACATAAAAACATGAGATTTATAGATTGCTTACTATGTTGGAGCGAGGAAATTGCAAATTCCAACACTGCATTTGTGGACAAAATAAAATGCGCCTTAAGGAAAAAACTGGATTATCGAAATGAAATAGCATTTGAAATGAAATGGAACAAAATAAGCGAAAGAATAAATTGGTTTCAAATATATGTTTAAGGATCAAGAATAATCCACGTTCTACACCTTTTTAAATACATAAGTGTAAATAATTTATCTAACCTAGTTACCAGAAACCATTACATAATAGCCAACTCATGTCACAGAATGTAAGGAGCTGACAATTATACGTAAAGTTTTAGGGATAAAACGATGTGGGGTCACGGATAACTGAATTTGGAAGGAAGCTCCACAATTAGCATTCACGAAGACAGAAGTAAATTCGACATCACACCGTACGATGATGTTGCAGAATGAATTTCAAGCAATGGCTTTTCATATTATGGAATAGGCTGAGCTTACAAGATAGCGGTTTACATGATTGCGATTCCTAGTGTTTGGTATATCATAAAAGGATTTACACCTAGTAACCGTTCGCAATCCTACGTCAATCCGAGTATATACCATAGTTTGAAAAAAGAAGACGACACATATAGTTAAAATGCTTCGTTAATAAACACCGTAAAGTTTCTAGCTTTGCGAGTTTACAATATCAAAGCGGTAATCAAACATATATAGTGGGCTGGACGTGTCGTTGCACCAAGGAAACAAACATAACATCAACATCATCATCATCATCATCATCATCAGCTTCGTCATCGTCATGCTCATCGGCTTCATCGCTGTGCTCCGAAGCCAGTTTGTTCAGATTTTATTTGTCGCATGTATTAATTTTTCGACTGCATTTGTTTAATTTGGTATTATTTGTGGTTCTGAATTTTCCAGTAATATGGTTTAAAC
>OX104070.1:62544179-62550001 GCA_944474145.2 Dicrocoelium dendriticum | reverse complement strand
TTTCTCCCTGGCAGGTATGCACGAAACGATCATGATTACAAACAACAAAATCAAGAGAGTGGATCGAATAAACGCCAAGAATAGGCGTGAGCTTCTACTTCACGAGCACAAATCGCAGTCGATGTGAGGTTCTGACTCTTGGGTTACCAATTCGATTGTTGCTGAGCTATCTGGATGTGATCTGGAAACATTGCACATGCGCATGTGCACTCCGGGACAGGTAGAATGTGGACAGTAACTCCCGTGCCTAACTTGAATCGTAAGGCTTTGCCTTCGGGTCATAAGACTTGCGCAGAACATTTTTGCCGTACCCTCCGAGACACGTCGTCAATTTAATGTTCGATATCTGCGGGTGACTTGTCACGAAAGACTGCACCCACATTGGTTGGTTGGCAGGAATGAGCAAAGGGATTCCTTCCCCAAAATCTGGCGCATGTCCGACCTTACGACAGACATTGCGGAAGCTCGGATATCGCGCGACTCAAAATCTGGATATCTCCTGTCTCATGTTGATAGCCTTCAATGCGTTGTATTCGGAAACGGCACACAACTGCATCAGTAGAGAGCTTCACTTGGTGGTATTGATAGGTGGTAAAGAACTAAATGTTGCGGACATCAATGCACTGTTGGAGTGATAATTTACGTTGTCGAGAAAGCCTCTTTGTCATAGTTTCTTCATTTATTTCTAGAATGATCCTTTCGCGTAGGAGACTGTCACCAATGCGTTTATAGAAACTTCAGGATCGGACCGAGATCTTCAACACAGTGAGGTACGCGTCATCGGATTCTTCTGGGCTTCTATTGCGCGCAAAGAAAACACCGGTTGGTCTCGTTGGTTTGGAGTTGGCAAAGTTCATTGAATTTTTACGTTAACGTGTTCAAATTATTGGGGTCTTTGGTTTTGCCGTATTGCAATATCTCCAGCACTCGGCGCGAGTGATTCCTGGCTGCGAATCGAAACATGGTTAATTGCTACGCCATCGATTGCTCATCCAAAGGTACCGTGGTGCAGGTATCCATTCACTTGCTCCTCCATGGACTTCAATTATTCGCCAAATTCCTTTCATCCATGTTCAATGGGCCAGGCATCTTAATAGCAGCATTGGAGCACCTCTGGTGTGGTTCGTCTTGTCTTCCCTGACACCAGGCTGAAGAACTCAGTCCTTCATGGACAAGCGTTTAATAAAGAAAGTTAGTTCCGCGAAAATTACACGTTTGGCAAGCTCTACTCTTCGATTTAATTTGCGCGCTCAAGTGCATAATTAGCTACCCTTCTAACTCGATGAGGTTCCTCAATGCTTTAGTTAAACAAACGGTGAATCCCACGCACGAATATCGGTCAATTCGGGTCCGGTAATCAAATCTGTTGAGTCGCACTCCCATAAATTTTCTGGCTTGCTAGGTTGATCCATTCGCTCACTCTGATCTGACACCCACATCACATAGTGAAACTCTGAAGCAATGGTATAGGACGGATATAAAAACATGAGATTATAGATTGCTTAACTTGTTGAGCAAGGAAATTGCAAATTCCAACACTGCATTTGTGGACAAAATAAAATGCGCTTTAGGGAAAAAACTGGATTATCGAAATGAAATGGCATTGAAATGAAATGGGAACAAAATAAGCGAAAAATAAATGGTTTCAAATAATGTTTAAAATCAAGAATAATCCACTGTTCTACACCTTTTTAAATACATCAGTGTAGATAATTTTATCAACCCTAGTTACCAGAAACACATTCCATAATAGTCACTCATGTCACAGAATGTAAGGAGCTGACAATTATACGTAAAGTTTTAGGGACAAAAAGAAGTGGGGTCACGGATAACTGAGTTTGGAAGGAATTTCCGCAATAAGCTTTCACAAAGGCAGAACTAAATTCGATATCACACAATAAGATGACATTGCAGAGTAAATTTTAAGCAACGGCATTTCATATTATTGAATAGGCTGAGCTTACAAGATAGCGGTTTCTATGAGTGTGATTGCTAGTGTTTGGTATATCATAAAGGGATTTACACTTAGTGAACGCTAACAACCCCACGTCAATCCGAGAAAATTCCATGGTTGAAAAAAGACGACACATATATTTAAAATGCTCCGTTACAAAACACCGCGAAATTTTGAGCTCTGAGAGTTTAGGATATGAACAAGGTTATCAAAGCAAAATAGTGGGTTGGATGTGTGAATGCACCAAGAAAATAAACATAAGGTTATCATCATCATCATCATCATCATCATCATCATCATCATCATCATCATCATCATCATCATCATCATCATCATCATCATCATCATCATCATCATCATCATCCTCATCATCATCATCATCATCATCATCATCATCATCATCATCATCATCATCATCATCATCATCATCATCATCAGCATCATCATCATCATCATCATCATCATCATCATCATCATCAATCATCATCAGCATCATCATCATCATCATCATCATCATCATCATCATCATCATCATCATCATCATCATCATCATCATCATCATCATCCTCATCATCATCATCATCATCATCATCATCATCATCATCATCATCATCATCATCATCATCATCATCATCATCATCATCATCATCATCATCATCATCATCATCATCATCATCATCATCATCCTCATCATCATCATCATCATCATCATCATCATCATCATCATCATCATCATCATCATCATCATCATCATCATCATCATCATCATCATCATCATCATCATCATCATCATCATCATCATCATCATCATCATCATCATCATCATCATCATCATCATCATCATCATCATCATCATCATCATCATCATCATCATCATCATCATCATCATCATCATCATCATCATCATCATCATCATCATCATCATCATCATCATCATCATCATCAACATAATCCTCAGCATCATCATCATACTCATCATCATCAACATAATCATCCTCATCCTCATAATTATCATCACCATCAGCATGATTAAACTCCGAGGTAACCATCCAGGAACAGGAAATCACCGGCTACTCATGCTTCCGCTGCGATAGACCATCAAATGTTCGCGTTGGCGTTCTACTTTACATAATGTCTTCCTTGTGTGGAAGACTAGTGAGCGCCTACCAAAGCGCTGATGGTCTATGTGAGCAGTTATGGTGTTCGATTCACCTCAGACGCTGCGAGTTGCACGTGGGCGTGGTATATCGCAGCCCACTGAGCCGCAGTTTGGACTGGTTGCCGCATGTCCGCAACCACATGAGTCGTCCGATGTTCCTACTCATGAGCGATTGCAACTTGCCCCGAATACAGTGGCCTGAAGCTGAACTTCTCCCCGGCCACTGCGAAGTCGAGAGGAAGTTTACGGAGTTGATATTTGAAACCGCGGCCACACAGCACATCAACCAACCGACACGCATTACTGCGCGCGCGACTCCATCATGCTTAGACCTGCTGTTGACTAGCTGTGAGCAGCGTGTACATAACATTCAAGTCTTAGAGCCTCTGGGAGCGAGTGACCACTCAGTGATCATAGGCAGTTTAGAACTACCTCTACCGTATCCTCTGCCACTAGAGTCAACCTTCAACTATTGGAAGGCGGACTTTAATGGCCTCATTCGAGCAGCGAGCCAGATAGACTGGTCTTTACCACAGGATTCATCTATTGAAACCTGTTGGGCTATCATTAAAGAGGGAGTGAAATGGTTGTGCGCCCGATTTGTGCCCCTCAAATTTCGGAAAGTTGGGCCAGTCAAACCACATTGGTTTGACAAAGAGTACAACAAAATGGCCCGACGGCGACGTAGACTATGGAACAAATTCGTGGTCTCTGGCTCTGATGAGGACTATAAAGCGTATAAGGTACAGCGAAATCGCTGCAACAAGGCGAAAACAAGCAAACGCAGAAGCTTCGAAGAGGAGCTTGCAACTGCCGCAAAAACTGCTCCCAAGAGGATTTTCGCATATGTGAAGCGGCGCCTAAGGCATATAGCCAATATTCCAGTGTCAGAAGGCTCCAACGAAAAGCCCCTAACCTCGAGTACAGATCGTGCTTCCGTATTGGCGACGCACTTCGCCACTGTATTTGTAAGGGTCCAGGTGTCAGTATCGAGTTCGACGAGTACCGCTCCAGCCGAACTTAACAGCCTGGACTGCAATATTGAGGATGTGCGCAAGATTCTAGCAAATCTTGACGGGACGAAACCTGCTGGGCCAGATGGTACACACCCACTACTCCTCAAGTCATTATCGACCATCATCGCGCCTTCCGTAACTGAACTGTTTAACAGGGCACTATCCACTGGTCTACTACCGGACGACTGGAAATGCTCAGTCGTAAAGCCTATCCCGAAAGGTGGTAACGCAAGCAAAGTAGATAACTACCGGCCGATCTGCCTGACGGCAGTTTTGGCAAAGACGCTCGAGAAGATCGTGAAGAAGAGCCTTCTGCAACTTCTCGAGTCGAAAAACCTGTTAACCTCCGCACAGCATGGTTTCCTGAAAGGTCGTTCGTGCATCACCAACCTACTGTTGACGAGGCACGAATGGTTACAAGCACTGAACAAAGGCCAATCGGTTGACGTCATTTACATTGACTTCAGTAAGGCTTTTGACAAGGTTAACCATGCAGTGCTCCTTGACAGACTGAGGATGTGCGGTGTTGGTGGTTCGCTGCACAAATGGATCAGCAATTTCCTTATTGATCGGAAGTGGAGAGTCCAGGTGGACAACCATCTAACTGAGTGGTATCCATCGAGCAGCGGCGTGCCCCAAGGCACTGTACTGGGCCCGATATTGTTTCTAATCCATATAAACGATGTGCCTCAGCTACTACAATCACATTGTGCTTTGTTCGCAGATGACTTGAAAGTGTGGAGAGTAATCCGCACACTCAATGATTGCGATTTACTTCAGCAGGATCTCGACCGCCTCGCAACATGGTCTGCATAGGTTAACCTTCCGATCAACCCTGCCAAGTCGCAATTCATGAGGTTGGGTAAGTGTGATCACGGCCGAACGTACACAGTGGCTGGACAACCGTTGCATCCCGCTCCTTTCGTGCGCGACCTCGGTGTACTCTCACGCTGCGACCTAAAGTCCATTGACAACACGAATAGGCTGTACCAAAACAGCCTTCGTATGCTTTGGGCTCTCAGGCGCAGCTTTAGCACTTGGTCCGAAGAGATTGCCACTCGCCTCTTCGTCTCGATAATACGACCAATGCTAGAGTACGGCACTCCCGCATACTGTCCCATCACCCGGGGCGAAGTAGAAAAGCTTGAGCGGGTGCAGCATGTAGCCACTAGGCTGATTCCCAACTTACGAGGTATGCCATACGAAGAGCGATGTAAGAAACTAGGGTTATACACCCTATCTTATCGTCGGCTGAGGGTTGACCTCATCATGACGCACCGGATATTACATCTGGGTGATTACCCCATGTTGAGACAACTACTTCATCTGCGCACACCAAGCTGCACGCGAGGACACCGGTATAAACTTATCGTCCCGGATTTGAAGCGGGTCGCCCATCAACTCTGTTTCGAACGCAGAGTGGTGAATGTCTGGAACGACCTGCCTCAGCATATAGTAGAAGCGAACACAGTGGCTAAATTCAAGATGCTACTAGACAAACAATTTGCAGAGGCAAAGTACAGAGAGCGAAACGATAAATAAAAAGTTCATGTCCGAAAACGACGAATGATGCAGCTACACAGAGCAACCTCTACTCGCTGCTTCGCACCAGTTCTCAGTTCTCAGTTCTCATCATCATCATCATCATCATCATCATCATCATCATCATCATCATCATCATCATCATCATCAT
>OX104070.1:62431679-62541679 GCA_944474145.2 Dicrocoelium dendriticum | reverse complement strand
CTGGAACACAGCCGTCGAACCATTTGCTGGAAAGGGATAATCCCGACCAACCCAGCTGACACCTCGAAGAGGTTATTCGGCAAAACATACACCTTACGTTATTTGCCCCAAAGATTTAGAACATCGAGCAAATGCGATTACATTCAGTTTAGTCAATGTAAATTTTTATATTTTGTGCATTGTTCTGTCTGTGGAAAAAGTTTGAATAATTTAAGACATTCAGCACGACTATTTGAAGACCATTTTAAGCGATGTCAGTCTAAATTGGGTTAGGACGGAGCCCGAAAGGCCTGACAAGTGGATCAGTAGAGTGAAATGCTCTGAACTCTGCAGCTCCTTTTGTCCTTCACCACAATCAGAGAAACAGCCAACATCTAGTATTGCAGCAAACCTAACCCTGGAGCAGTGTTAGCGCTCCGGCATGTTTCGCTTCAAGACCTACGTTTTCTTCATTTGACATTGAAGCTTTAATTTGCCCTAAGAAAATTGATGATAACGAATGGAAAATGCAATTACCAAAGTAATCAAGAAGATGTCCATCGACCTGTGGCGTCGCAGCCTCATGGTCATTTAGGTATCTGAATTCTGTGATTCCAATCCTCAGGTGCGCCATTAGCATGACATCGAGTTTCTGCAAACTCTGACTTATAGGCTGCTCGATGTGGATGAGGGCGGGCTGAAAGTGACACCGATCGTTTGTCTAAGATGGAGAACCGAAAGCAAAAGTGGACCTACGAGGGTGACTTTTGTTGGAGACGCAAGTCCTAAGTTAATATTGTCTCGTCTCAATAGGCTGAAAGTGCGAAAGATCCACTTGCGTCCTGAGTTAGACCCAGTAGACAGAGAGAAAAGCAAGTCTGCGATGCATGAACTAAAGCGACGCACCGACGCTGTAGAAACAAACCTTTGTGTTGTAAATTTTCGGGTAGTCGTCTGGATTACTCCGCGATTCCGCATCAATAGGTTACTGATGCGCCAGGCGCGTCCAGCGGTTCCTACCGCTGGTCTGCGGATGGATTTTACTAACGTCTGCAATCTGAGGAACAAACTCGATGAGCTGTGCTATTTTGCAACCCCTCAGTTTCCAAACGTATTAGACCTTGCGGAGACATGGTAAAACTCCGGTGCAACTGTCCAAGAAGTGGAATGCAACGGATACTTGTGCTTGCGCTGTGATAGATCATCAGTTGATCGCGGTTGCCTTCTGCTTTACATAAAGTCTTCCTTGTGTGAGAGGCAAGTGAGCACCTGCCAGAGCGCTGATAGTCTATGTGAGAAGTTATGGTGTTCGATTCAACTCAGACTCTACGAGATGCTCTGAGGGTGTGGTATATCGCAGTCCGTTGAGCCGCTGCTTGAACTGGTTGCCGCACGTCCGCAGCCACATGAGTCGTCAGCTTTTCCCACTCATATGCGATTTTAACTTACCCCTCATACAGTGACCAGAAGCTGAAAGTCTCCCCGGCCATTGTGAAGTCGAGAGAAAGTTTATGGAGTTGCTATTTGAAACCGGAGCCACACAGCACATCAACCTACCGAAGCGCATAACTACGCGCGCAACTCCATCATGCTTAGACCTGATTTTGACCAGCTGTGAACAATGTGTATATGACCTTCAAGTCGTGGAGCCTCTGGGAGCGAGTGACCTCTTGATGACCATAGCCAGCTTGGAACTACCGCTGCCGTATTCACCCCGCTGGAGCTAGCCTTCAACTATTGAAACGCGGAATTTAATAGCCTTACTCAAGCATAGAGCTAGATGGACTTGTCGTTACCAGAAGATTCGTCTGTTGCAACCGGTAGGACTAACAATAAAGTGGGAGTGCAATCATTGTGCGTCCGATTGGTACACCTCAAGTAGCGAAAAGTGTGGTCAGTCAATCCACATTGCTTCGGCAAGAAGTACAGCAAACTGGCCCAACGACGACGCAGACTATGGAACAAATTCATGTTGTCTGACTCTAATGAGCATAACAAGACGTAGAAAGTACAGCGAAATCTCTGCAACAACACGAAAACAAAAAGCGTAGAGGCTTCGAAGAGCAGCTTGCATGCGCCGTAAAAACTGCTCCCAAGAGGATCTCTGCCAACTTGAAGCGGTGCCTGAGGCCCGCAGGCCATATACCCGTGTTGGAAGGCTCAGTTGGACAGTCCCTAAACTCGAGCACAGACAGGTGCGTGCGTGTTGGCGGCGCGCTTCACTTCCGTATTTGTAATTGACTAAGTGTACGTAACCGGTTCCATGAGTACCGCTTTCGAAGAAATAGCCAGCTGGATTGCAGTATTGAATATGTACGTAAGCTTCAGGCAAGCCTTGGCGGGATGATGCCTGCCGAACGAGAAGGAACCTACTTACTGATCTTCAAGTTCCTATCGGTCATCATCTCGCTTTCTGTTACTGAGATGTTCAACAGGTCACTATCCACTGGAATATTACAGGGCGACTAAAAATGCTCAGTCGCAAAGCCAATACCGAAAGGTGCTAACCCATGCAAAGTGGATAACTACTGGCCAATCCGCCTGACCGCTGTTTTGGCAAAGACGCTGGAGAAGATGGTGAAAAAGAGCTTTGTGCAGTTTTTCCAGTAGAAAATCCACTTTACTCCTGCACAGTATGGTTTTGGGACAGGTCGCTCATGCATCACCAACCTACTGTTGACGAGGCAAGAATGGTTACAAGCGCTGAACCAAGGCAAGTAAATCTACGTCATTTACATTGACTACAGTAAGGCTTTTGATAAGGTGAATCATGCAGTGCTCCTCGATATGCTGAGGGTGTGTGGTGTTGGCGGCTCGCAGCATCCATGGATCAATAATTTCCTTGTTGTTTGAAATTGGGCGATCCAGGTCGACAACCATTTGACCGACTGGTATCCATCGAGCATTGGCGTGCCCCAAGGCACTGTACTGGGGCCGATTTTGGTTCTGATCCATCTAAAAGATGCGCCTCATTTACTTGAATCACCTTGGAATATTTACATACAATGAATTTGACCTGCTTCAGCTGTACTTCAACCACCTCTCCCCGTGGTCTGCAGAGTATGGCTCTGCTGGAGTATGGCTCTCCCGCGTATTGTCCTATCACCCGAGGCTAGGTAGATAAGGTTGAGCGAGTGCAGCATGTAGCCATCAGGCCGATTCCCATTTTACGAGGTGTGCCGTACAAAGATTACGGTAAGCAGCTAGGGTTTTAAACCGTAGCTTATCGTCGACTGCGGGTTGACCTCATCATGGCGCACTGGATATTACATCTGGGTGATTACCCATGTTGTGGCCGCTTCTTCACCTGCGCACACCAACCAGCACACCAGGACACCGGTACAAGCTTGTCGTGCCAGATTTAAAGTGGGTCGCTCACTAACTCTATTTCGAACGCAGAGTGTTGAATGCATGGAACAACCTGCCGCAGCACGTAGTTGAGGCAAGTCGGTGTCGGAATTTAAGAACTTCCTGGGCAAACACTGCCCATCTCGAAAGCACCGCACCATCACGGGTCTTTGTCCCTGAGTGATATTAGATACACCTACATAGAAGCACCTCTTCCTGGTGCTTCCAACCAGTAATCAGTGATTATCATCAATATCATCACTAACATCTACAATGTCGTCATCTATATCATCATCCTCATCATCAACATTAGCGTCATCATCGTCATCGCTCTGCTACTAGGCCAGTTTGTTTAGGTTTTCTGCGTCATATATGGTAATTTTTTGTCAGCAATTGTATAATTCTGTATCCTTTGTAATTTGAATTATCCGGTAACATCTTTTTGGTCGATTTCGGCAGTAATGCTGTCGTTCACTACTGCCTACATTCTGGTGGCTATGTTAGGCGTGTTTTTCTGTGGTTTTTTAACTGTGTTTTAGCGACATTTTGTCGCACACCTTTGGATCCTTTCTTATTCGTCGTGTTTTTACGAGCTCTACTTCGTGATACCAGTTTCCCGAGTATACTCCAGTGCATCCTACATTTACCCTGATTTCTAAATTCCGCGCAGTGTTTCGTAGATATCCAAACGACAAAAGTCGCCTAACTCCAACCATCGGGGACATAGTTTGGTCTCACTCGATAGACCATTTCAATGGCTTTCGAACGAACTGTCACTCGTTCAAATCCAACATTCCTTCGTGCAGCTACAGGTCTCAAAGCAAATTCACCCAGCGCGATCCATAGGCAAAACCACGAAAATTCTCAATCACACCTTCGTGTATTCTGCCCCACGTTCAAGCTGACACATTCGACTGGCGCGCCAAACAGCACAGTCTACAAGCACGCAACTGCAATGTGAACACTGTGACCTTAACGACGACGCCAATAACAGAACGACATTTTACCACAGAGGGTGTCCTTCAAATGGTTCGGAACATTTGCTCAACGAGCGTGATGCCCAGTGCGCCACCGACTAAAGACCTATGTGGATCATATTCCAAACTTGTTAAGGGGGCATTTTTTGCCGTAACTGTTGCAAGTTCTTCCATGCGAGAGGCCTCAGAGTTAAACCTAGTCAGGCCAAGTTATTAAACAAACCAGACTCGCTATGGTTCCGTGTGGAATGCACATCGATCCCACTGATAAAATGTGTGCTCCTATTTTCTCAGAATTATGACCAGCTACTAGCCAATTTTGATGAAATGGTGACCACCAAAATCACTACGGTTGGGGTAAGCATAGCGGACTGTCCAACCCAATCCTCCCCCTTGGTTGCTGCTCCTAACCCGCGAAGAAATGCTAATAACACCGTAAGCAACACGACACCTAGAGTCCAGAACATCAACAGCTGTCCCAATACCATACGTAGCTCACATTTGACTAAAGCGGTTCCCAGTTCGATCGGAGTAACTACACTTAAGGCTACTTCCAAACTCCCGACGGAGTGTGTAGAAAAAGAGCAAGCCGGTACTAGTAAAAGTTGGGTTACGGTTGCCTCCAAGAAGAGCCGTCATTTGAAATTAACATCACCCACAACTGGATCTGAAACTGAGGAGCGTAGCGGAGTTTTATTAGTGCAAGCACCACCGGTTTCCTGCGGCAGATCTCTGAGTACTTCAATCACTAACGGCGACATCTCGAAAGGTGTAAAGGAACCACTACCTGTACTGAGCGTACTGTGCTCCAATATCCCAGAATCAAAGCCGACATCGATAAGAGGCAAGCAGTTGGATGACCTCAAACAGTGGGACATTATTAGTAATTTAATCGGAGTTGTACTGAAAGCTGTACACGTAGTGCGTACTACACGACACCCCAACTCCAAACATTTCGGAGAACCAGGACTTCTGCGTGTTGTGCTGAACTCCATCACTGAAGTAGTATCAATACTACTGTCGACAGGTAGTCTCAGCAATGAACACTGCTCCAACCGTATCTTCCAAGACATCCCAGGGGGCGAGCGTTATCGAGTTAACCGCAACTAAGAAGACTACCGGAAGGAAACTTCAACCAGAAACATACTTCTTCACGTCGTTCCTGAAACTGAAGCATGTGATGAGCATGAAGTAACAACCCATAATATAGAACAGTGGTGTTATATTCGTGAAACATTCTGCTTGGATGGTGTGTTAGAGAAATCCATGTCACGACTGCGTACCACACCGAATTACAAAGGAAGTGACCCGATAGCGTTGAAGGTGGTCCTTCAGTCAAAACAAATAGTAGCACGGATGCTAAAAAACTGTTACATTTTCCGTTGCAGGCTACCATTTGAGATTCGGCTGATGGCAATCAGCGACATGCATCCTAGAGATGACATGTCACTCAAAGAACCAAACGCGTTAGAATCTATGAAAGAAAAATGCATCAGTAGTGTGTCGAATGAGCTCATACAACCTGTAGAAGATGATGTTGACCAGACATCTTACAACGTAAGTCGAAGGTTAGACACGGGACTAGCAACACGGACGATGAATAAGACGTTAAACCCTTCACCAAGTAGGCATCGAAAAAACTATTAGTAGCCGGCCATTCATTGGTCGGCGAAACTTCGTATATGAGTTGTAGAACCACCGCAACATTGCTTAACTCTGAGAAACTTTCATGTATGTACACTAACGCCCAAGGGCTCCTCAGTAAAATTACCAAACTTCGAATACGTCAGGTTGCAAATGCTTGAGACCTAACTTCTATTACCGAAACTTGGTTACATCAAGAGGTGACTGATGCTGAGGTTGAGATAGCCGGAATGTCACTCATCCGAAACGACCGCCCCAGCAGAGGAGGTGGGGTCTTTCTCGACTACCGTAGCGATCTGCAATATACAATAGTTGATGATCTGGAAACACACGTAACCGACTCAATCTGGTGCCGTCTCCGACTAAAACACAACGACGCATGTCTCCCAGTGTCGTTTACCGTCCCCCGACGTCCACTCCGGAAATTGATTCTCGCTTGATCCGTGGCCAGAACAGGGTAACACGCACTAGGTGCAGCCACATTCTCATCTCCGGGACTTCAATCTACACAATCTGAAGGACTTGGCATCGCCCAGTGAGCAGTTCAGAGCAGACTTGCATGAACTGATCGCTAATATTCCTTTGTACAAACATGTCACAACGCCCACTAGATTCAGGACAGCAAACAAGCCGTCCATATTGGACCTTGTGCTCACGAATGAAGAGCTCATGGTTGGCAAGTTATTGATGGGTAGTCCATTAGGTCTCAGTGACCATGTAGTAATAACTTTTGACTATGTGTGTTATGCAGAGTATCCTTCTGAACACTTGGAACTAACTCATACAATCACACGCTACCACGTATTAAAAGAACCCGCCGACGCAGCTGCTTGGGAATTCTCAAACAAAAGTCCACTTGACAACGTTTGGGCAGAGTTCGTTAATAGTTTCAGCAACGGCGTCAACAGAGCATCAGAGACCAAGCCCCTTAGACCCGCAAAAATGCCTTCAATTCTAAGTAGCAGGACTCGAAAATGCCTGGCGATAAGGGATGCAGCATGGCGTGCTTACAAAACTAACCCCGATTCAGAGACTTGGGGCAATTTCTTGATCCATCGCAACCATTGCACTGCACTTGTCCGTGAGGATAAAGTAACTTATCAACAGTGCCTAGCCAAAAAGTTCATGGCAAACAACAAACTGCTATATAGGCATGTCAATAAGCTTCAGAAAGTGAAACATGGAATCGCTCCACTATTCACGACAGGCGGTAGAGTACAAAGCGCCGAAGAAGCAGCCAATGCCCTGCGGCTACAATACGCCACAATTTTCGAACTCGCAACCTCTAGCTGTCTCATAATGACATGCACATTACCGACTCCACTGTTTACACATGTAATTTTCAACCCACCAATTGTGCTGAGGCGGTTACTCTCACTGCGTGAACATAGTTCTCCGGGAGCACACAACATCCGCCCGAAGGCATTGAAGGCTGAGGTCAACAAGCTAGCTATCACAGTTCTTCCAAAGGTGCTTTGATGAGCAACAAGTCCCCACTATGTGGAAGTGTGGCATTATCACCCCTATTTTTAAAGGCGGTAGCCGTTCAGTTCCTGCAAACTATTGTCCAGTGATTCTCCTCCCTGTGTTCGCGAAGGTGATGGAAGCAGTCGTCGCTGAGGCTTTAATGGACTACCTGGAAAAATGCAACATCTTGGTATCGGAACAGCATGGCTTCCGTCAACACCGGTCATGCACCACCAACCTACTGATTGCACGAGGTAGCTGGGCGGAAGTGGTCGATGATAAGGTCGGAGTTGACTTCATCTATCTGGACTTCTCCAAAGCTTTCGACCGCCTTGATCACCGCATCCTACTTCAAAGACTACAGAGTTACAGAATCGGAGATCCTGTACTTGGTTGTATTGGCAGCTTCATTCACCAACGGATGCTTCAAGTACCTGTCAGGGGATCACTCTCTAACCTAATTGAGGTGGAATGTGGTGTTCCACAAGGCTCAGTGCTGGGACCACGCTTATTCCTGGTGTTTATCAACGACCTGGCAAGAGTTATTTACTCAAATTTCTTGCTTTTCGCCGGTAATGTCAAGATATGGCGGGCGATTAGTAACAAGCCAGATCACGATCTGCTCCAACATGACCTAGATTGCATTTACGAATGGTCAAAGTGGAACATGCTTCAATTGAACATAGCTAAGTGCAAAGTGATATCTCTGCGTCACCAGCCGGTGAGCGCTTGCAAGCTTGGAGTCCACACCTTGGAGAAGATCTCTCAGGAGCGTGACCTGGGTGTGTTGGTGCAGGAAGATCTCGGGTTTTCAAAACAAGCATAGAAGGCGACGAGAACAAGCAATCAACACTTCGGCCTTCTTCACAGAGATTTCGGTCGGTTTGAACCCTCAATCTTTCCACAAATGCTTAACACCTAAGTGCGACCTCACGTGGAATATGCTATTCAGGCGTGGCAGCCATGGCAGAAACAGGATCTTGTTGCTCTTGAGACTCTTCAACCAAGGGCAACCAAGAACGTCAATGGCCTCTTTCATCTGCCCTATCAGCTTGGACTGAAATCTCTAAAAATGTACAGCAGTCGATATCGGCTTTTGCGGGAAGATCTCATAACGGTTTACCAGATTCTTAAGAACCCAAACCACATTTGCCGTCCGCTGCTGGAATTGAACCACAATACTAAACTAAGAGGTCACCCTCTGAAATTGACAATTCAGCATAGCAGGCTTGAATGCCGTAGAAATTTCTTTCCCCTCCATGTGTGTCAGCCTTGGAACGCCCTCCCTAATTATGTCGTCTCTGCTTCCAATCTGACGATATTTAAAAAACGTGTTGCCGATGCATTGTCGCACTTACATTTCATTTTATGACTTGTTAGCCAGGGGCCACAAAACACAATCAAACGGTGTCTTGCCAAACGCCTAACCAATGTATTTATAGATGTATACGTTTAATACGCGAACATCTCCGCTATTCCACATAAGTCTATGGTAAGTCCACCACAAGGTTTTTCACTTTAGCATGCAATTGATTTTCGCAATAATTTCCATCCTACGGGGCTTGTTAAGCAATGCATCTTTTTACCCGTAATAAACCAATGTTCCATTGTTCCATTGTTCCATTTATATTATTAAATTTGTGTTATCCGTATCTACTTGTGTAATTCATTGTGATTCTGTGTATTTGTAATTGCTATGTGTCCTATCCGTTTCTAGTTCCCTTAACTGTATAATTTCCATCTTCTGTCGTATGGCTAGCTAGTGCATTTGAAAATGGTGTAGCAGTCTCCCCACGGAAGTTGCTCTACTATTGCTGGGCATCGCGCAAACGCGGTTTTATATGGCGGTTGCCAGATGAGTTTTCACATTTCGTGTATTGCACTTTCTGTAAACCAGTTTTGCATTATGCGCGAGATTCATCACGAGTTTTTCATGGTTATATGTAAGGAGCGCTAGTGCAACCGGCAGCATAGGTTCTATTGGATAAGTAATCAATGGACCGCTAAAGCGAGGCATTCGAAAGCCCGCAGCTCTGTAAGCTGTGTGGAAAGGACACAGATAAACACATCTTGCACGCCTACCACCAGCACTGTTGTGCCAGTCTCTAGATTACTGAGTAGTACCTCTTTACTTGCTACTCCGACGGCCACGGCAACTCAAATGTGCAACAAGCCAGGTCTTGATGACTTCTGGCAAAGGCAAAGGCCAAAGTAACCGAAAGCGACTTCCAGCGATCTGTGCCGTTGCAACTTAATGGTATTCCATGCTCCTGAAGCGTCTGATGCAAAGCTTTGCATTCGGAATAAGCATAATGTGGAGTTTCTGCAGGGTCTGGTTGAGAGACTGCTCGACGCCGGTGAAGACAGGCTGAAGGTGAAGCAGATCGCTCGTCTTGGAAAGAAAACTGGGGGAAAAGTTCAACCCATGAGGGTCACTTTTGTTGAAGAAGCTGGTCCGATGTTGGTATTGCAGCGCGTCGGTATAATTAAGGGTTTGAAGATTGATGTGCTCCCAAACATGGATCCAGCGAACAGAGAAATACTCAAGTCTGCCTTGCTTGAACTAAAGCCATGCACTGAAGGTGGGGAAACAAAGCACCGCATGGTGCATTTTTAAATAGTTACCCGGGTTCCTCCGCGAATCCGGATGAACAGGTTGCTGACGCTTCACGTGCGCCGGGCGGTTCCTACCGCGACGTAAGTGTAGCCTTTAAAAACGTTTGTAGTCTAATAAACAAACTTAACGACTTTCGTTCATTCGTTGCTTCTCTGCAACCCGGCGTATTGGGCTTAGCTGTAACGTGGTTACATTCAGAGATAACCGCGCAAGAAGTCGAAGGCAGCGGATATTCTTGCTTCCGCTGTGATAGACTATCCAGTGATCCTCTATGTGCGGGAGACTTGTTAGTATCTACAGCAGCAGTAATGGCCAATTTGAGAAGCCATGATGTTCCGTCCACCTGAGAGGCGGCGAACTCTTTCTGGATGTTGTGTATCGCAGTCCACTGAGCCGCCGCCTGGACTGGTTGTCTCAAGTGTGCAGCCGAGCGAATCGTTCACAATTACTGCTTATAGGCGATTTCAAACCTCCTCGAATACGGTGACCCGAGGTCCAGCTTCTCCCTGTTTACTGTGAAGTCGAGACTAAGTTTGAGGAGAGGATGTTTGAAACTGGGTCCTCACAGCACATCAATCAGCCAAAGCGGATTATCGCGCGATCGACTCCATCGTGCCAGGACTTTTTACTGATCAGATGTGATCAACATGTGCATGATGCTCAAGTCCTTGAGCCCCTGGAAGCTAGTGACCACTCGATGGTAATGGCAAGCTTAGAACTGGCCCTGACGTTTACTCCTTCACTGCAGCCAGCTTTCAACTGCTGGCAGGCGGACCTTAATGGCTTCATTTGAGCCGCAAGCTTTTTGGACTGGTCGGTACCACAGAATTCATCAGTTGAAGCGTGTTGATCTATCATGAAAGATGGAGTAAAATCACTGTGCGCCCGACTTGTGTTACTTAAATATCGGAAAGCTGGACCAGTTACGCCACACTGGTTTGACAATGAGTATGTCAAACTGGCTCGACGGCGACGCCAGCTATGGAATAAATTTTTGCACTCTGTCTCCGCCGAAGCTTACAAAAAGTACAAGAGGCAAAGATGTATCTACAATAGCGCCAAAAGAAGCAAACATCGAAACTTCGAAGAGCAGCATGCAAATGCAACAAAAACAGTTCCCAAGAGGATCTTTACATATGTGAAGCGACGCTTGAAGCCGACAGTTGATGTGCCTGTGTTGAAGGGCTCAGATGGACGGCCTAAAGTTTCCAGCACTGAGCGTGCTTCTGCATTGGCGAGACACTTAGCTTCCGTTGTCGCAGCTAACCAGGCGTCCGCGCACAGTTCGACTCATTTCGCCCCTACCGAGCTGGGCAGTCTGGATTGCAGTTTTGACAATGTATCAAGCCTGTCGGGCCTGATGGAGGTTATCTGTTGATCCTCAAATCGCTGTAGGCCATCATCTCGCCTTCAGTGACGGAGCTATTCAACAGGTCATTGTCTGTTGGTTCATTGCCGAGCGACTAGAAATGTTCAGTGGCGAAACCGATTCCCAACAGCGGCGATCCGAGTAAGGTGGACAACTATTGACCAATATGACTGACCTCTTTTTTAGCTACGACACTCGAGAAGATCGTGAAGCATGATCTTCTGTATTATCTGAAGGCGAAAAGCACGTTGATGTCCGCGCAGCACGGTTCCATAGTAGGTCGGTCATGCATCACAAACCTGCTGCTCCAGAGGCACGAATGGTTGCAGGCGCTAAACTAAGAGAAGTCAGTTGACGTTATTTACATCGACTTCAGTAAAGCATTTAATAAGATGAATCGTGAGATCCTCCTTCGGAATCTGGAGATGTGCGGTGTTGGTGGCTCATTGCACAAGTGGATCAGTGACTTCCTTATCCGTAGGACGTAGAGGGTGCAGGTAGACAACTACCTAACCGAGTGGCACCCCTCGACAAGTGGCGTCCCGCAGGCCCTTAGGCTTGGTATTATTTGATATTATTTGTGTTTCTTAATTATTCAGTACTATAGTATAAACCATTTTTGACTGTTATTCTGTCTTTCTGCAATGACTGGTTTTTCCCCCGTCCTGGTCACATTTTGCTCGAATTCGCGTCAGGCTAGTTCATCTACTTCTTTTCATTGTTAAAGTTGTTTTATGCTATAAATATTTGTGTAGTTCATTCCCGTTAGTTATTTGGATGTACTTCATCAAAACCCCATTCCGTTAAACCCCGGATTTTACGTGTAAAGCTGTCATCAATGAACGAGTGTTAAGCGCTTCCTATGTCACTCACTCAACTTTGTAATACATAATGCAATGTTCGTATTTTTCCGGAAGTTCATTAAAGCAAAGGACAGCAACGTAAACAGAACCCGGATGAGAACCATCCACTAAACAACGAAACACCAGTATTTCTTCATTTCGTCCTGAAACTTCAGCCCCCGGATGTACCCGAACTCTAATCCCATGACTGAGAATAGTGGCGGTACCTGCGTGATAAGCATATCGATTTCAAGACTGCCATTATCATCAAATTACCATGGATATGCCCCAAATCGCTGGAAGTTGTGCTTCACTCAAAACGCATGGCGAAAGAAACTGTTGAGTTGTGGCGCAAGTGTAGTAATAAGGGTCAACCGGAACTTGGTTTTAAAGCTTCCAACACTAGGGAAAAGTCTACCAAGGTGGAACAAGATTACTGTTGATTATCAAATACCCCAACAAACCTTATTTTGGATCCGTACAGCTGCGGTCCACGACAAGCTCTGTAATGAACAATGGCATGCCCAATGGTCACTTTAATCGAAACTTCATCACGTAAGCTTTCTATCTGCTGACATGAAGAGGCTTAAAGTCCAATATCAATAATTCACACACAAAAAACGATTAGTTGCCTACTTCATAACGGTCAGCTTAAACTCTCACATGATACCCGTGCCTCTCACCAAGCTTCTGAAATTTAAAACTCTATCCTGTATTTACATTGATGCGGGAGGCCTCCTCAGCCAATTTTTCGAGTTTCGTTGTAGCCAAACTTGGACTCCAAGGGGCATGATCATGATAAACGGAAATCTGACTCAAGGACGAAATCACTGATGGCGCGATAGCTTTAGCAGTCAGGTCTGAACTACGAAAAGATTGAGCACGTAGTGTAGGCGAAGTACTTTTATACCATGGAAGCGACCTGCTTTTCGAATTTGTTAATAACCCAGAGACTCAAGTTGTTGACTCGCTTTGGTGCCGCTTGCAACTCGTAAGTGGCGACACCGGTTTGGTGGCCGTCGTGTACTGTCCCCTGATGTCAAATATAGAAATGAACAATCGTCTGGCTAATGCTTAAAGACCGCTCTAGCACAGCCATAAATTCACGTTATCCTTGCCGGAGACTACGACTTTCCTGCTGTCATGGTTCTAAGCACCCTTAAGGAGCAATTTAAAACCAAACTGCAAAAGCCAATAGCTGGTATACCACTTTGTAATCACATTGCCTCAGCTACAATATTCAGAACAGCGAACCAACCGGCCATATGTTATCTTATGTTAACCAATGGGAAACTTATGATCGACACAATAATAATGAGCGGCCCGTTGGGACGCAGCGATCGTGCGGCACTGCTTTCCAATACTTCTATTATGCGCAGCACTCCAACGGGGATAAAGAAGAAATTCGGCTCGTAAAGCACTAGCAGATGCTATCCGCCTTCAGCAAGGCCACCGATTGTTCGTCCATGACTGACCAAGCCTCTGACATCGCTTGGGCGACATTTGTAGACCAGTTCAGCATGCTGGTCGCAAACGCATCATAGACTAAAAAATGCAGCTCACAATAGTGAATTCCTTTCTCAACATCCGAACGCGGCAAGGTGGGTCTTTGACAGATTCACTTTGGCAACCATACTACGCCAATCCTAAAGCCGAGAATACATGGAATTATATAACCGAGCGGAATCATTGTGTCTGAAAGGTTCGTTAGGGTAAATTGAAACATCAACAGACTTGAGTACAGCTATTCTGCTCCAACCCACCAACGTTTACAATTATGTCAACAAACTCCATGAAGTACCGCGTAGTACTCTACATCTGAATAGGTTAATTTGGACAAGCACAAACCGGTCAAAATGTAGCCAAAGATGTTAGACAACAACGCAGTTGTAATTTATAAAAATCACGGATATCCCTTACAATTCTCACACTGATCACACCACCACCAAGAGTTGGCCACGTCCCATTTACTGCGACTGACTTGGTGAAGTGACCTACCTCACTGCCTGTGCATTGTTCTCCTGGTGCGGACTGCTTACAACCAAGGCTATTGAAAGTGGCGGTTAGCAGCCTGACGGAACCGTTGTCCCGGTTTTTGCAACATTGGCTAGAGAACATGTAGATCCTGGTCATGTGGAAGCATGGAGTAGTCACTTCTATTTGCAAAGGGTGCAACGGCGCTGAAGCGGCAAACTACCGGCAGATAACACTTCCCCCAGTTTTTCTAAAGTCATGGAATCCGCTATTACAGAGGCGCTCATGGAAAACTCGGGGAGATGCAATGATATTGTGTGGAACAACACGGTTTCCGCAGTAATCGCGCTTGTACCAAGAACCTTTCGTTAACCCATGCCAGCTGGAGGGAATCTCTTGACGCTGGGAAGAGAGTTGACTCTGTGTACATCTATTTCGCAAAAGCCTTTGATCCTCTAGATTGCAACTACTTCTTAAATTTCAGAGCTGTGGAAAAAGCGACAACATCCTTGCTTAGGTACGCATATGCCTAAAACAACGCAGGCGATATGTGAGAGTTCGTAACGCCTTAGCTGATCACGTAGTTGCACAATGTGGCGTCCGACAAGAATCGGTTTTTGGACCAGGGCTTTACCTTATTCATTATTCGTCTTTATTAACGACTTCGTGGGAGTGATCGATTCAAACGTTTTACCTTTCACGAACGATCTCAAAACCTCGTAGTTTATCAGGACAGTAAACAATCACATGATCGCGACAGGTCTTGCGATTGGTCAGTGCAGAACACGCTAAAGTTAATTGTTTTCAAATGTCCAGTATTGAACGTACACCAGCAGAGAACTTATGCATACTGGCTAGGAGAACATCTCTCACAGTCTCCCATGCAGATGATCTTGTAGTGCTCGTGCAGGCCGATCTCGGTTGCTCAAAACAAACTGAGAAAGCAGCAAGGAAAGTCAATCAGCCATTGGGTCTTTTGCGGACAGCTTCTGACCGGTTTGTTCCCGTCATCATTCCACAAATACTCAAAGCTTACGTGTGGTCACATGTTGAATACACCATTCTGGTATGGTACCCCTGGAAAAAGCATGAACTTGCTGCTCTTGTGGCTCCACAAGGAAGAGGAAAAATAAATGTAAAGGGCTTGACTCATCTCCCGTACCAGCATAGACTAAAGACCCTAGGAGTTTTCGATGGTCAATGCCGTCGCCAGCACAGTGATCCTATACGGTGTTTTAGATCCTAAATAATCTAAACCACGCATGTCGACAATTAATGAAATAAAGTCAAAATCTCTCTCCGAGGACATCAGTTGCAGTTGGCCATACAGTACAGCAAGCTGGGATGCTGTCGGCATGTTTCCTCCTCTTCGAACAGCGGATTGTCCAACTCGGACTGTTAAAGAAGTGTCAAATGTACTGCAACAACAATAGGTATCATCGTTTCATTGCATCCCATGGTCTCTTGAATCTTTGGAATCTATTGTGCCCCCACCCGGGCTCACCCATATAAATTTTACGACAGACATCGTGGCGAGAAAGCTGTTATTCATGCGCATGCACGCCTGTCCAAGAATTGACGACATCCGCCCAAAGACACTTGCTAGAGCGGCTACTATTTTGTCGGAACCTTCGACGCGACTGTTTTAGCCCTGCCTTGACAAGCGGCACGTCATTGCAACGTAGAAACACGAAATAATAACTTCCATTTCCAAAGGGGTATTAGTTCCGACCCAGCCAATTGTCGACCAGTGACTCTACTAGCAATTATTTCAAAACGTATAGAGGCTATGGTTGCCGACGCTCTCATGTTTTTTATCTGGACAGTTTTGGTTACATTGTTCAGCAGCAACACGGCTTCCGCCAGAATCGGTCGTGCACAACCAAAGTATATTTAGTACGAGACTGCTGGACGGAAACTGTGGACGCTGATGCAGAAGTTGATGTGGCTTACCATGATTAGTTTAAGGCATTGGACATTTTGGACTATCATATCCTTCTTGCCAAACTTCAAGGATGTGGCATTGAGGGCCCTCTCCTCGTACAGATCTCTACTTTTCTCTCGCACAGGCGTTTGGAGGTAAGAGTACGTGAATCCAGGTCAGACCCAGTTCACGTCGGATACGGAGTTCCACAGGGTTCAGTACTGGGGCCCCGTCTTTTCTTCATAAACGATCTACTAAGTCAAATTGCGTCACACTGATTACTCTACTCCGATGACATCAATGTTTGACGAGTGAGCAGAGTTCCAAAAGATCGTATCTAGCCTCAGAACGACCTTGACAAGATTTTCGGATGGTTGGTCCCAAATCGCTCTTTCTTCAAGGTGGCTAAATGTCGAGTACTACATTTAAGACACCAAATGTTACACACGAAACCTTGGGGACCAGGAACTGCAAAACTGTTCTTTCAAAAAGCACCTTGGTGTTTTGGTCCAGGAAGATCACGGAAGACCACGAAGCAGTCCAAAAATCATCGAAGAAAGCGATCCAAATCGTGGGCTTTAACAGAGAGATTACGAACAATTCGAACCGTCGGTTTTTCGCCAAATTGTTCACGCTTATATACACCCTCATGTTGCATATGCAAGTCAAGCGTTACACCCATGGTCAAAGCAGGATCTAACGGCCTTGAAGTTTCCATAACATCTGTCGACCGAAAACGTCAACTGGGGCTGCGCCACTTTATACTAACAGCGCCTCAGAGTGCTTAACGTTTTCAGTGGACGTTATCTCCGTCCGCTTAGTGACCTAATCATGGCTTACCAAGTAATAAAAAACACTAATCAGTCCTACCATTACATATTGAAGCTGAATACCAACAGTCAACTGAGAGATCATCATTTCAACGTGGCAGAACAATGCAGTCAGTTAGAGTGTCGAAGAAACTTCTTCTCGCTGCGTGATTTCCCCACGTGGAATACCCTCTCAGAAGCTGTTATTTCAGCCGTCAGATTAGCCTTGTTCAAAGCGCGTATCGAAAGTTCACTGGCCATAATACACCATTTCACGTAATCCAAATGACCCACACAAACAACAGAAAATCAAAAAAATAACCCACCTCCACTTTTTCATCGAAACCACAGATTATAAAATTGGATAGTAAATTAATCGGACGGGAACGCTGTAATCGGCAAGTTAGCAATTTGTAGTTGTTCACTATTTCCTATTGCTCTGTTTTGATTTTAGTTTACTCACCCCTAACTGATCATTCGGCGGAACATGTCAAGCTTCCTCTTTGTTATCCCCAATATGCCATTGACCATTTTCCCAGTGGTGGAGCGCTGTCACAATTTGCGTCATCTCCACTTCTACATTGACTGTATTCAAAACTCATCGTGAATAAACGTTATACCACATGCACTACAACACTTAACCAAACTTACTGGGCCACATCGTGACAAAACCAAACTACGTGTAAAAGTGAAACGACGGGGTGTTTACCGATTTACATTGACTTTGCTTTTGTCGATACTTTCACATTCTGTTTTCCATCTTTGTCAAGTTTTGCTAATTTACTCCAGATGAATCCATTGTTGCATAGCCGGAAGTGTTTGATGTTGAACTAAAACAGAAGATTGTGTGTAGATCTGGCCAGTGGCCATTAATTTTAGTAGCATTTGACTTTGGTGATCCGGTATGTTACGAAACTGCACGCTACTGATGTTCTCCCGTATTGCAGCTTATTTCCTTGAGTGCTAAGATTGCCATTCAGACATTTCGTTTACTGAACACTAAAATGAAGAAGTTTACTGCCTTGGCGATAGTTTGTGAATTGTCAGCCACCGGTGGCGAGTACTTGCTGCCTTTAACGAAGTTTATGTATTTGATCTCTTGCAGTGTTCCATCAAATTTTCTAAGACGAGCAATACCATTACCTTATGCTAAAGCCCTTCTTCCATTTGCCTGATAGTGCAGCTTGCAGCCAAGTGAATCTGAAATGCTCTTAATCCTTTAGTAATGATGTTATCGATGGAGAGTGGTTGGTCGGGCGTAACATCATTGTTGCTTGCCATGTACCCCACTTCCTCAGAGAAGGTTTGTTGCAAAGGAACCTCGTTAACAACCATCATTCGTTTGTCGTCAGATTTACCAAGCCCCTCGCGGTTGCTGTCCCATTTTCATGTTATTTCTAAGGGTTGTTTGAAAGTATGCGCACCTCTGTGGAGCCGAATGGATGACAATGTAAACGACGCTGTTTACTCAGCGTAACTCACCGAAAGCAGCGTTGTAGTTTCAGCCGTAATGCAACTCACTTCATAGATAGAATTCCAATGGTTGCAGTCGACTATCACTTGCCCCTTATGGTATTTGACTGCGATGCTGTAACATGCATGTACACGGAGGTTAGGTGGCGTTAATTTCATCTTGTGGCTGCCGATTTGGGGAATTGATGGACGCATTTTTATTGGTTTCATGGAATGCGAAAGTGTCGGCACCCTAATGTTGCTCATTGCCGCTGCCCAACACTTAGGATCTCTATTTGGCTTTTACATGGAGGTAACCAATGCGTACGATGCCCGGCTTTTCTCATTGACGTGTTTGCTCTGACCGGAAGCTGCCACTATTTCCACTGGCTTAGTGTGAGCTGCACCGCTGAGAGAAGTGGAGGCAGGCGCGCTAGGTATTTTGTTGAATTTGAAAATGAGGTAAGCCAGAGGAGTAGGAGACACAGACGCCGCAGTGCGTTTGGTATGTCTAGCTCTCATCGTTGATTAATTGGCGGTGCTTAAAGTAGCTAATAAATGTACCTGCTTTGCCCAATTCTTTTCAGACTATACAATCCTGGTGTTCGAGAAGGGCTCCACAGATTCAGTCAATCTACCGCACTTCTTCATGAGCACACATTAACGGTTGACAACTAGAATGACCAGGCATGTTGTACTGTATCGAGGTCCCTACACATTCAGGTTGGAATGAACTAACAAAATCTAGGCATGTTATTCGCACCCAAAGTAATCCACCGTCATTCTAAGAAGAGCACACACACCACATTTCATACTTTTTGACCGAGTGTCTGGATTTTCTAAATCACATGACAATTGTGATGGTATTTTTGTTCGTCGCAATCAGCCGACAATTCATATATGTCGGCGATGGTTACCACGACTTCCCGAGGTCATCACAGTGAGGATGTTAAATGCAACTTACAACTTGTGTCTATCGACATGTGAACAAGGCTAGTGGGACAGATCGGCCGCTAGATTTATTGGTATGGACAGCCGATGAACTTAAGTGACGGGTGTGAATAATGGGGAAATAATGTGCCATCAATCTTTTTTAGTTTTCTAGGCAAAAATCTAAATGCGCTAGTCGAGAAATGGCTGTAGAACACCGAAATATTTTTGTGGATCACTGTAACACAATCAGTTAAGCAACCAAAAGGCGCTAAGGCTTTGCGCATGCATTTGAAGAGGACAGCTGAAAAACCGCCAGAATTAATGATATCATAATCCGCATTGCATAATTCTGTGCAACATAACAAAGAAAATAAAGCGAATTAATACGATCTGAATAGGAGTTATTTCGTGAGAACAACGAAGGCATACCACAATGTTTATTAAAAATGTACTCGTGCCACACGTAACGGATTTGCCTTTGTAAAATTCTTTCTAAAATTAGTTCATTGTACACCTAGTTGACCGGTGTGGTTTGTTGAACTGACTGATCAGTTCGAATGCTTGACGTGATCATCGCTATTTTAGCTTGCCTCTCGTTTCAGTGGCAATGCACGACTGCCCTCTGTACTGTGCATCATTCATTCCGCTAGTTAGCGCGTCAATGACTTCGATTTCTTATAGCTAGGTAACAGGGAATCATTAACTGTACCAATACAAGTTTACCTGCAACCGGAGCTGTATTTTGGATCGCTCGCTACAACCTACGCGCTAAATTGGTGACCCCGACTGCGGAAGAGTCTCAGCGCCGGATACTTCGAACTTTTCTCCGGTGAGCTAGTTCCATTTATTTTTCATATTTTCGGTTGACTTTGCACAGTAGCATATTTTTGAGTCTATTTTTAAACCATGTAATACGTAGACAATAATTTAGATTCTCTCCTTAGCGCCGTATCTCTCTGTGCTAACTTTTTGGGACATTGTTCCTCTTTTGTGGTTCGCTTAGCTTGAGGCAGGGTTTTATATCCCCAGAATCTCTCCCGACTACGCAAGGTATATCAAGCCCTTGTCCTACTTCCCCAAGAAATATTAATGCAGGTTCGAGACATTATCATTTCGCAGAATGTAAACCACTATGAGGCTCTCAAGGAGGCCATGATTAAGCGTGTCATGCTCCCTAAGACAGTTCGCCTGCAGCATCTTTTCAGGGATCTGCAGTTTGGCACCAAACTGCCAGCAGCCCTGTTACGAGAGATGCAACAGCTGCCTGGTTCATCAACCATGGACGAGATATTACTTCGCAAACCTTGGCTACATCTGCTACCGGAAAACACGCAATTGCTTCTTGCTATCCTGAACTCCGTTTCACTCATTCAACTAGTAGATTTAGCGGAACGACTCATTGAACGATCAAAGCCACAAGCCGACCCCAGCAGGATCAACGCCTTCGAGTTCCAGCGCATTACTATTACTGGGTTACTGTCAACTACAGAAGAGCCACGAACACAAGTTGCGACACTTAGTCGTCAGCTTCAACTTCTTACTAAATACCGTCGTCGTCATAGCTGCTCAAAATAGCCTTCTAAACGTTCCAAGTCCAGCAACTGGCGGGACTTTTTGGTACCGTAGGTCGTAAATGTAGCATACTTTGTAACTCCGCCGCCAAGCAGGGAAAATTCGTGGCCGACTAGTAACGGCGATGAAGGTGAATGGATAAAACCAATGTCAACTCAGCCGCGCTAGGGATTTAACCGTCGGCACCGAGTTCCTAGTTGACACCGGAGCCGAAGTTAGCGTTATACCCTGTAGCTCAGATGAGATGGTCTCACTCTCCCCGACGAAGCTACATGCCACCAAATACACAATAATCGCAGTTTTCAATGAAAAGCTGCTAACACTCGCTGAGATTTCATAGTAGTAATTTTGCATTTCGCTATCATAGGCATACACTTTCTTCAAAGCTTCGACCTTATGGTCGACGCTAAAAGGTAGAAGAATTTCGACTCTAGAACACAGCTGAGTGTTATCGGGACTAGCGCCAACGTGGCTGCTAGCACTCCCATTCGTGTCCCACCTCAAGCTTCACAGCCTTTTATATACCTTTTCAACAAGCATCACAAACTCGTGCGCTTTCCGAACGACTTAACTCCTGTGACTTCAAATGTCATGTTTCACATTTACACTAATGGTCCACCTGTTTCTGCCCGCCCTCGCATAATAGCCCCGGACAAGCTTAAAGCTGCTGTGGCATAATTCGAGTAAATGCTCGAATTGGGAATAATCGGCTTTTCCAAAAGTCCATGGGCATCGCCATTACCCACGGTGCCCAATAAATCCGGTGACTGGCACCCCTGTTATGACCACGGGGCACGTGGCAAAGTTACCGTCCCGGATAAATACCCCTTTCCTCACATGCGCGAATTAACCTCAGCTCAAGCTGATAAGTCTATCTTTAGCAAAGTCGGCCTAGTTCGCGCCTGATATGAGATACATATGCTGCCAGAGGACATTGCTAAAATAAAGTCATAACGCCGTTCGGCCCATTCGTGGACCTCAGAATGTCTTTCAGCCTCAGCAAGGTTGCTCAAACTTTTCAGCGTTTCATTCCTGAGGTCACACGAGGACTTAATGGTGTTTATCCTTATCTAGATGACATTCTCATCGTCAGCTCTTCTGACGATGAGCATACTCATCATCTCGACGCACTCATTCAAGCCTTGACGCAACATTGGGTTATCGTCAACCCCTATAAATGCGAGCTTGGTCAAAGCCCCACCGACTTTCTTGGCCACCGAACTTCCGTCTCTGGTATTAAAGCTCTACTGGACAAAATGCTGGCACTGAAGGACTACCCAGCTCCTAGCTCCTTTAAACAGCTAGGCAGATTCCTTGGCTTAGTCAACAAATATAAAGGCTTTATTCCTAACTGCGCTAGCATTGTTCAACCAATGACTGACTTGCTGCGCAATAAACAACGGTCTTTTCATTTTCCGGACAGACGTTGACTCTCTTTCGAAAAGCTCAAAGACGCTATCTCCAACACATCGCTTCTCGCCCACCCAGACCTATCAACACCATCATCCTCGACAAGTGACGCATCAGACACTGCCGTCGGCGCACTTATCCAACAACTAATCGACCATCGATGGATATCTATAGGTTACTTCTCGAAACCTTTATGACCTGCCGAAGTGCGTTGCAGCACTTTCGGTAGCGAACTGTTAGTCACCTATCTAGGTACCAGACATTTCCGTCACTATCTCAAAGGTAGACAGTTTACAGTCTTTACTGACCACAAGCCATTGATCTAGACAATCAGTGGCGCAAAAGCAAGTATTTTCCGCTGGAAACTAGACACACAGGCTACGTTTCTCAGTTTTAGACCGACGTACGACATGTCTCAGATGCTCTCAATTCGAAAGCAGATGCGCTTTCATGCATTCACCAAACCAGCTTATCATCTGGCACCAACATTGACCTAGCGGCCATGCCTGCTGCCCAACAAGCTGATCCCTACATACGTAAGCTACGACGAAATGCCTCGTTGAAACTACGCGAAGTTTCACTAGCTCCATCAGAAGGACTATTATTTGTGACGTCTCACAAACATCTCCACGACCCGTACTTTCTACGACAATGAGCCGACTAGTTTTTGTTGCTTTGCACAACCTGTTTCATCCCAGCATACGCGCTTCTCAGAAGCTTGTAACCGAATGCTTCGTATGGCCCGATACCAATCGCGATGTCCGTATTTGGGCACGTACATGCCTACAGTGTCAGCTCGCCGAGGTGTACGGACCAACCACAAGCTCACTCACCGTTTTTCTAAATCCTGACTTTCGTTTTGCAGACGTTCATGTCGACCTGGTCGGACCTACGTCACCATGTAAAGGCTACGTGTACCTCCTCACCTGTGTCGACCGATTCACCAGTTGGCCAGAATCGATCCCGATAGCCAACTGCTCATCTGAGATAGTAGCACAACCCTTGATAGAACACTGGGTAGCTCAATTTGTTTACTCAAGCGTAGTATTCACAGACAGTGGATCACAATTTGACGGATCCTTTAGTAAACTTCTCAACTTACTTGGTTGCCAGCACAACAGAACCACCGCATACCACCCCGCATCTAATGGGATGTGAATCACTTCCACTCGTCTTCTTAGGCTTAAAAAACACGATTAAAGCAGATTTGTATGACAATCCACTTTCGTTAGTCTTTGGATGTACACAACGTTTGCCTGTTGAACCTGTGTCATCAAAAGCACCAACAACATTCGACTATGGCGACTACGCAGCTCACCTGTCTCAGCACATGCGGTATCTTTAGCCTGTGCAACCCAGAGCAGAGAGCTTGCCTACAAACATGGACAAAAGCCTTGTTACTTGCATTTATGTTTTCGTTCGCACTGACAGCGTACGCCGGCCACTTCAATCTCCTTATTCTGGCCCCTTACCGTGTCATACACAGAAGCGACAAGATATGTACCTTTGAATACAATGGTAAGATTGAAACGATCAATGTCGATCGACTCAAACCAGCATTCCTCGACAAATATGATTTCTCAGTGCAACAGACACCAGCACAGCCATCGCGACAACCCCAGGCTAGTCATTCCGCTCCAGCGGAACCGACAGCCTCAACCAACGTCACCCTTTCACTATGCAGCATCAACCGAAGTGGTAAGGAAGTGAAATCCCCAATACGCTTTTTCGGTTTTGTTAACGTTTGCTACTTCCCAAAGAGCATTCCTTGCATAATTTTAGGCTCAAACAAGCATTTTAGACTATCCACAAAAAGTAGACCAAAACATTACGAAACTTCCAAAAAAGAGCAAAACTTTTAAAAAACCCAGATGCAACATTGCACGTCTTTCGCTTTGCACTCTTTAGTAAATTACTATGCTTTTACGTTGCTCTTTTTCATTTTGACTTCCATATATACCGTCGTTTTGTTGCACCTTGCTTTCACTTTGTGCTGTATCCCCGCACGTCAACTGGAAAAGGAACAATAGCAATGGAACCATGGTCTATTAAGGGCAAAAATAGCGGATGCTTAGCAAGTCCTGTAGGATGGCCAAAAAGGGCACCGCAACATGGTGAATATAAAACCAAGGGATACAGTGAAAATCTGATGAGAACGACGTCATCAGGTCAAAGGCAATCTAATTGATTGCCTCAATTGTTTCTGGCACAGAGCACGGGACAATTCAACCTTATCAGTAGCGCCTCGCCAATTGCCAACTACCTCCGGTTCCTGTTGCGCAGTAGCAACTTGGATAAATCGGTTGTGTTCACCTGGTGACGAGTCGTCATGAGGTGTTTGGTGATAGACGAGGCAGGGTTCCGGTTCATTCTTTGGTTCGCTCCGCCTTGGTTAAACAGCAACTGCCTTGGCCACTATGGGAAGTACTCCGCCACCCTTTGAGCCAGCCGGCGACCTGTCTTGTCTATGTAAGTGTCACCGCAGCTGCATATTCCGGACTTTGCTAGCCAATGGGTATCGGGCAAAATTCATTCAGACCCATAACAGACCCCCCAAGGTGAAACTGACAGTACAAACAGCGGAGAATAAGGATGTTTATTTGCTCTTAACGTTCAAGGGGATCACGTGGAAAATGAAGTTGATCACAAGCTCAGGTCCGCTCTAACGCGCACCTACTCTATCGCCCAACTACGACTTATCCACACTACACGAAGGATTCTTCTCCAGAGCCGTCCGAGTAGCTCGCAAATCAGTTCGGCCTCTAACATCATCTATCAGTTCACTTGCAGTTGCGATGACACTTACATAGGCAAGACAGGTCGCCGGCTGGCTCAAAGGGTGGCGGAGTACTTCCCATTGTGGTTAAGGCAGTTGCTGTTTGACCATGGCGGAGCGGACCAAAGAATGAACTTGAACCCTGCCTCGTCAATCACCAAACACCTCATGACGACTCGTCACCAGGTGAACCCAATCGATTCATTCAAGGTGTTAGTGCGCAACAGGAGCCCGACGTTGTTGACAACTGGCGAGGCGCTACTGATAAGGTTGAATTGTCCCGTGCTTTGTGCCCAGAAACAATTGAGGCAATCGATTCGATTGCCTGGGACCTGATTACGTCATTCTCATCAGTTTTATCTGCTTATCTATGTTACGATGAAAATCGTTTTGGTGGACTTACCACAATTGTAACACAGAAGCACGCAAGAAGAGCCACAATCATTTGTGTGGATTACTATTGATTGTGCAACTTTCGTCAAATTATATCTTCTGTCGAGACACACAGGCTATATTTCGTCGTGTAGGTGGGTTAGGGCAACTTCTAGGCGTTTTATATAAACCGGTAAATTGGGGGCGGAAACAACGTAATTTGGGAGGGGTTCCAAGACAGCAGAAGTTCGGTCGACATTCTGGCCGACTGCATTGCCTGGTTCACTTGAACTGGTGGCCCTTCAAATTCGTATTGTGGCGCAGTTGTAGTAGGTGGCGGCAGACTTGTTTGGGGTTTCTTAGAATCTGGTAAGCCATAATAAGGTTGGTACCTAGACCCCGGTACCGGCCACTGTAAAATTTTAGGGTCCTCAGTCAAAAAGATAAAGAAGATTGAACAACAATTTGACGTGCATCGTGCCTGGTCGCTGTAGAATCTCGAGCGCAGCAAGATCATGTTTGTGCCAGGGCTGTCAAGGCTGGATCGCGTATGCCACATGAAGCGGCATGTAGGTGTTAAGCAACTGGGAACAGACCGAGAGATCGAACCGCCAAAATGCACTCCACAGCACGCCAAGTTGTTGGTTCTTGGTCTTCGACGCTTTCTCAGATTGTTCTGAGCAGCCCAGATCAGCCTGAACTAGTACCGCAAGATCGCGTTCCTGGGTGACTGCTTACAGGACATGACCACCAATCTTGTATGGGATGTTCGGTTGTTGGCAAATGTGAACCACTTTATACTTCCCTGAACAGAACTGAAGCAGACTGTGGAGTGACCACTTGTTCTATCCGCCCAGGTCTCGATGTAGTGCACCGTGATCTGTTGGGTCGGCGATTGTCCGTCACATCTTAACAACAACAGAGAACAGCGACAAATCTGAAGTAATTACGTGCGTAGGCTCTTTACTGAACAGCAGAAACAGGCGCGCCCCCAGAACTGATCCCGGTGGAACGTCACCTTCGGTATTATTCGGATCAAACAGCCCACTTTGAAGTTTGACCAATAGTTGCCGATGCTGAAGGAAATTCCTGATCCACCCAAGGACTGGATCACCAACTCCGTTGCTTTCGAGCCTGTGAAGCAGAATGCGCTGGTCCAATCGGTAGAAGGTTTTGGAGAAGTCTAGCTAAATGACGCCCGTCCCACTGCCTGTATCGGCCGCTTTCGTCCAACTGCTGCGGGCAATCAGTAGGTTGGTAGTGCATGAACGGTGCTGACGGAAACCGTGTTGCTCGGGTGATCTGACGTTGTGGCGTTCTAAGTGGTCTACTGAAACCTCAGTGATGATTGCCTCCATCATCTTTGAGAACACATGAAGGAGAACCACTGAGAGATGGTTGGCGTGTTCCGAGCCATTACCGCTTTTAAAAATTGAAGCGATTAAGCCATGTTTCCACACGGTAGGCACACTCTGCTTATCCAAGCACGTTTGCAAGAAATGATATAATGGCCTGACGAGCGCTGTTGCTGCAACCTTCAGCGTCCCTGAGTGAATATAGTCGATTCCGGAAAAGCCGTAGGTGCATAGTGAGAGCAGTTTCTTCAATACAGCTGAGGCAGTAAACTCGGTTAGTGAGTGTTGAAATTGGGGCTATGAATGTGTGCATGTAACAGTGGCGGAAGTATTGTTATAAAGTTGGGACAGATTACATCCGTAAGGCATTGGCCGCCTCTTCAACACTCTGTGCCATTCGGACTAGCTTGTTAAGTGGGGATATACCGAACTTCACTTTCAGTACGGCGTAGACATGCTCAGATAGAAGGTTTTTTGTTTAAGTGTTACAAGTCAAACGTTGTTGGTGAGTCGATTTGCTTCACGGACATGCTTGTTACCATGGTGGCGTTGAATCATGTAAATGCTCAAAGTTTCGAGACAAGTCGAGCTCTGTAAGTGTGCCAACCTGCATTCTTAATGAATGCAGAATCACAATATTATAAATAATTATTATTATAATAATCATAATGTATCGGCTGCACGCCGTAACGGAGCTTCGTTGCCGCGCGACCACCACCAATCGCACGCGGATTGAGTATACCACAGTTACGCCCACTCCTACGCCGATTCGAACCTGCGCCGTAAGATTACTAGACATGGTTGTTACCACTAGGCTACCAGCTGACGCATCCTTTAGTGAATTGCGTTTGCGGCTCATACTTCTGATAAAAGTCGAAGGGTTGTTGCAGCATACTCTCTTCATTTCTGAAGCAGTTGCGATTAGATTGCTGAAGCTTCTAACCAGGTGAATCCGGGAGCTATTATGTGAGCCACCTTTCCAAATGCTATATCAGTCGCCTCAGATAAGTTGTTCTGGGTTTTTTTAATTTGTGATAGTACGAGTTACTTCTGTGTGTTACTCCGGATATTCAGCATAACACACATGGTTATAAAGTTAGTGACATGATCGCTTAATCTTAATGGAATGTCTATAAAAGGCCTGTGGGCCTTAAGTTCCTCATTTGTATGTACGAGGTCAAGTAATGATGTTTGTTATCAGCTTTGTATCTGTTAGGTGAGCTGAGGTGACTGTAGAGCCGGATATTTGCTATAGGCTCTTGTAGTTCGACCTTGTATGTTTCCCTCGGGTATGGCAAGGTTTCAAAATCGTGCACGTTGAAATCGCCGGTGATAATAACGTGGCTGTGATTTGGGAGTAAGCATTTCGACATTGTTGATATTAGGTGGAAAACTTTTCTGGAATGGACTGTGGGGTGCGATATTCGACTGCCACGAAGAAGTTGTCATTGTGTCGGAGACGCAAACGGCCTAATAACCAATTAATGACCCACGTCTCCGGATCATCTAATGGTTGGCATTTTAAGTCGTTGCTGTAGTAATGGATAACAGCAACTCCCTGCTGGAACGATCGTGTCAGAACAATGACGTACCCTGAATCACAATCTCAGCATTCGTAACCTTTAAGCACAACCAAGTCTCGGTTACGTAGATGTGATCCCAAGAGTTTGTTGCCTGGCGCAACCGGAGATCGGCGATTTTGTTGAGGAGGTCTTAGGCTTTCGTGTAGATGCAGGAAAGCGTATCGGTTCTTAGCAACGATTCTAATCACTTGTGGCTAACTTGATAGATTGTGCCGACAGTTGTATGGCTTGCCTTGAGCCGGGTTATGTGGTATTATGGGCGATTCGCTTGGATTTGGGTTATAGGGCACTGTGATTAGCACATCTGGCAACTCAGTTTGCACAACGCATGGGGAGTGGCTGCAGGATTGCACAGGAAGATCCTCACTTAATTCAGACCTGCTTTCGGTGTGAATTTCGGATAAGATCACTGACGGATAAGATCATAACAATTTCCCTCGCCACTTTGAACCGGAGTTCGGTTGGCAGTCTGTTCCTAAGTGAATGCGAGCGTTTCAGCAGCGTAAGTGCCATTTACCTAATTTTCAATACAACCCTAACTTAAAGCAGTTAGTTCCCTTCAGAAATTTGCAAAGCGTGGTAAGAAGACGAAAGGTGGTGGATGCATGCATTTCATATTGTCGCCTCAGTAGCATTAACATTATATTGTATGCGACTATATACCTAACTATGAGTGTGACCAAATAAGCACGACGTGCCAAATGAATGACGTATGTTCCATCCCTATGTCCACGGCAACCTTAAGCTGACAAATAATTGCTTTTGAACCTACAGAGCCGACTGCATCCGGCTTATCGCAACGGCCTCGACGAAACGGAGGAATCCGGGATTATGGTGACGTAACACAAGTGTGAACCCTGATCCAAGCTCGATACGGTGACGCATAACCAGTAGTTGTTTACCTATTAAGTAGGTGGTGAATATAACAGACGTACAACTTGACGCGTTCCAATTAGTAGTATTGTCATATGGGCTTGATTACAAAATCTCTCCTAGAAGACTGAACGGGTTGTTTATAGAAGCTTAGTTTGAGAACATTTTTGATCAATTTAAGGAGCTTCTACCATCCAGTCCTGAGAGCGTTGTTTGGTTTAGCAATAAAATGACCGACATTGCCCATGAAGTTAAGACTGTACCAGTGACTGAGAAATGCGCCCTTAAAAGCCGATACCCTCAGGCGCTGTATGAACTGCGTACTAAGAAAGTAGTTGTGATGAAACCGGATAAGGACTCTGGAGTGGTGGTCATGAACAGGGCCGACTACGCTCAGAAAATTGGTAGCATACTGCACGACACCAGCAAATGTGAACGACTTAATAAGATGGAGAAGGTAGCCGACGTTGAAGCTGACATTGCTGCCCATCTTGAAACACCTTTATCAACTGATTGATAGTGACACCTCTAATTTTTTGAAGCCAAGTGGTAGCACTACTCCGCAGTTATATGGGTCACCATAGACGGTCAAGAGTGGAGTACAATTTAGGCCGATTCTATCAATGATAAATGCACCACAGCATAAAATGGCTCGCTGGCTAGTGAAGATACTTTTGCCTCTGCGACAACTGTCCAATTCATATAGTCCTAAATATTCCCTTCAACTTAGCGGTGACTTAGAATCTCTATTCACAAACACCGTACTACAACAACATGTTGATTACATATGTGAGCTAGATGAGCAATCTAGTCTTTCGTTACCAATGCCAGTTGAATTTCTAAGTGAATCCTTGCTTTGTGTACAGCAAATCTCGCCTTCCACTTTCAGAACACCCCGTATCGTCAAATCGATGGTGTGGCAATGGGTAGCCCACTAGGCCTTGTACTCGCCGATTTCTTCATGCTGATGATATGAAGAGACATATCCGCAGAAATAGCCAAGTTACCATACTGTAAGCGTTAGTGAATGACGTATTGGCTTTTGTTCATCAGAGCAGCAGATGGTCCAGTTGGTGCAGCAACTCTATTCTGCACATGCCAACGTGCGGATCACCTACGCCGTGGAACAGAATAACTGTCTGCCATTCTTAGACATCCTCATCTGTCGCAGAGATGACGGGCTCATTAAGAGGTCTATTTACGGAAAAGCAACATGGGTCAGCCAAGACCTGCACTTCACCAGCTTCACATCAGTGCGGTACAAGCGGACCCTTGTGAAAACTTTAGTTAGTCGTGCTAGACGAATTTGCCCGGCTGATTATCTAGCCGACGAGTTACAGGTAATGACAACAACACTCATCGCTAATGGTTATCCTCATCGATTTATAGAGAAACACAGCCAACTGCGAGGCCTACAAGGATTGGTACATACGGTGACCAAGAAAGATATCTATATCGATTGGCCTTTCAAGGGTGACTTTGCTGTATCGAAAACCACGAACAGTTTAATCACTGCTTCGCAGAAAAGTTACTGTACTGCTCAGGTTTTGGTCATCAATAACACCGGCAAGTTGCTGGAGCCTCCAAGGAAGGAGGCTCAACCGATCAGGGCTAATTCACATTGCATATACAAATTGGTGTGCAACTGCGGAGACAGTTACATAGGCAGGACCAATCGGCATTTGATTTCCCGAATAAAGGAACACGTGCCAAGCTGGCTTCAATGTGAAATTGACCAACATCCCCGTCCAACTAAAGTTCTGTGCTTGTGCAAGCCGCCAGCTTCCTCAATGGGGTAAAATCCTACTGACTATGCGTCACGGGATAGAGCTTGGATCAGCGTTCACACTTGTGTTACGTCACCCTAATCCCGGATTCCTCCGTTTCGTCGAGGCCGTTGCGATATGCCGGATGTGTTCAAGAGCGATGATTTGTCAGCTTAAGACTGCCGTAGACATAGAAGTGGAACATCAGTCATTCATTTGGCACCTCGTGCTTATTTGATCACACTCATAGTTAGGTATATAGTCAAATACCGGATGCTGTTAATGGTACTGAGGCGCCAATACGAAATGCATGCATCCACTAGCTTTCGTCTTATTACCGAGCTTTACAACCTTAATTATCTTTGTGCCCACTCTTTGTAGCCAAAGTGTAAATGCTATACGTGACGGAACCGTATTGCATTAAGCCATAAATACGTTAAATTGAATGCAGTCCCTAGCAGTGAACCTAACATCCGTTGTCATCATCTGTCAAATTTGCTCATCTACAATGGTTACTTAGATAAGCGTGCACCCCCAAATCTCCGTAATAGAATGATGTATCCGTACTCAGTGAATTGATGCCAGAGTGCGTGGTGAGCGGGAACTACTAATTCGGATTTAATCAACTGGACACAGTTCTAAGAGCCCATAGATTTGATTACACCATGCAATCTATAGCCATGGGAATCAAAATGTCATCTAACTGCCGCATCCTCTTGGCCGCTACTGCTTTTCCCTTCCTATTGGCTGCCCACAATTACCGCTGCGTGTTTGCCTACCACTCAATCATATTGATTGGTCAGATCGATGCTTTGTACAAAATGCCGCTCGGATTACTGCCTGATGGGTGCTGAATTGCACTATTTCGGCTGTGAGCCAGAAACTGGTTGTCAGTTGCGCGTTTGCCAGAATGTAACATTTGGCAACAGAGGTCCAAATTGGAGTTACATTTTTTGGCACCATCTTACAGCACCTGAGCATTTTGGGAAGAGCACATCGGTTAATTCCAACTTAGCAGTTTAATAGTGGCTGGAAACGAGGCTTATTTGACTATCTTGAACTTTTCACAATTAGCAACCAACAAATCAGCTTCTTGATAAACAGTTCATTAAGATACTGAAACAAACTCGATGCATTTTGAGGCATTGCGCTCGTATAAAAACTCACACTTGATAGAGAGGATTAGCCTTCTGGACGGACAATAGAGACCGCAGTGAAAAGGTTATATGTCACACCTTCCCAAGTCTAGTCTTCATGGTCTAGTCTTTTCAGTTTTGCCCAAACTTTGGGTTAGAGCAACCCATCTGCACCCAGGCAAACCCTGCTCTGATCATTTCCACTTTTCACTCTTTCCGAAGTGACACTAGCCGGCCTGACTTTGTGTTTGACAATGACTCATACCATTGTGATTTACTCGCGGCCTTCGCCACTGCTTGCCTAACTGGACTAATTGCTTGCTTTATCGATCGCATGCATTCATGTGCTAGTGACATAACCCTGTCAGTTCAAGTGACCGGTACGCATGGGTAAGCCGGCCTTCTGAGCCGCATTATGTAACTAACGCAATGTGACGAAAAATTATTGTGCGCCTTATGTCTAGGCGGTGTTGAGGTAAGTATATGATTTGTTGCCCTAGTACTTTGTAACAAAAAGTAGCACCATAGTTATTCCCAGCTTTGTTTTCACAACTGCTCCAGGAATTTTTAGAAGTCGCTTGAAGCCAAGAACGAATTGTCGGTGACAGTGCCCAACATCCCAGGATTATTTGATTTACCTTCGGAGCTCGAGTAATGTCATCAAAAAGAAAGTCGACCAGGAAGAATGCTGTAAGGATTGAAGAATTTCGGCAAGTTGAACACTTTCCTGTTGCCACAGATGATATCCCTTCTTTCTAAAGTTTGCAAGTTAATCGTAGCGCTAGATATAATGATATTGCTTGTATTGATTCTAATGTTTCAAATAGTGTGTTGCAACTAGAAGTGTGGAGAAAGAAACAGTTGATAACTGAAGTGGGAGCGGCGCGTTAGAGACGTTTGTTACTGGAGTAGACAGGGACAGTTTACAAATTGCAATAAGTGCGCGATAACGTCATATATCGGTGTAAACGACAGTGTAATGCTAACGGTGGACATTGAACCCCGTAAACGTGCCTAAAGTCTTGTCTAGTGTCGTTGTTAAGATCATTGGTGACCGTTTTCAACTAGATTTGCCTAAGATTGAACTCGAATCCTTTCATGGCAATACTGGCACCTGTCATGAGACAGTTTGAGTACGTTGTTGCGAAGAGGGTTCAGGATAGCGGGCAACTGCTTTTATATTTGTTGTCTTATTGTCGAAACCGGGCGAAAGAAGCCATTAGCCAGCGTGTTATGTTGTCTTCTGACCAGGCCTACGTCAGAGCTAGAAGGATCCTCCAAGAGTTGTTTGGTCGGAAGCACCTGGATGCCAGACCACCTACTGATGGACTGTTGACGGATCTGAGGTCAATTGAGCAAGATTACGAAGCTAGCTCCCATTTTTTCCTTAATGATAGAGAGTTGTCACATAGCGTTGACTCTGATCGGATTTCTATCTGACCTTGATTCGATTCCAGCGAGTGTGGGAACTGTACGGGTACGCGATTATGAACACTAGATGGGCGCGCGGTGTTGATACCATCTTGCGAAAAGGGAGAGAAACCAAGTTCAAAGAATTATCTGAGTTTGTCTCCTCTGAATCCTGCAGTATGCGCAGTAGATTCGGACAGATAGCATCGTTGTCTGAGGTGGGACCATCTGGTTTTCAAGATCGTTCTTTCCTAGCGAGTAAAAGATATGAGACAACCATCAAACACCTCGCATATCCTAGTGTGAGAGGGGAACAAGGTACTGCAATGTGCCTGGAATTTCTAGCCTCAATAATGTCTGATAGATGGGAATTGATGAGGCGGAAGAAAGCATGCTATAAACGTCTCAACAGTGGTCATTTGGCTGCCTCTTGCACATCGGGTAGCAGGTGCAACCAGTCGGATTGCACTGGTAGTCACCGCTCACTACTACATTTGGAATGAAAGAGGGATCTATTTCCAAAAACAAACAACTGTTGCACTACTTCTGCCTTGTGATAAGATGTACGACTTGGCATGATAACTGTACGTCTACTAGGTGCTTGTGGATCAATTGAAACTTGCACGTTGCTAGATAGTGTTCAAATATAACCGTGGTGCAAGAACATTTGTCACGTGAGGTTAAAATAGAGACTTCACCTGAGTCTTTGGAGATCGGAACACTGACCGGTACGTCATCGATTGATGCGGGCTCTGTCGGTTTCAAACGGAATTCACTGAGTGTTAATGAGGTGTTTCATTTCCATCATGTCAATTGCATTAAAACATTTGAATTTACCACCAGTCAAATGCTCTACTTTAAGTGTAGTATGTCGCTAACCGCACACTAATGGTGTAAAAGTTGGCGAGATACTAGATAACTGCGTTCGAATTTTGGTTGGAGCTGATGTACTTGCAGCTCATTGGCAGCTAGAGCAGCACCACGGTAAAAGAGATCAGTCATTTGCTGTAAGTGGCCCACTTGCGTGGCCGCTGGTTCGACCAGTGGAACGGGGTAGATCATCATTCGGCTTTATCAATCAGGTCCGACGTAAGCGGCAAGCTGTGGAGCAGCAGCTGTGTGACAGTTATCCGTTTCAATTAAGCATTGATAACATGTACATTACGGATGTTGACATGTTCGCACCTTTACGTTCTGACGCTAGCAATAGCAATTACTTGTGTGACTCGATCGCTTTGCATGACTCGGAAATTAACGATTGTTTGAGAACTTTTGCTATTGAAATCAACTCTGCATGCATTTGCGACTTTCATACATTACCAGCAGGAGGTTAAGTCGGTTGTGCTGAATGGAAATAATGTGGTGATCGCTGCAGCGCTACCAGTCGCTGTCGAATAGCATGGGTCTACAACGTATACTGATGCAGCCCATTTTCCTTGCTTACTGATGCGCCGATGAGCGTCGAGATAAATGATAGTTGCCTAAATTAACATCTAACATACCCCTGATTTTGCATTATCTTGGAATGCTTTCTGAATCCTACCCCATGAAAGTGGAGTCAGGTGGTCTGCGAGGTGGATTGCTCGACTCACACTGTCACTTCGGTAGTTCTCACTATGCGTGATGCACCAGTACATGAGGTTCGTCATCAGGGCAACCTAAAGACAGATTGCAAGCAAGTTACAGAAGTCGTAGCCCCTTGATATTTCCGCGTACCTTGTTTCTTTCATAGTGCAGACTATAAATGATGAAATATGTTACGTGTTATCTCAGTTTGATGAGGTTAATGCTCAAGTTAATGCTCCATTAACGGAATCCGGAATCCAGACACTTATGGTTGCATTATTGGATCCTATTTTCGTGACTGTAGAAGTCAGTTTTTGCCTGCATGTCTGGTTATAGTTGGTATCCAATATAGCGAGGCAGCTGTCAACCAAGATAGGTACAAATATACCATTTGAAATGATAACAGAATCATCAGACGGGTAAATGGTGTGCCGTGTAGCATCGTGAGGACCTGGCACAAGTGGATGAAAAAGATGATAGTGTCTGGTGTCCTAAAAATTCTACTAAACGGAACGGTAGTTGATGTGCACAAAACGGTATGTCGAGTCTCTTCTTGGTTAACTAGAAAGAAGGTACCAGCTAGTAACTAAAGGAAGGTTCAACCTAGGACAAGTTTTATGCGCTTATTAATTAAATCAACACTTGATGCTGACTCATTTATACTTTGTTTAACGTCAAACCTGAAGCACCTGTTTTATCAGTGGTGATCTGCTCAATCTGCAATGATTTATCGCGGTGACTGTTTGTGTACCTAATTTATTGTACCCTGACTAGCTGAGCCGTTGGCTCTAGAACTCACTGAAGGTCCAAACGCGATTAAAACACGTTCATACCTTTTGTTTCACATGTTTTACCTATACTCAGTGTAGATAAGAAATCAGTCTGTCAATCTACATGTTACTCGTTTTTTTCGGTAATGGTTGGAATCAGTTATCCCAGCCGCCTTTCGTTGAAGTGCTTATGCTTGATCAATCAGATGAAGATAGGCAATTGTACTATACCGGTTGCATTTAGTAGGAAGTTATTCATAGCTAAAAGTGTTCACATATGGAGTAATCAGCCCCCAGAGCGACAAAAGCGGGAGAATACGTATCGAGCAAGAAGAAATTCCAGGAAAGGATTTTGTGGATTAGTGTGTTACAGACATATTGACTAGTCATGAATGCCATCATCTCTAACCTTACATCTATAGTGTTTTGCCTGAAGTTTGTGTTATAGCAACCGATCCACACCCCGCTCTGACCATTTCCACTCTGCAATCTTCCCCAGTGGCATCATACAATTTTAACGGCATGTTAACGCATTGTACCAAGCTTTAAGCGTGGCACATTATCGAAATCGCGTACAGTGCTTTCAAGTTAGCGAGGCTGAAAACGCTGTTTTGGCGTCGTTGACAATCTCATTGGTTATGGGATGTTAGCCAATGGGACACCGGTTGGAAGTCCACAGCATAAGAGACAGACCCATAGCAGGATTAGTGGGCGCGGTTGCCTTTGTAAATGATGGCAAACACATCGTAGGAAGGCCCGTGGGTGAGTTAACAATGTTTGTCTGTTCCAAGTACTCACCTGAATTACCGGAGTAAAATGCGCGCGTCGCAACTAATTATCAGTCTTGCGTTTCTTCTAGCAGGACGACGTGACATATATAAATACCGTAGTTAATGTAGCCCCTTTAAGTGGTTCTTTGTTGTGTAATGCTGATTTCATGAGGATAGCATTATACACCATGGACGTTATAGAGACGTTCCATCTACATTGACTGTGCTTCTAATGGTGCCATTCAGAGAGTCAATTGTCAAAGCGTCTCAACACGCATGGGCGACCATATGGAAGCAGAGCCTAATTATCCTATGAATACATAGTTTCCTATGACCTATAAATAACGCCATAGATGGAGACACTGAAGCGATAACTGATTAACAAAATCGCCCATAGGTGTGGAGACAAAAGAACCCTCACTAACGTCGTGCCAACGCCACAATTAAAATCCTTTTATTTTGTGTTTAGTCAGCAACTGTGTTAGAGGTAAGCAAACTTAACATTTTCGTTGTTCAGCTTAGGTTTTTCTACCAACTTCAATGGGAACAATGTCCCCCATGGTCGTCATAACAACAATCTCACAAAGTTGTCTAAAGGCCTAGCAATCATTGCTGAACTGTGGATTAACAGATAGAAGATTGTCTGTCTATGCCATTACGGTTAGACCGCTGAATAAACCATCACCAGTTGGCCGATCACTAAGTATAGACCGTTTCATGTTCTGGTTGGTATGTCTGTAAGCACTGATTACGGAGTTAGCTACGGATCGTGTCGCAGCTAGGATCTCCTCTCTATACAGGCATCACAAGTTGCCCATTGAACGATTTCAGGCTGGAGACCAATCATCGGCTTTTCCTTCAGATGGGCATCAAGACAGAACAGGAAGTTTTGCTTGACCACTTACCACACACATTGGACTGTTTGTCTCTTATGCTCTGCGCTTCCAACCGGTGTCCCATTGGCTAACGTCCGATAACCAATCAGATTATCATCGACGCCAAAACAGAGTTTTTAGCCTCGATAACTTGAAAGCACTGTAGGCGATTTCGATAATGTACCACGCTTAAAGCTTGGTACAATTCATTACCATGCCTGTAAATAGGTAGAGTGGGCCTGACTTTGTGCTGCACAATAACTCATGCCATTGTGATCTACTCGCGACCTTCGCAACGGCTTGTCGGACTCAACTAATTGCTTGCTTTAGCGATCGTATGTTTTTCAGATGCTAGTGACCTAACACTGTCATTTGTATACGTTACTGGTACGCCTTGGTACGCCGGCATTCTAAGCTGCAATGTTCCAGACTAACGCAATTTGACGAAAATTATTTTACGTCTTCGGCTATGCGGTTTTGAGGTGATTTGTTATCATAATCCTTTGTAAAAGTTAGCGCCATTGTTATTCCCAGCATTATTTTCACAATTGCCCCAGGAAATTTGTGGGTCGCTCAAAGTCAATAACAAATTGTCTACAGTCGATTTTGCACTTTATTTTATCTGTATTTTGCTATGATCAATTTTCTACTGTGTTGTAACGGAATTCTCACCCACAATTTTTAAGTAGACTTGTTTTCCATACAAGTCGATGCTTTCAGATGAAGAGAACGTGCTTAATGGGATACGTAAATGTAATGATAACGGGAAACTTACTGAAACATTCAATTCCTTATCGAATTGAGCTTCTTTCAGGTGCAGTTCAATTATACACCAACCAATAAATTTCCAATTTCATTCTACCGCTGCCTGGATGCGCGTGAAGGTTTTTTGGTTTAGACACATATAGCACATTGTGCCATTCGACTGTTTTACAATGAATAAATACCCTATCAGACGTAGGCTACCGTTTGAACAGTAAAAAGCATTGTGGATTTCAACCCTTACTAACATGTACACACTACCACATCACATATGATAAAAATAAAACAACGTATATTGAATATATGCATTGAAAGCTAGCGAGTGAGCCTGGCAATCTTTCGTGGGTCGTCAGTCTCATGTATCAACAATCGATTATATCTTGAACGGAGCTAATGCTGGCTCGCACCCAATCCAAATTACATTCATGCACTAGAGAAACACTGGATGTATTGAAGCTGTGCACACTGGGTGGGAAGCGTATGCTTTATACGTTGACCTTTCCTCAATTATTGTCACCGGAGTTGAACCTAACCTACTTGAGAGGAACTGTTCGAAACCCATTCCGGGAATACTTCATACTATCATCATCAAACTGTAGTACAGGATCACCCACACACGTATTAGGGCTTTAACCAGTGTGTTCGACGCAAATCTACCTAAAATATTCCGAAAATACAAAGCTTCCTATAACATCAAGCCAAATATTAGCCGAAGCTTTGCTTATCCCGAACCTCTCCTCCAGTATTATGTTGTAAAGCTTAGTTTGCATTTCAGCGCCAACAAAGAGACAGGATAATGTCATCTGCTACCCACTATTTTTTGACTGCGCCCATCGTTCCTGTACAGATGTCCGTTGACTCAAGACAGATTTGTGACGACAACAAGTAGACCATTAAGTAGGCCGTGTCAGCGAAACGCTATCCGTTTACACGTACAAAAGGCCTAGCCGCAACTCTGTCTGAGGCAAACTGTTTTTCAAAATTGTATTGCGAGAAAAACTACACTCAAATAAAGTTGTTTGAATCTGCTGTTAGTTAATGATATCAATACACACATGGTTATAATCGATTACCGCCAGAGATGCACAGCGCCGGCAAACTTTCAGGGGATTATAGAGAAGTTACTAAAGGACATAACTAAGGTGCGGTAACTAGGATGATATAAATATTGGTCGCACAGACTGTGCACATGTGAAGGTAAAGAATTTTAAAAGCGCAAAAACAAAAGACATCACAGCAGGACGATCTGAATTCAGTGTATTTTGTGTATACTATTAAGCCGCTTACAGGAAATGAGTGACAAATTCAAACGGTTTGGAATGACAGATCATTGCCAGAAATAGCGCTTTGTTGTGCCACCGACCCTGCCGCGCCCTACCAACGCAGAGCCAGGTTTGCCACAAGATAAAGCCGTTTGCATAGGTTAGGCTTCAAACGCCGGATGACAGCAGCTTCAGAAAAACGCAACAACTTCGCATTATTCATTTCGCAGATGACCTCGAATACCTCGCGGTAGATTTTGCAGAGTCGAGCAGTCGAGTAGGTAATGTTGCATCTCTAAGAGCTAATTTACATGGAATGTGTTCCGAAAATTCAGTAGACGCTTTCTGATATGACGCGTTACACACAGGTCGCACTGACGTCCTGCCTCACAAAATAGAAGACATGACCTAGCGACCCCTCGTTTGGCATTAACGTGCTAGGCGCAAGCTTGAAGGAACTAAGCAAAACTGAACAGGGAGGCTTTGGTAGTTAACACAGTAGTCAATAACTTCCACCAGTATCTCTCAGGGGTGTGCGTTCTAAATAGTTACGGCTGACAGAAGAAAGCCCTTAATCAGGTTGCTTCTCCTCGTTTACGACATCGGAGTTTATTACACTCTGCATGCATTTAAAAACTCTATATTAATTGGAAAACAATTTTAGTTGCGCATGCTTTGATTTGCTTTACCATTGAAATGGATAAAATTCTTGCTTTTTCTGCATCATATCTGCGGAAATAAGGAATTACGCGCAATCTGAACATAGCACTGGCCAAGGTCAAGCCTCTAATCTCTCAAGGAGAGCCCACCAGGTGGGGATCCCAAATACTTCTTTAGTGTACCTGATGCGTAGAGCGTTCCCTCTATACTGGCTGTCTAATCTCGGGAGCCAATCACTGCCAACCTGGTTTCGACAAAGAAGCGTACTCAGAGATTACGGGTATGAAGGACAGCACTCGATCTTGTCTGTGGCGACCTAGTATGACCGCCACACTGTGACGCTTGTCAAACAAACGGAGCAACGCCACTTCATTACTATTCGGTGCATTGCAATGGCCCAGCAAAATATAGGAGTGAATGCACGCAATCATCTTTGGCCGGTTATATGGAAATTTGTTCCTCTTCTAAAAGCATGCTTCCTCGAATTGTTTTGAAGTTTTCCTGTTAACACATGCTGATTCTGAGACAGCCATTTGTTGCATGCGGGCGGGTTTCAGCACCTTCGGTATGTCTTACACGCTGGTAAAATAACGTTTCAGTATTTACCAGTCAAGTATTTCAAGATAAACTCAAAACAAAACACATCACGCCTACATAGCTTTTTACCATACAGCATCAAATTGATTGGCAAAAAGAGCGCTCTTGATGGTCAAGAACGGGTTACAGAAACAAGCGACCGCTTTGCAATCGATCAATGCTGGACAAATTACTTTTTCTTTACGTCATTAAGCTAAAGGACGCTACATGGAAAGCCCTCAGCAAGTTAATACTCGGATGGGGATTGTGACACAAATGGACTTTCCGTTTGTTGACCAGATATTACTCCCCGTGGATAAACAATATAATCTGATGCAAATGGTAAACAATCGATAACACAGCGATGGCGAACCACTCTATGTCAAGTTGCCTAACAAAACGACTTTATAGTCTGTAGAGCTGAGTTGAGTTGCGGAACAACCTACGGTACCAGCACTAATAGATAGCAGAGTAGTTACCCAGCACTGTGAGGAAGTCCTTTGTCGCATCATTTCAACATTCTCAGTTGCCGCATTCGCAAGGCAACATAGTGAGTTGGGCGACTTGCGGCACAAGTAACATCTCCCATCAAACGGAGGCTAAGTAAGGTAGCTTCTCAGCTCGGTTACACAGACCCATCGATAGATAACAGACTAGGCGCAGTAGTTCAAATTAAGGGAGGATAAACATGGAATCGTCGTGGCGTCTACCGCTGTACCCCACAAGTGTGTTGCGTGCATACGCTGTGTTCGTATATCAACCAGCTACACGTTGTTTGATATATTCAAATTTCATGTGCCAATCTTTATGCTCAATACCAACTAGTATACATTTTGCATGCCTTTGGCCTGACGTGTTGTGACATTGCGGCTGCTAACCAATTACTGCTCATTAGTTCTACACTTGACAGAAGATAAATCTTTCTTACACAATATCCGTTTATTTGATTTCAGAAGGTTTTGTATACAAATCGGTTTTGGCAGGGTTTTATTGTGGCAACGTTTCGCCCTTAACACAAGAGCTTCTTCTTGACCTGGCCTGAAGAAGCTCTTGTGTCAAGGGCGAAACGTTGCCACAATAAAACCCTACCAAAACCGATTTGTATACCAAACCTTCTGAAATCATGAAATCACAGTCGGTTCCAAACAAATTCCAATAAATTGAATCCGTTTATTTGTCTATACCAACGGGTAGCTGATTTGATTTATCCACAGCATAATTCGTAACATGAAAAGAGGTTTTGACACGGACATTCTTAGACGCAGTGCATAGAAGAGAGCTCGATATATATGTGGAGAAAGTGTAGAGGTTAACTAAACTGGATACATAAGCATAAGCTTTTCTTACCTCAGAAAATCCTTGGCAATGCTCAAACTGTTGTATCTTTCCACAGGTGCAGACAAATGCTTTTTAGCTTAGAAATAACGTTATGGATTTGGGTAGCAGTAGCCGCTAATTCCTGTGGATATTGGCTGACGATCTTGCGACACTCTCAAATATTGGTCTATGCACAGGCGTACACACTGCATTGCATTCAACTCTATCCTTCTCGCACTAAAAAACAACTGATGTTGCCGACAGCTAGGAAAGAACATACGAGCAGTCGTACTTGACAGCGTGCAACTGGTGTGTTGTGTTCAGAATCAAGCAGTTCATACCTTGTTTCCATTAAGCACATACCGTAAACACTACGCTTGCGGAACTTTGCAGTGTATTGCAGGAAAAGATGAAAAAAGAAAGTGATGTAATCTGCATAATCCTGTTAATTACTTGACATACATCAGGACTTTAGAGTACGGGAAATTCGCGTACCTAAATTTCGCCATTAACAATCTACGTTCCTCACAGTACGCGATGAAAAATAAAATAATCGCTATGTAAAACTGAAATTCACAGTTGTTTGGCGGATAAGATGCTTTCCGCTCAACATGCAAGCTCGGAAGGAGCACCACTGCCTATGGATCATACTGAACGAATTAAGCCTTCAGATGCGTCAGAGTACTGCTCACTAAACGTCAAATGAGGTGCAAGAAGGAACATCATATTGACACGAATTGCGTAAGTCAGGCAATCAGTGATAATAATTGGTTTAGTTCTGAATAGTCCCTGTAATCAATAAAGCGAATTCGTAGAGGTCACCCAGTTAGCTTTCCTTGTGTCGTGCTTCAATTGTTAAACGAAGCTAGAAGGTTTATTCAATATTAGTGAAAGAAGGGTTACCTAAATTAAATCGAAAATTAATACTCGTTGTGCACTTCAAGTAAAAGCGAGGGCTGTATTCCTACATTCTGTTCCATTATGCGTTTTTAAGAAGCGAGCAGCATGATTTAGTTCTTTTAACTCAGTATTGGTATAAGCCATGTGTGGGTCCGTTTTTTATGCAACAAGACAGACAAATCAACCTGCAGTCGGGTCCAGCATTAAATTTTCCAGCTCGTAGAAGCCACCATCACCTCAAACATATCTCTGATGTCTGTTAGCTAGTGCTTGTCACTGTTTCAAATTACGAAGTTACCACTTTTGTATTGTCCATCTTAGATGTCTACATTTATAAGAACAAGGAACAATGATTTATGTCGGGTAAAAAAGCAGTTGCTTGACAAGTCCCGTATGATGGTGAAGGTAGAACGACACGTATCAAACAATAGGTGGGTTGTCTGTTTGCGCGTTTATCTAGCAGCTAATAGTAGTAGATAGTATATAGATAGTAGATAATAGTCGTGTAAGTGGGAATTAGCTGTTAATGATGTGGCAAAATGGGGACAGTTTTAGTTATGTATTGCATTTGTAAAGTAACAACAAGCATATTCACTTCTGTCCCGCAACCTCAGGTTTACGTAACATTATAATCCGGTTTGGGGGATAATTAATATAATTCCAAAGTTACACAGTTTAGGCAATGAATAATTAAAAGAGGCCCCCACGCTATCAAAACGCGAGTATGATTAATCTAGTTCCTATAATTTGAGTCGAGATGGCGGATCCTAGGGATTAGGCAAGATCCTGCTGGTGAACAGGTTTAATTCAATCCTCTGCAATTCGTGAACTAAAATGACTGTGTCGCGTACTCTATTCATTTGTCAGATAAATGGATTGTGCAAAACTGACGAGTCACAAAAGGAGGAAGCAACTATCGAACGGTTACTGGGATATGCGTTTTCCGTCTATCAAAACCTGCAGAATCATACCAGTAGCATTGCGAACCGATGTCAGAGGATGGTTGTCTAAGCAAGATCGCTAAGAAAAGTAGTATCGCAACGGTATCCTGAGCAACGTTTAAGGAACTTTATTGCCTCGGTTCTAATCAGTTTGCTTTTGACAATTGCATTAGAAAGTCTTGTGTGTTCAGAATAACAGAAGTTATTGAATATTACACCCAGTTCTGTATGTATGGTAGACATATCGCTTAACATAACGGTAAATATTCGACATTAGTGTGGAAGCACGAAGGCCAAAAATCTTCCTTCCGGTCCTAAAGAGGAGGTTAGATGCAAAATACTGGGCATTTAAGGTCACAATGCAAGAGCCTAAGCCATTTAATTTAGTGAGCACTCAGTCGAAGTATTATGTTTTAGTCAAACACAGTGAATGAAAGAAAACGCGTAGAGTCTACTTTGTAATAGGGTGAAATGTCTTTAATCTGATTGAATAACTGTTCCATTCGATAATCATCACCTGGAACAAGGTTAATCGTGACCTATGTAAAATAGCGAAATACGAACTTTGAAGTACTTGAGACGATAATACCATAACCAGCACACTCTAGCCTTCGGAACAGCATTAAATTTCTTGAAAATATCGTAAGTTAGAACATCAATGTAAAGTGATGTTTTTCCTCGACGTTGTCTCACTCTTCACCTTCGTTCTACCGATTTAAACGGTCGTTTACTTTTGTAACCCTATAACGAATCCATAAATAAAGATGCGTGTGCGAGTGTGTGAGTTGAAGAGCCTCCTTTTGTGATGCATGAGACGTGTAATTTCTATTTAAAGTTAACTACTATCGGCATAGCGATGGTGTTGCCATGAGATCATAACTCGGCCTACGGTCGACTGACATGGTTGTGGCGAAGTTAGAAAACACAAGGATAAAAACGAAGACAGAAAACTTTGTGCGCTACCATTGTAACATGGATGATATTTTGGTACTGTCTGTATAGCACAATAACCCTCATATATTTCGCGATTACTTTTGCCAGCTCTTTGCAGCGATACAGTTTGTGTGAGAAGGAAGCACTTCACTGATTGACCTTTCTGGACATGCTACTAGTCAGTAGAAGTACTGACGGCTCCATCTATCGTCGAGTATAAAGGGAACATTATGGAGCGGTAAACATACCTGGTTCCACATCATTTATTTTTCTAAAATGCAGGTGAAACTTGCTTGGCTGTCTTGTATCAAGGGCACGTAAGAGCTGCACGGAAGACAAGATGAACTATAAATTTGTGTTCATTCAAACATTGATGCTTAAATATGGGCACCCTGACAGCTACATTCCTGAGAAAATTCAGGACAAACCCATGACGATCCTGGTCTTCAAGTTCGAGCAGAAAGGGCTATTCATATCACTGATTTGCAAATGTTCGCGACCGCAGAACATATAGCTAGAAGCCTGTTATTTACCTATAGACCCTGAAATGCACTTGCGTAAAAGATTGACACAATACACACGCTGACCGCGTCAATGGTAATTTAACACTTCATACGCTTGTGGTTCAACGTATTTAGGTCGAACAGCGCAGCACATATCCGAGTGCGTCAGTGAGCATCACCCATGTCGGTTATGTCAGAAGTGCACTGGGACCACTAAAAGTTCAATTGTTGCTCAGCTTGTCGACACTGGACAGCAAATAAAAGTTCACCATGCCCTTCGAGTAATCTACAAGCTCCCCCCGTTGCTTTCGAAATAAGTGCGACTCCGTATGCTTGCGACAGCCAAAGCAATAGGTATACGGTTTTCAAAATTTTGTTCCGAAAATTGCCTGATCCAGTCTGTAGCTACTTTATCTATGGTAAATAAAAGCCACGGAAACCAGTTGCGCTAGCTGGGAAACGCAATCTCAGTAGCTCATCTTGTTATCCGTTTAAAAGCCTGGCAGGCACGTGATCAAATCTACTCCCGCCGCCAATTTCCGTATGTGCTCGTACAGTACTGAGAAGAAATCACGAAAAAAATTTCTAAGCCAATTTTCTTGATGCAAATCTAGGAGTAACTAGGAGTTGATGAACTTGTGATTAGTTAGCCTGCAGAATTTACAAACTACAGGTAAACGTGTCTTTCTAAATTGCACTGAATTACATGCTGAAAACTTAACGAACGCTACCACTACACGTCTGTTGAGAATATGGGGCAGAAAACAGCGTTTCACGAGTAAATGCTCACACCAACGCAACTGCGATTCTCGCGCATATAGACTTTCCAACCTCAATGGTATAAGATATGTGACCTCTGATCTTCAGGCGAAAGACCATTGAAACGCAAGCTGGACAACTGTTGTGTGGACAGACAGGCTCACGCTACTCCAGGCGACTGCTAAGGTCATTGATATTAGACAGTGTGACCACAATGCATGCGAATGATCGTTAGATTTTTACGGCTGCCCCACCAACAGATGGTTGGTCAGGCCAAACGAAAATGTTACTATGCAGCATGGTTTCCGTTTTGGAACTGTGCCTCAGTGGGGGAACCTGCTGATGCATGTTTGTCGACGGCTTATCTGCAACCGAAGTTACAATACGTAGCTGTTGATCAAAGCGCTCTAATTCTACGGTTGTATGGTCAGTGCGCGTTAAAAGATGCAGAAACCGCGCTACGAAACAACCCATACGCTGAAATGTAGCGCGTAATTGGTTTTTGCGTTCTGAAGCTGGTGGAATAGTTCGTGAAAACTGGTATGTTGGGCAATGTCAGAAAAACTGTTTGGTGTAGCACCATTACGGAAGAGTTTTTGGCTTGCCATTTTTTCCGTGAAGTAACTGAAAAACTCGAGCTCAGTGTCAGCACAGTAGTCCAGCATTGTCACACTACCAGTTTGGCTTTTCAGTGAATTTTAAAAGAAATAATATTTCGTCAAAATAGTGAACACTAACTGTAAGTTTTAAATTCCTGAGGTCTGGAGAAACAGTAGGCGTTTAGCTGCTGGTTCTTGGATCACATGGATACTCATACCATTATTTTACCGATGAAGTAGTGTTCCATTTGAATGGAAAACAGAAACGGTATTCTGATGCAGTATCCATTCCATCACTTTAACAACTTTCACTTACGGAACATAGCTTTAAGATTATGGTTTGGGCTGAAATAACTGGTCGAACAAGTGTGGGCCTATTTTTCTTTTTCGGTTATGTAACCGGTAGGTCGTTTTGTGCAGTACTAATGGCATGCCTATCAAAACATTGTCATACAAAGAAATGCTTCAGACCGGAGTACTTCCGCGACTGAAGGAAGGTGAGTTTTGTACCGCCACGTGCTCGCAACATGATGGCGCCACTGCACGTTATGCATTTAAGGTTATCAGATTATCTGAACGGGATATAGACCCATTGATGAGTCGTTCGGAGCGGACCAAGGGAATGCCCCGGTCTAGTCAACCGATTGAAACCCTTTTGGCTCTTTACACGGGAGTTTATAAGACGAGGCCAAATGCATTGGAACAAGTGTAAGAGAACATTGTGAAAGAATGTCGCACCATCACCCCGGAAAATTTGGCGGACGTTCTTGCCAACTGTCGCAGACGATTTCTGCACTGCAAGCAGAACGCCGGGGGCAACTTTAAACACCTGCTGTCTTGTTGTTTATATCACCGTTTAACTCCGTCCACTTAAGTATACATACCCAACCTCACTTGTTTAATGTCATTCGGAAATCAGCCCGGTATTAATGTTGACTGAACGGCTGCACCGCATCTGCTGTCTTAAAGGGTATTATTGATGTCCCAATGGCGCCACATGCGGTAAAGATTAGCAAAGGCGATTAATGCATTTGTTATACTAACGGTATTTTCGAGGAGGATACCATACTTACTCAATTAAACACGATAACAAAGCGAGAATATTTTACGGTTTTGCGGAAATTTTTTTGTTTATTAACTTAGATTCAATGTGGCATTGGACGGACACTACGGAACATGAACTTTCCGGTGACATCCATGGAGGAGAAGAAAAAGACCCCTGAATTTCCGATTAGTTAGCCTATCAAATTTATTTCGTGCTTCATTTAATAAGTGAAGCTTTTATCGGCGGATACTAGATTAAGACCAGAAATGCGGCTTCACTTTTCCATGCAAATGTATTCACCCTTGCCACTAACTTTTCTAAGTAACCATGAAACCTGATTACTGTAATTAAGAAACTAGATTTTGTCAAGCCGGTATATTCCTTAGGTGAGGGGCTCATTGGAACGTCATGCCCTTTTGCTAAATTGGTTTGTTGCGGGTTGGCTTTTAGGCCAAAGAGCGCTAACCATAACTGTGGTTTGTCATTAATTGCGAGACAAACGGCTCCCAATGAAAATTCATGGCTGATGCCACAGTTGGTCTGTCTGAGCGCTATACCAGTTCTACCACAGGAATCCCGGTATCGATAAACTTTTGGAGTCTGGATTTTCGGTTACTTCACGGATAACATGGAAAGCCGAAAACTCATCCGTAGTGGTGCTAGACCGATCAGTTTTTCTACGTTGCAAAACATACCAGTTTTTACGAACTATTCCAAAAGCTACAGAACGGAAGGGCTACTTACGGGCCGCATTTCAGCGTATAGGTTGGATTGTTGTGCGGTTTCTGTATCTTCTCAAGCGCACTGACCAAATAACCAAAGAATCAACTTGAATTTCAATGGTTGTTCGCCGGAAGAATAGAGTTTATATATTATATATCTTTTACGTTGGGTGTTCGGCGTTGCGGCGTGGATCGCAGTTGCGTTCCTGTGAGCATTCCCCAGTGCGACAATGCGGGTTTTGGATCCATATTCTAATAGACACTCTACTACTTTTAGTTATAAGCGCGGAAAATGAAACATAGACCCCGTCAGAACAAAGACCACTGCACCGGATTGTGTATTGACCTGAACTGCAGAAGAGCATAGAGTGAGAACGAAATTCCCGGTCAGAGATGTGGAACGACGTCGTAAATTTAAGGTACTGGATTGTCTGACGTAACATTTATGAAGACAAAATGATGTGACTCATCCTTTGTGAAATTAAGTGTTCCGATAGTTACCCAGGAAGGCTTTAACTGGACAAACAAGTACATGAATTTAAATGTTGATGAAAATGCTTGCCGGTTCCCAGTTGACAGCGCCTCAGCTTATTCTTAACAGTGAATGTCAACCTAAACCACAGTCCAGTGACGCAATAAGCATTTGAGAGTTTAGGTAAAAATAACACAGTATATAAACTTGCATAAATTGAGCTGCAATTTTGTTTTAGCACTTGTGAGACTGCTTAGGTACTATATGTATAAATCATAGTGTTCGCATGTTACTGGCGGGTCATAACCTAGTACAAGCAGCAAGTGTAAAAAGCAAAACATTCCTATGCGTAGGTTAGTTAATGAAGGTAAGTACAGAGATGGCTCCATTACTAAGCTTGAGCGGTGCCAAGAATAAGATATTTAGTTTCGGATTCTTATCTAAAGGGGTGTTAGACAGAGGAGGCAGCAAATATGCATGATATATAATGTTTTTTATTATATCTGGACCATTGAAAAATAAGTAAAGATTCAGTAGATAATATCCAATTTTATGCTTTGCCAGAGAATGCAGATTTTGGTAACGTAAAGGGCCAAAAGTTGCCAGAAAACAAAATTGCTTCCTAAAGTTTGGAAGACCAACAAAGCTTCTAAACTAGTTGTTAATTGAAATATGATTTCGACCATAATTTGGTTTATCAAAAGGCTTAAATTACTGAAACCGCTTTGAACAGAACCTTAAGTGCAGCTTTTAGTCGACCCGGTGTATGTTCACAATCCAAAGGCTGTTTCCCATGCTTACAACAGATAATATCCAATGTTTAAGGCTGTTCGCATTCGGCTGCATTTGTGGTAGTGCACACCCTACATTTGCATAATTCCGTCAAAAGGACTCCGTCTTGATCAAGTGGTGGGTAAAGCAAATTTATTAATAAGATTGCTGATTCAAATTTTAACAAATGTATTTACGCGGGCATCCATTATAGTTCCGATTAATTAAACGCTCAGTTCTTTCCATACAGTACAAAATTGCTGTCTGTTTAATTATGTTCACTAATTTTAAACATTTGTATGCTTACATTCTATTAAACAAATGCTTTGCTGCAAGTTCCACGCTTACGTTGGAATCGGACAACATTATCTTCAGCTTGTCTATCTAAATACTCCTGCGACATTGGTACATTTGTCAGTCAATAATACATTTTTGTAATTTGTTTTTTGTTTGCCTTATCCTTTCAATATGTCCAGCGATTGTGCGCTATTCGGAGGTACGCTTCAATTTGTACATAAGCGTTATTTCGAAATCCACCCTCCAGCTCAAAACTACTAGAGGGCTATTCACTGCGTCGTGTCTACTTGCTAGAATTTGTAGGAAGGTTTGTGGATTTAGAATACTCGCTTCTAAATAAATAAATGAATGTTATATTCCTCAATAGTGCGAGAAACGTTTACCTGAAAAAAGACCAAATAATGTTACAGTTTTGCATGCCACTGCATTAATAATTATTCAAAAATAAACATGAACGCAATTTCAAGTTTGCTTAACACAAAAGAATCAGAGTCGTGCTGCTATTTTTTCCTTTTGTTCAACAAGTGTTCTTCATAATCATATGATATATATTAAGGCGGAGAATAAACATATTGAAATGAAAGAGGCTGTGTTGCAAAAGCTTTTATGTATGCGTTATAAAAAGTTATTTAAGCTCTTCGATAGCATTTTCGAAAACGTTATCTAGGGATTACGATATTCTAAATATAATAATCACGTTTTGTATGGTGAATTATTTACTAAACGTAAGCTTATAATTGCAAACCGTATAGCATGTTCTAATATCTAGGATCTTTGTGCAAATCTTTGAATAGTGGATTAGTAAGAAACCTTCACTGATTTTCGTAGTGAATGTTTGGAATCATAAGATTTTTACCTTTGTTACGGAATAGACATCTGCTGTTTACAGACATATGAACACCCTTGTCAAGTATGTGAATATGACGTTTTATGATCCTGTAAATAAGACACAGGTTAAGATTCATACTCTGAAGCCAGACTGGGTCAAATCCAAGTTTATCACAACGCTATCTAAATGTCATCTTTAGAGAATGTCCACATAGAGTTTTCGTGTCGCGTTTCTGAACCCCTCAAGAGCATTCTTATCAGGTCTTCGCAGATTAGACAGGAGTAATGCACAATATTCCATACAAGGCAATACATATGTTTTGTAAAGCCCTATGTGAGATTCCGTGAGGTAAATTGTTGGTATCAGTTATCCCATGGTCTTCATGGCGTACGGAAATTCAGCCACTTGGCACAGAAAACTTAAGTGACTGAACATTGCACGTCCAAGTCGCAAACTGCCCTGCATTGTGAAATGTATGGGCCTTTTATGAATTGACAGTCTAGCGGTACTCGAGAATTGTACGACAATATATTACACTTGTCCACGGCAAATGACAACTGCCACAGTTGGCACGAGGACTCTAATGCAGCTAAGTCATGTTGAATGAGACGTACGGTATTCGTGGTATTCGCACGTTCTTGTGAATAGATAACATTAATGTCACCAACAAAGATAAAGGTAGCACCATTTTTATTCTGCGGAATATATTGTTAGTATATATTAGAAGAAGAAAAGGACCAAGAACACTTCCTTAAATCACTCCACTGGGAATTGCTTTTGGTTTAGTTAAATTGCCGCCTTTGTGCACCACCTGCTTTCTACCAACTGGTTAAGAAGACAGCCAAGCGAACATCGTGATCTAATGCCTGTGGATTTCAGTTTGTTCAGCAACTTTCTGTGAGGCGCTCTATTAAAGGCTATTTCCATATCCAAGAATAGAATTACAACACTGTTTCCGTTCTCTTTGGCAGCCGTTGTATGGCTTCAAAGTCTGTCTAGCGTATGGCGCAAGCTCGACCTTGCTTGAGGCTGTGCTGCGAATTACTTATGCTATTTACCTTATTCAAGAATACAAATAGTTCATATTTCACTATCCTTTCCGTTATTCTAGCATCGATGGGCGTATGGTTTGTGGGAAGAAGATATTTAACCTCCTGTGGCGGCGCCACTATTGTGTCGCTGGATAAAGACAGAAGTTTTCCATTGAGTAGGATATATATTTTGTTGTCAAGAGAGAGTAAAGATGCTAAGCAATAGCAGCGGGAGGTCGCTACCACTGCTTTTTAGTAAATAAGAGGGATTCCATAAGGTCCTGCGCAAGTTGAAGAGTATAAGCGGGAGACTTGACTAGTAGTTTGCTTTACGATGAATTCCACTGTGCGTAGACTTTCACTGTTGTGTGACGTAATAAGTTCTGGTGTGCCTGATGGTTCACTGACCATTGATTTGGCAAAATAGGCATCGAAATGTTTGCAAAGATCATCTGGTGCGTCCTGTTAGGTTCCATCAGGCTTGGTGATAAAATTGAAATTGTTATTTTAACTCGAATCTTGGGCATGGAATAGTTGGACTTGTTCAGCTGTTTTGCCAGGACCGTTCAGAGCAGAATACATTTCTCGAATGCGAGTTTTCTCATTTTTGTGCCTCTGTTTTTCAGCGATCTTGGACTGCTGTAATAACAGAGAAACTTAACGGTTAACCTGATGTTCCGCCAAACTTTATACAGCTTTTAAACGGCCTTGAGCCTTTTGCGATCTGATTTCTATTTATGTTGGTAAACACATTTTAGTGGTACTGATGCATCGATACAAAAGCCAAGTATACTCTAAAACTGATTCGTTGCTTGTTGAGGACATGAAGAGAGAAAGAACTTATCCTAGTTCATTGACCGAACCAGGTCATTGAAAGAGTTCCAGTTGACAAAACTAAACAGACAATAATGCCTTGGGTTCTGTACCTCGGCCATGCGTATTCTTAGGCGGTATTTGACTACATGATTGCTCCCAGGAAATTTGTCAATAAAGTTAACATTGATTGCAGGTATACCCAACGAAATAATGAGATCCAGAGTACTTTCTACTCTGGTAGATTGGGAGACCTGTTGCTGATAACCAATCATTCAGATACAAGAGATAATATGATGGCATTTTAAAGCAGCGGTTCCCCTAGGTCATGAAATCGAGGGCAGATTTTAAGCACCTCCAATAGTCGTATGTGTAAAAAATATGCTAGCGGTGCCAACAAATACAAGCGTTGAAAGCTCTAATTCTTCTGAACTGCAGTTTGGCGCACTGCAGCTGCTACTGATTAACAGATATCGTAAGCCATAGTGATTCCTGGATATGGTTCTGCACTGGGTTCTCAAATGAGATTTTTTTCTGATAAATTACACGGCCGCCACCTCGACAACTAGGCCGAAATTCTCACTGTTAAATAACTGCTTGGCTAAATGCATATATATGCAGTGATTTTTACAGTTGTCATCAGAAACACCATAGGGTTGATTACCACGGTTTTCAGCGTTGTTATAACTATGCCAAGACTGTACAAAAATAATAAATTTCACATTTAAATACCAACGGGTAATCGTGATTTAAGCTAGTTCAGTTTGGTTGCCGCCCATCACACTGCCTTCAGACCTATTTTACTTGCCTCTGGAGGAAGCCGCCCCTGCATGGAAAAAGCCCTGTTAAACCACTGCCTTGCTAAAATGGACAGGCAAATTCTAGCATTAAAGTATGAAGTGCGTGGATGTACTACAGGTAAGTGTCTAACCGGATCGTTAAGGTGTTTGAGCAATGGAACTTCGGAGTGGAGAGGTTTGGAGCTGCTTCTTCCAAAACTGCAATCCGCAAAGGACTGAATTCTTCCTGATTTGGACACAACAGTGTAGAGATAATCGGAGCCTCACTCGAGGTCACGTGTCGGCATGCAGACACACGGCGGCTACGCTAATTCTCAGCAGGGGACGGCAGAGCGTTTGGTGCCTCCACACTTGTTTGTGGTACTGGGATGCTATGTATTATTTTAGTACGCCTGCTAATATATAAGTTTACTTTCATCAAAGTAGCGTGGCTTGGCTGGGTTCTTCTCGAATGGAGGGTAGTGGCTTTCTCGCCGAGCAGGAACTTGCGCAGGCTACGTTCACTAGTATCTCCCTCTATGGCCTGATAGCACATTTAGGATGAAAATGTTTAAGGCGACCGCAGCACAGATGTCCTGCGCTAACATTTCTGAGCATTTTTACGAAGCACATGCATATTAGGTCCGGGCTGTTATACATCACTCAGCTAAGCGTCTCTGATACCCGTGCCGGCAGTACCGCCTTGATGCTATACGTTTCATATACGTGCTCATTTGCAAGTCTCATTCTTTCCACGAGATGGTCAGTGCATTTGACCAAATGTCTATGTTGCCTCGGATGTGTACTGCTTGTCAAATTCGGAGATTGGACTATTATGCATTAGGTCCCAACCAGGACAGATGGATGGAACTAAATGCAGCCATTAGATGTACTGCTTTGATGGAGTGTGCAAATGTATGATAGCTCGGCGATAACAAAATACGTACAGTCAAAAGTTTTACACTACCTTTTTTCGTCGGAAATAGTGACGTTAATTATGTACTTATCTAATATCAACAGGGCTTGTGTTACGGCAGTGACCATAGTATTAGCGAACGATTGCTGGCTAGCGTCTAATAACAATTCACAGGTCATCTGTTTTCATCAAGGTAAAGGACGTAGTGAATACCACATTTCTAGTTCAAGGAACATACTGGTGTATTTCAAAATATAGCTTGGCTAAAACAATAACTTTCTTATACTTCCTAACAGGATATTGAGAAGAACTAGATTCTGAGATGAGGTTGGTGTTTTGTTCATGCTTATGAACCACAAATGCATGCAACACTGGTATGTACATGAAGAACCGTCAGTGTCAAATAGGTCGTTAAAATATCAGCACTTGCGCTACTAGTGTAGAATTAAAAACATAGTCAGCTGTTTTTGATCGCACAGCAGCAGTCACTTTCGAACAATAACGATAACCTTCAATAGCTTAAGCATGTGAGGCAGCCGATCACGCAGTAAAACAGTGTAGGACTCATCAGAATTAACTCGGTGCTCGGTGGTGAGGAAGTGCTTTGTGACTACTAGAGCAGGTCGGTTTACCTATTAAACCGAAACCGGCTTTTCAGGCACCATGCAGATTCGTAATAACTTAGGGATGTGTTCATTGATTATGACACCTAGAGTTTAGTCAGTGCGCCCACCTTAGCTACCTCCACAGCTGCAGGTGAATTTATATAAACAGTGAGACACGCACTGCCTTGTCACCGGTGTCTTAATCAAACACATAAGCATAAGTCTTTTCGATGTGAACGGCCGAAGTTCCGCCTCATTGTATGCTCTTTTAATTAAAGGCCTTATCCGTGTCTTAATGATCTTAATAATGTGGTTATATTTGAAGTGTAACTCGATGATGATTACCTCAGTTGGAACTATTGGCACACGAGCACGCTTGGTTGTTTTATCGACAGAATGAAATGGAACGGGTAACCGTTGGAATGTAGCACATTGAAAAGCAAGTCCGTTTTTACTTTTATGATGTCAAGTGTGCATATCGTTTGTGTACAAAATAAACCCTATCTCCGAATAGCGCACAATCGCTGGACATATTGAAAGGATAAGGCAAACAAAGTACAAAATACGAAAAATGTATTATTGACTGACAAATGTACCAATGTCGCAGGAGTATTTAGATAGACAAGCTGAAGATAATGTTGTCCGATTCCAGCGTAAGCGTGGAACTTGCAGCAAGGCATTTGTTTAATAAAATGTAAGCATACAAATGTTTAAAATTAGTGAACATAATTAAACAGACAGCAATTTTGTACTGTATGGAAAGAACTGAGCGTTTAATTCATCGGAACTATAATGGATGCGTGCGTAAATACATTTGTTAAAAATTGAATCAGCAACCTTATTAAAAAATTTGCTTTACCCACCACTTGACCAAGACGGAGTCCTTTTGACGGAATTATGCAAATGTAGGGTGTGCACTACCACAAATGCAGCCGAATGCGAACAGCCTTAAACATTGGATATTATCTGTTGTAAGCATGGGAAACAGCCTTTGGATAGTGAACATACACCGGGTCGACTAAAAGCTGCACTTAAGGTTCTGTTCAAAGCGGTTTCAGTAATTTAAGCCTTTTGATCAACCAAATTTTGGTCGAAATCATATTTCAATTAACAACCAGTTTAGAAGCTTTGTTGGTCTTCCAAACTTTAGGAAGCAATTTTGTTTTCTGGCATCTGCTGTTCCGCTGAGCTAATCCTACCTAAGCAATAGATGTGATTTTAGGCAGTTTCTGCTCAACACAGCATATTGTTTCAGTTAATCGGTTATGTCAAACTTAAGGGTCTCATATATATGTGAATTCTGAATGCTTACACCAGCATTTGTACTTCAGAACCAAGCGCCACGTGAATAGACTATATATTGCTGAGCCTCATCTAACAATCTGTTTTTGCCGGATTAGGTAATTATCTCGCCTTTGTTCTCTTCCTGGTTAGCAGACAGCTTATTGTTTTCTTCCTTTGCACTTGCTGAATAGTACAATGCCCATAATAAGTCATAAGGATGTATAACGCTGGGTTTTTCAAACTCATCAATAATCTTAGTCACATTATTCCTTTAGTAAACCTATGTTACTCACTGAAATGATGCCTTCTACTTTTTCTTTCTACCTTTTTGCTGGCCTCCATCCACTATTTTTTACTCGGCTTATTTTTCTTGACAGTTAAAATTAATCTCTTTTGCACTGCATAGATACATCAACATTATTAGCCCAGCAATTTATCTAAGGAAATAAATTCAAAAAGGATACCTTTGACAAACAACAGTGTAAACCATAAAATAAGACTTATCGGGAAGTAGATTGGGTACCTCTGCAGAAGCAATGTCATTCAGCTGCCTGTACAGTTGGACTCACTGTTACTTTGCAGTGTGCAAGCAGATAAAGGAAGACTCTTTTTAGCTCCCTAGTGTGCAAAAGTAGTAAACTGATCATTAGCTTATGGACAACCGTTTTCAGCATTAAGTTTTCCTAGCATTAACAAGGGCACTATATTTTTAATCTAATGTTCGACTTCCAGCGTTTCTAAAAGGAGGGATTAATTACTGTTTTCTGCTTTATTTGTTTTTTATTTGTTGGCTGTGCAAAGTCATCATGCAATCTTATTAATTTATGTGCACACGCATCATTCACGTTCGCAGTCGTTCACTCATCGGAAACGTTCATTGTTAGCAGTTCCATATATCACTAAAGAATAGTTACTTGCTTCCTCACGACATTTTGTTCGCTTAGTCATTTGCACATTTAAGTAGTTTACGTGCAGCGACTCCAATAATTAATATCGCACTAGTATTAATTGCAACATATAACATAAAGTCGCACGTGAAAGGAGTTATTTAATTTTCGTCCAATTTCATTTGTACTCCTGCTCTGAAAACGTGTAGCACCCTACAGTTGCTTGTGTAGATATCATCTGTCTCCATCTGAGCGTTATTTCCTGGTGTTAGGGGAAATATATTGTGCTTATGCTGTTTTGTTGGTACGTACATTAGGGAACTTGTAAGCTACCGAGGATAGCGTGTGGATCAGATTCGAACACCTGATAGAAGACATCAAGCTCTTGACGGCGGCATAACTAGGTGTGCCTTAGTTCGTCACCAGTAGAAGAAGGAAAGTTGACCAAACTAACCAGCAAAATATCAGCATGTGGTAAAGATATAATTGTCGCAATATTTGGAGGTATTAGGTATATGGAATCTAGATGGTTATACTAAAACTATCTCATCTCCGCCATGCTGATTCATTAGGACTTTCTCAGGTCTAGGAACATCAGACGATGGCGAAAATGCACTGGATGGGAATTCAATCAGATATTGTGGATACAGTATAGAGAGGTTTATGAATAAAGGTAGCAGAAACGAATGCTCAATCTCTGTGACGAAACTCGGAAGCTAACTATCGATCAAAGTGTCATACGTGTTTGACTCGCCACTTTAGGAAACTAATCACGGTTGCTATTTAAGCTTTTTTTACATCATTTGATCAAGCTATTCTGAATGCATGGCAATTTTACAAACAACTGAAAAAACAAGAAGTAGTTACTTATCTAGCTTTTCGGAATATTTACGTTAGTTGATATGTCAGGGACGTTGTTTCATCATGGTTTGGAATCGTGTAAAATTATCTAGAATAAATTTGTACCCTGGATACATTAATCCAGGTATTTTAAACTTGTATACGAATCATGCAATTGTTAGAGCCAGCATTTTGTCCCAAGAAATACATTGCACGTTTGAAAGGGAAAGATTATGAATTCGACTTAACAGTTCAAATTTAACATGCCATTATAAACTGCCTCATACCTGCGTCTATTCCGACCGTCACTATTGAAGCTTTAAAAGATGGAATACAGTAGAACATGTATAAGTCATAGTCTGAAATTGCCTTTCGCCATGCACTCCGTGGATTGAAAACCACTACTGGGTGTTATATTGCCAATGCTTTGTTTGCTTTCAATCTAAATTTATCTTCAGGCTTCCCTTAAGTAGGGACCGTTGTATTTCTGTTTCAGAACAATATCACGAATGATGAAATTTAAACAAATGGTCCGGCGAAGGCAAATAATTAATCAACGCTTACATTGTACACCAGATAGCTCAGTAGGTTTTACATCGAGGCTATTGACAACCTTACCTTCCTAGTGCAATATCATTGGTTACGTTATTGATTCGATATCAACCTCCTAAGGATTTTGTTTCATAGTCCTCCTCTGTTTAAGTATTTCACTTTCAGGAGTTTCTGCTCGCATCATTAAACAAATGCAACTTAAGAACATATATGCCCAACCAGCCACAGAGCTGTCAAACTTGGATGTCATAAATATGGGTTGTTTAGAAAGCCGTGGTGCTTTCAGAGCAGGGCAACTTGACTGCTGACGTTTCAGAACTATTCCCGGTGACATCATTAGTATATAGGTGATAGAACTTTCGTAGAAGAAGGTAGAGAAAGTAGGACAAAGTATCCATCATACACAGACTTCGTTAACTTGAATGGTAACGAAACATGTAACCAAGTTACCTAGCTCAAAGAATTTCATGATAACTGAAAAAGCCTCTCGAGTTATCAGCATTTCAGGTAAGAACAAGAATATTGCTTGTCGAACCGTCAACATTTAGATTCCGCGATTCCCCAAACCACTCACAATAGCGTCAAAGTATAATGAAGTAGATGGAATTGATACCTAATATTGACGATATCCACGTTGGTTATCAAAAGTTAATTGCATTAGGACGGGAGGTGACGTAAAATCTTAATTGAATTGGAATACGTTACCGATGAGAATGAGTATTTCTAAAGATATGGTTTACATGAATCTACATTCATCGGTTTTGATAAAGAGTAGATGAAATTTGACCCACTTTAGTTTAAAAAAATTAAAACATCAATATACTGTCAGCTACAGCTTGTCTCTACATACCTAATACTAAATTATTTTAGTTCAGATATTTGACGAACTAACTGTTACGTGAAATCTGTTCCGATAATATTTGCTAAAATTGTGCCGAATGCTACATGAACAAATCTATTAGCTATATGCGTGATCCTATAGACGTTGGAAATTAATCGATTGAATTATTTCTTATTCAATGTTTCGTTTTTGAAGCAGAAGCTACGTCAGGGCAAGTGAAATAGTCCTCAGTTGGAACAGCATTTTGTAGTGAACTAGGACGATAGTTGCTTTAACAGGCCTAAGAGTCAATGTTTCATTACATCCAGGTATATTAGCTCAAATCACTGCTCCGACTATCTAGCTGATTATTCCTTGGTCTAATTATGAAACATAGTGCTAGGAATAATGTCTTATGACTACCATGGGGTCGTCATTTCTGATTACCATTAAATGACTATCTTCTAATCTAGGATTGAATTTTCTTAAAACACTTGTCGGCCTTCTGATGAACGTGATTTCTGCGTTGCATTTCGATACGCTTTCGAAATGCCACAGTGCGTCAAACATCTTTCATTTGGACGAATGCGCGACAGGTTTGTAAAAAGCGCACTTTATGTTCACGCATTTCCACTCACGGATTGGTGATCATGCAGACATATGATGATCCACCTATGACGCACACATGGATACTGTGCAACCAGCCATCCGGTCAAGTTTTATGCAGATGCAGCGGCACTAGTTTTTAAACTCTCGCGACAATTGTTTCTATCAGTTTATTTCGACAGCAAATCGGAAGTAAAGCGGATGGCTAAAGTGACATATTTGTGTATAACTGTCAGTTTTACCAATATAACTATCCTTGAAATCATTGTATGTTCTAGCAACAATATTTTTACCTTGGTTAGTTTGAGTATCTTTAAAAAACATAACAAAATGCTAACGTCCCGGAGACTGTATACGGGTAGGTATACTCTGTGTGGCTACAAATGCTTGGCCTGTCAGTTGATACTGGCATAGTAGGGGAAAGCTTGTCTCCCTGTATTGTGTAAAAACTACTTTACCAGTGTCCTTGGTCCAATGTACTTATCTGCGCAGGTTCCGAGTAAATGACCCCATTACCAAACTCATTCTGGATCGTTTGGCGGTTGAAGCATCTAAGTATGGCATGAGCTTCGCCCCATCGAAGTGTAAAGTACTGCTCAAGGATTGGCTTTCACCTGCAGCCGTGCTCACTCTCCAAGGTGCACAACTTGAACAGGTAGATAGTTTCGTCTACCTTGGGAGCTGTGTTTCCGCTGACGGCACTATCAACAGAGAAGTTTCGCTTCGTATCGCTAAAGCTCGATCAGCATTTGTCAATCTGAGGCACTTGTGGCGTCGTCGCGACGTCTCATTCTCACTAAAGGGCCGCGTTTACAGCGCGTCACTTCGCTCAGTATTGTTGTATGGGAGCGAGTCCTGGCCGATTCACGTGGAAGACATGCGTCGTCTTTCTGCGTTCGATAACGGTTGTTTAAGGAGGATCGCTCATGTTCGGTGGCAACATCGAGTTACCAGTAATGACGTTCGACGTCGCATCTTGGGGAATGCAAGTATTTCCTTCAACAAACTGGTTTTGTTGCGCCAGTTAAGATGGCTCGGTCATGTCCTACGCATGGCACCTGAGCGTCTACCGCGTCGCGCTCTATTCGCTCGTCAAGGACCTGGCTGGAAGCGACCGCGTGGTGGTCAGCCTTCCACTTGGCGGCAGCACATGAAATCGCTGAAGTCGCGTCTAGCCGCTGTTGGACTCGTACGTCTTCCAGGATGGGAACCCAAAGATGAGGAGTGCCAATGGCTTAGGACTCTTGAAGACATGGCCCGTAACCGGAATCAGTGGAAGAATTGTGTACAGTGTTGCACTGATTCACATGTTTAATACTACCAACATTGAAAATGACAAAAAAGGAGAAAAGTCGCCGTGTGACAAACAAACTAAAAATGTTAGTTCTGTATTTTTGTCAAAATATTCCATTTTCTTGCGGCATATTAGCTGAAGTGTGTTGCCCACCTTCAACTAGCATGCCACGTGATTATAACGCAGTGACTCTCCTATCCACTGATTTCCATGGTTTTTATTGGCTCTATGTCTAGTTACTAGACCGCTGAGATTACATACATACATACATACCCCTTTACCAACAACGCAGAATTTTAGTACACGGATATCGAGCGGCTGGTACGCAATCGTCCTTAGTTTTGTCTTTCAGGACTTCAGTCAAGCGTCCACAGTCAACATATTCATAGAAGTCATTACAGGTATTTTCATCCTGCACGTAAAATATGATCCATTTGTGTCCCTTGACTATCTCCTGACCGTTTACTTTTGCTTCATCAGGAGAAAATTAACACTTGCTTTGTGGCTACATTACTACTAACACGCTTTTACCACCACTAATTCACACAATTCTGGCGTTAAATATGATGGCGACCTAAGTGTATACGCATTACAATCAATATTCAAAACAAAAATACTAGCGCAATAGTTGTCTGGTAGCAAGTTCAAATAATGAAACTACGATGAATCTACTCACAGGTGGAAGAAATTGTGCATAAATATTTGGAAGACAGATAGGAGTATATTATGTGCATAGCTAGATAAGATCAGTTAATTTAGTTAGACAATTCGCACCTGCAATTATCATGGTTAAAATCCACCAACAGCACGACTGCAAGGGTGCACTAGGATGGAGTGCCGTCACTGATGACTAGCCTACACGACCGTTTTCAAAGAATATGCCCTAATGAAAGGTTGTAATGCCTTAGCTGAGTCAATATGTGGCATGCATGTGTTGTTCACCATGAATTCCTATTTAAAACCAGAAGACCAAGAGCAAGAAACCTTTTTGTCAGACACTCATTACAGTTGTGGTAAGTCCCAATGCATCATAAACTAGCAGCAGAAAAATTTAGATGAAGTTAACAGGTTAGTTAGCTGGGGTACTCAGTATTCATATAAATAGGTTTGATTACAGCCAATAACATTGATGTATGCAAGCTTCGCATCATTTGCAAGCTAATGGTATGCACAGTAGGTGTGGTAGTAATCTATCAGGCGTTTATCCCTTTCTGTGTTTTGGAATTCTATCTGTGAACAATGGTTAATAATTTGCATACGAGGAACTGTGATGGTGGGCGAATTACATTTCGGCCCCATTGCCTAGTAACGGATTGTTTTCACCTTAGTTTTCGCCTTTAGAATTTGCTAACACAGTGTCAACTCATTACTTCCCCCTACATCACCTATAACCTTACATTCAGCTCTTAAAGTGGTATACAATCAATGACAATGCAGTTAGTTGTTGGCAGTTGATTTGGCAAGGGTTTCAACACGAAATGTGTGATGAAATAGTCAATAACGTACTGTCCAGAAGTGCGTTGCAGGCCAAATCCCGTTTAGCAAGTTAAAAAAAACATTGCTTCGAAAATCATGTGCAGCTTTTGCAGCTACATTTAAATTTATATCTTAGTGGTCACCGTAGAGTAATTGCTACCAACTCGGTCGGCTCCCTTGGCCAAGCACGCATCATATATGAAGGGCAAATGTGCAGACAAAATAAGGATTTAAAAATGTACGCGCTACTGAATCACACGAAGGTGCGAAGAAAATTAGCTAGTAGAAGCTGATGAGATACAGTGTGTCTCGTCGAACACTATCTCAAACAATCTGTGAAGAAAGACGTCAAGAGCAAGCATATAGCTGCATAAAAGTACACAGAGAAATGGTGGAATGTGAGCACTTTGAAGACTTTCGTGCCATCATTGTCATTAGGTTGCAGTTATAATGTCCAACAGGAGGAAGTAACCCAGGGCAAAATGTAATTGCACAGAAGGAAGCGCGACGCCAAGTTCTTTTGAAACTGACGTCCATTCCGACCAAACTAACCTTAAGAAGTTCGCAAAGCTGCGCTAAGTTGATTGATAGATGATTGCTATGAATTTCTTCGGAGGGTTTGTATGGAGAATATCGTAGTATTTTACTAATATTTGGACATAAGAACAAGTGTTACAATTAGAGTATGTTGTTAGTGACTAAAGCGAAGTTTTTTCCTTATCTGGCCAGTTCCTTACCAAATATAGGAAACGCAATGCATATTCAACGATGATCTTAAACGAGGCAAGAAGCATGTGCTTTTGGAGTTTTACTTCGATGTACTGGCGGTCGCTTACGTAAACTTCACAATGGAAGTCTATTCGTACTTTTTCTAGCAAGAGGCTAGTCTCTTCGTTTTGCATGTGTGACACAAAAGTGCTGATTTCTTCGTCGCTTCACATTAAGAGTAAGTGTTGGCTTGTAAGTTCGATGTTTTTGTCCCGAAAAAGAGGTAGGGTGACACTGTTAGCTGGTGAAATGTAGTTGTTTGAGTGCGTCGTCCAACGGTCTTTTGACTGTGGCTAAATAAGGGTGGAAATACGCGATTTGGTGTTAGGGTTTCCAACTGGACATGCACAAACAGGAAAGATACTTTAATGCTAATCACGGTCTGCATTGAGCTCGTGCGTCGCAATCCAATCAACAGTGTACTTCAAAACGATCATCTAATCAAGAACATACTTCCTCTGTTTACTGAGCGGCTGTTCTTCGTCTACCATTTCAAGAAGTCTAACTAACTAACCCCATCTTTTTCCAGAAAATAGTGCATCATTCAGAGAGCACAGAAAACAACATTACAGCACAAGTCAGCTTGCGCGAAGCTAGTAGGTGCGGTTATTTAGCGTGCCGAATGCGAAGCAAGGGGCCGACCGATTGAGGCAGCCGAATCAACAGGTATTTCTGCCCAGACCTACAACATCTCCTTACTTCGTATTAAGTTTGGTCACATTTCCTCTTTTAAGATGGCGGGTCCAATGACCGATATCTACAGTCTATATCTTGTAATAGATGCAAATAACTTCATCGAAAAAAAATTCACAAAATTAAGTACCGTGAAATTTTCGATGGGTTTCTTCCTAATAGACGGAATTTTGCCGCAAGCCAGAGCTATTGTCCGTTAATACTGCGCCGCATACGTGATTTGGAAAATCAGGAGACTATATTGCAACAAATAACCCTAGAAAGTAGTTGCAAGTTCGAAAGAGTAGCACTCTTTCCAATAAGGTCAGATTTTAGCCGTTAATTTTCATTAAGGTATCCACGACATAATCTGAACGGATTGCTCCCAGCTCGAAGTTCCAAAAGGTTGTTTATAGTTAGATCTCTACTCATTTTCCATTGTTTGAGACTTCAGCCAACCTCTAAAACAAGGGGGGAAACACATAACACGGGTTCAGACAGGACTGTCAAATGGACTAAGCCATTTTTTATTTTACTTTCTGATGTTAGATGAATAGCAATTTAATAGTTCTAACGGGAATGTTAGCACGTAAATATAAGATTTTCTATTTTTGGTGATGTTTTTTCATGCTCTACGGTACTTTAGCTAAACGTAAGGACAATGCTATATTTTCGCTTCAGCCCAGCAGTTGTGAAGGAAGGCAGAGACAAGAAGTGAAGATTTCTTCTTTTGGGTAAAGAATTAACTAACCCAGTTCACATAACAGTTTGTTCATTGGCCGACTCTGGTGGTAGGTGAAGATTGGAAGACTGGTTGGAGCACATAATGATGCCATTACTGACCAGGTAATTCAAATATTTTGACTGAACATCAAGTAGTTGATACTCTTAATGTGGTCGTCAGCCAGCCATTGAATGTGGATAGGTGTGAACTTGTGCGAACATGACATAGTCCGAAAGCGGCAAAAGACATAAACTGTGAGCTAGAAATTGCGGTCGTAAGTGGCACAGACTATGGAATAGTCTGTGTAGCAACACACCAAAATAGCCGAAAGAAAACGGTCTAAATTAGACGCATAGGCAGATTAGATTAGTCCCTGCGTCGGTTTACGGCTGTACAAGCAACAAAATAACCCGCCACCGACTGTCAAAGGACACTAGACAGCTAGATAGCTATTTATATTAGGCAGTCGTTGTGCCTTGTATTTCAAATGATTGTATTACAACTGGTACTTTATGTGTTTGGTTAAACATTTTCTCAATAAAAGCCTCTCAGACCGTTAGCCAAACGAAGAAAATTAAAGCTGATTAAGTGGCAGTTGTTTACAAGAATAAATACCAAAGTGTTACCTTATTGCAGCTTTGTCCATGGACCATACTGGCGAAGTGTGTAGATCAGTTTTTATCTGATATGTACAATCATGCAGGTTGACATCCAAGAGACGTTAATATTTTATGCAATTTAGGCAGCTATCTAATGTATCGATAAATCTCTGTTTGGCACTAGGATGATGCGGAAGGATCGGTTTCTAGTTTATTTCATAGCAGTACGAAATCTACAACTAATAATAAGGGTTTGCCGCGCAAAAATGTGTAATTTCTGCCATGGTACTTTTCCTCAACCCGAATTCGATTCACACAGTTTTGTTTGCTATCTTTCATTAAAAATGAATAACGCACCACAAAAGTTACGGGCGAATATGCCGCCAAGCATAGGAACGGTAATGCATATTATTGCTTGACGAGGACTACGCATAATAATTAAAACATTTCGACTTGCGAAGTGTTACGCTTTATACTTATGAGCATTGTAAATCAGTGATAAAAAGAAGTTGCTTCCTCCTTTACTTTTGGTGCAATCTCGCACGAATACAACTAAGCAACCTCAACATGTAACTTCCATATAGACCACTTGCAAGGTTGACTTGCGCATGGGCAAAAGAGTCGTTTTAGATGCATGTTACTTTGCGAACAAGAGAGAGAGATAAACCTATGACTAAGACGTATGATTACGATCGTTTTGAGACAGCTGTACGGATGCACTATCAAATCAGTTGAAAATGGCAGCAATAAGTATAGTATTGATAAAAGCTAAGAACAAGGGTTGCAGTTACACTATATGACTTTCCGATGTGTGTTTCTCGTAAGCATTCGATAACTCTATGGATTAAGAAAATAAAGTGGCGCTAGAAATATGCATAGATTCATGCTATTCAAACATGTTACCGTTGATTCAGATGAGCGTCTAACATATTTCTCGGCATTGGAAAGTTATGATATGTGATTATTGTTGATGAAGGGTTCAAAGCAATATAGTCCGGCCAATGACAGAAAAGATAACGTTAAATCTGTGCTAACTAAATAAATAAATGGGTTTCAAACACGGCTAATGTTTATTGATCTTTTGACACCCAGATGATATGCCACGTACTGAGTCAGCGGCTTAATCCACCTTTGTTAACAGAGTAGTTATAACGTACACTTTTAAATTTTCACACTTCAAATAACTAGTGTATCACACATTGTTTAGTGCTTTCTGACGATCAAAAAGATTGTGGACATATGGAAACATGTGTGTCCTTTACATTACGATTGGTTCCTGGGCTAGAGACCCCAGCTGGTAAAGTTAAATCAGTAGCCGAATTTGCTTGATACGCAGCCTGAGTTATGCCGTGTACACAAGCATTGTTTCAGCTTTGTTGCGATGACGTGAAGGAAACTTTCGCTGGCTTCCAGGGTAGTGATGGGCGAATGGGTAGTTAAGTGCTGGAGAAAACTTTTTACCCAGTGGTTTTATCGGGTCTTTACTAATTTCTTTTGGCCGCTTTTCATGGAACGGCCTAACATATTAAACATTGTGCGTAGTCGATTAGGCCAGCCATCGACAGATTCAACTACCTATTGTACATAATGTGATCAAGTAACAATGCTTGCTTTACGCGTCCAGGGAATACCGCAGGATCAAAATCCGACTAACGCATATGAAGGAATGTGTTCATGTACGCATTGGTTAGTATGTCCTAATGTAAAGTCGCAATGTGTTGGATGGGAGATTGGGCGTGGCCCACACTACTTTGTAGCCTGAAACAATAAGTCATCTTTCAACCACTTCATTAACGCTGTTATATGATATACTTTGTGATTCGTTTATATTTCCATTACTCTCCTCAGTCACGACGCAATAGAGACAGAACAAAAGACGCTTAAAATATGGTCCACACTTAGTAACATATATAAACACACAAAATTGATGTGCATGACGTAATAAGGTCCAAGGCAATCTAATTAATTGCCTCCGATGTTGCTGGGCGCAGAGCGCGGGACAATTCGATTTTATCAGTAGCGCCTCACCAATTTCCAATAAGTTCGAGTTTTTTGTTACGCAATAGAAAGGATTGAATCGAATGGCTTCACCTGGTGGCGAGTCATCACTAGGTGCTTAGTGATAGACAAAGCAGGGATCCGGTTTATTTATTGTTCTGATCTGCTTTGCTGAGACGGCAAGTGCCTTGGGCATAATGGAAGTGTCCAGCCACCCTGTGAGCCAGCCGGCTACTATACCATTTTCCATTGAAGTTGGACATTCGGGCAAAACATTTACGCCTGGGTGTCAACGGGGTTGCTCCTCCGAGGCAATCAAGTTGAGTCTTCGCTATGCGGAATAGAATCAATCACTGGCATGGTAGGGGCTGATTCATTGGCCAAGCACCTTCAGCAAATAGGACCTCAGGCGCTTGGCCAATGAAACAGCCCCTACCATGCCAGTGAGTGGTTCTGTTCCGCATAGCGGAGACTCAACTTGATTGCCTCGGAGGAGCAACTCCGTTGGCCCCCAGGCGTAAATGTTTTGCCCGAATGTCCAACTTCAATGGAAAATGGTATAGTCCGGCTGATGCAAGTATCAGGGCAACTTCAAATGAACTGATAGATGATGTTAGATTCTGAACTGATTGGTGAGCTACCCGAACGACACTGGGGCGAAATCCTTCATGTGCTGTGGACAGGTCGTATTTGGGCAGTGGAGTAGGTGCGCATTAGAGAGGACCTGGTGTTAAGACCAATCACATTTGCCACATGATCCCCTTGAACGGTCAGAACAAATAAACATCCTTCTTCTTCTTCCCTGTTTGTACTGGCAGCTTCTCCTTAGGGGGTCTGTTATGGGTAAGAATGAATGTCTCCGGACATCCATTGGATAGCATAGTCCGGTATAAATATCTTCAGCGTTTCGCAATTCCAGATTGCAAATTCGCGTATCCATTTAGAAAAGAAATTGTACCAGGCCCTGCTTGGTATGTAACTGAGACAAGGCTGGTAAAATGCAAGTGATGTTTCCCAAGACAGCTTTTCTGTACATAGTGCGATGCAGCGTGTCATCGGTTGTTAAATTTATGCGCACGTCCAGAAACGGCAGTGTGTCCCCTTGTTCAATCAATTATGATACAGATAGATTATAGTGAATTGAGTCCAGAAGGGCAACAAGACGGTCAAAATGTTCACATTTGGTGAAGACGATAATGTCGTCTACATAGTGTTTGTAAAGCTTTGCTTTACATATGCAGACAGCAACTTCCTTTTGATCATGCCCTAGAAGAGTTCTGCGAAAATTTATCCCAGAGGACTACCTATAGTGACACCGTCGATCAGTTTGTAAGCCGTCTCTTCAAACTCAAATCGCATATTCCCAGTGCATAAAAGGAGTAAGTCTATCAGTTAATCCAGAGGAAAGCCCAAATAGAGTTTCTGATTCAAAGAGTGTTGGCATAGGTCGTCAAACTTTTCGCGCAGAGCAATTGCGGTGACAATTACATCGGCCGAAATGGTAGCCAATTGACTCATAGGGTGGCTGAACACTTACATTATGCCCAAGGCAGTTGCTGTCTCACCAAAGCAGATCAGAACAATAAATGAACGGGAACCCTGCTTTGTCTATTACTAAGCACCTAATGATAACTCGCTACCAGGTGCAGCCATTCGATTCAATCCTTTCTATTGCGTAACAAAAAACTCGAACATATGGGCAATTGATGAGGCGCTACTGATAAGATTGAATTGTCCCACGCACTGTGCCCAGCAACATCAGAGGCAATTAATTAGATTGCCTTGGACCTTATTACGTCATGCACATCAATTTTGTGTGTTTATATATGTTATTAAGTGTGGACCGTATTTAAAGCGTATTTTGTTCTGTTTGTATTTCGTCGCGACTGACGACAACAACCCAAATTGTAACCTAGCGCAACCTTTGACTTCTTACTGTGGGTTGTTGCTGCTCCAACGTAACGTCGATAGTGTTCATGACCGAAACCCCCCTCTAAAATCATTTCAACAACAGCAGGTAATTTTTGGGTGTAGTGCGAAGTATGGGCGTCTTTTTTCATGCACATATTTCGTGGTCAAATCTACTGAAACCTCCTAAACAATGCTGAAAATTTACCGGACTCTATTGATGAGTATTTATTCTGTTGTTCGGAATGGCGAAACCAGGCAAAAATAGCGTTGCAAAGCTGATGCAATCATGTAAGATGTTAAGGAGTTGGCCAGCTAATCCTAATGATATAAGTAAAGCCAACGTATACCAAGCTACATATTACGCGGTACTTGCCATTTGCACTGTCCATTTGCAAGCTGGTGCCTTCACTTAAAGAAATAGTAAGAATCACCACCACCTTTCACATGCTAATTTATGGTTTGACATTCAAGCCGCAAAGGCAAACGTTGGTAAGTCAAATAGCACAGAGCTTTGATTCCAGTAAAAAAGCAAAGCAAGTTGACCTTCACAAAGCATTATCTGAGCATGGGCAAAAAGTTTGAAGGTAGACGGTTTCTACCAAGCAAAGGCACGACCAATAGTTGCTACAACCACATCGAGATCCATATAAATCAAGCATGTAGAAACTACACGGATAATGACAGAAATTGAGTGGTAGTTACTTGAAAGCCCCGATATTTGCAGCTTACTTCGAACAAAGACAAAGAGACGACTTACCTGCGCAACTGACATGAAAAATGTATATAAAAGTAAGTCGAGCACACCCATTTATTCCGGTTAATTTTGATTAAATTATATCAATAAAACCTTCCGTACCCGAACAAATTCGATTTTGGCAATTTCGCTAGCACTGCACTTGTAGTTAAAGATGCTGTCTTTGAAAAATACAGATGTAAAGCGTGAAATCAATCATATAGACAGGTTTTACCCGAAGTGTTTCTATCTGAATATACATTTGAGTGTTGTTGAACCAAACAATGGAATGTAACAGTGGAAGATAATTGCATGCTAAGAAAAGGTTTAGCAAAATATAATCAAGTTATTGATCACAATGAAGTACAACAAGGTTTTTGGAAGATCACCGTGCATCTGATGAAATCAGTTATCTGTAACCATGAAAGGAATATTATTACAGTCGCCACACTGCCTAGAATAAACCATCTGAACAGAAAAGGATCTAGAGAAAACGTGATATCAATAGATATGATTGCTCGATCATAGAACTAAGGTGTACCACATGAGATGTCTCAAGCTTTGTATAACCAATGCCATAGAAAACAAGAAGTCACAATTTTGCATACTGAACAAGTCTAAAGGCGTAAAACGGTAGCCAACTGAATTTGTGAACTAATTCCGGATCACGTTTGGGCCAAAAGAAGGCTGAGTAACAGTAATAATAATACCAATTGGTATATTCTCATCAAAGCAATGCACAGCCACGCAGTGCTGCTCTGGTCTTAGATTGCAATGGAAACTAAAGCTGAACTTATAGCACTGCTGTAGGGGATCAAATAGAATTTCTTTTCCACTGATACTTCATAACTAAGTTCGTTTCAGCAGTGCCTCCGAAGTGGCTAAAATTGACAATGGACGATTTTTAAGACAGCTTGTTTCAACAATGGAGAATGATATTTGTGGGTAAGGAAATTAGGAATAAATGAGTAAGAATAAATATATACCCATTGAAAAACGTGATCCAAAAGATGCTGATGGCGTATTAACTCAGCAGGAATTTGTTCACCGTCAAAATGGAGGAGTCCATCATAAGAGCTCAAAATTATCGACACGAAGGAGAATAAGTCACCAAAATTAATGAAAGCTGTCCGTGGCACATAGACGCACCCAACTGGACGATATTTCAACGAAGAAACTTTATTCACTTGTGCTAGTCTGGCCAAATTCTTATGGTTTGCTAACGCACCCATGTTTAAACGTAACGTATGTACAGTATTTAAGACATTTGGCAAACTCATTTAAAAACATGCTTGCGAGGGCATCCGGACCATTAACTTTGCTTGCGGTGATTATTCGATATCAACGTGAACATCGCCGTGCTCTGCAGTAACAGTTGACCCGGTTACTGAAAGCAAGGAAGATGCGTCTGATGGAGCAGGTCCATCTGCATTGCTGAATTGGCTTACATCCATTAAAGTACACTGACTAAAGGTGCTTTTGTCACGCAGCTGCCTCAGTAGCCTCTACTAGTCACAACTGCTATGAATGTCCAAAATTTTATTTAGTTAAAAACGGTTAGTGTTTATCGAATTTGTCTTATGGATGTTAGACCATTTGTGTGAATAACGATCCTTTAACTGTAAGCCGTTTCTTCATTCTTCTAGGTCACCTTAGCGTCTATAATGGGAATCGACTACTCTCAAACGAATGGAATCGCAACTTAACTTGCAATGTAATATTGTGTGTTATTTAACCAACAGGTCATCGTTTTTACTACTTGGAACTACGTTAAGGAACGTATCGCATTTATAATTGTCTAAGTACATTGTAACAATTTTGCTGTTTTATGCTCTTATAAATTCGTTCAGTCAATGTGACCGGACTGCATTTGCTTAGACATAATTTTATGACGAAATAGTCCGAGTTACTCCAGGGGCCAAGTACGTGTATGGATAATAGTCACGCTTTGTTTGTGCAAACAGCAACCAGCTCCTCCTCTCTTATAACATTACACATAAACGTTGCAGTTCCGGCCGTAGTATTGAAGCAACATGGATTGTAATAGGCTTTAAATCTGAAACCTGTGTCATGAGCTTGGCCAACATTTTGATATCGAGCGATTGGTAACCACTTGAGGGCCTTACGCTGATTCACTAAAATGATAGGTTATTGAAATTGTTGAGTATGCAAAATGTGTGCCTACTTAGCGGCACCAGCGGTGATTAACGTGTGTGGCGACATCTCCGCCTAGACGATCAGACTTAATAAGGCAATAGTCATCAAATGTAATAAATACAACTTCAATTTGCGAATCCTCAAATGCTTATTGCATCGATCTTCATTGTTACTGGCAAGGATGCGACCACTCAAACCTACAGCCATTTGAATTCCATCTCTTAGGCTTTTAATCCTTGCTTTTCCGTTGCTACTTCATGTGCATTCCCCTCGTTTAAATCCAAAATTCTCAGCTGCTTTAGCTAGCTTTGGTAGATGTTTGTCTTCTAGTTTTTACTCACACACAACAGAACAATTTCGCTAAAGGTCGGTCCAGAGGTCCATGAAAAACCAGACGGAGGACCTCATTTTTAATGCCCTATCCTATTACTACTTGCATGCCTTAACGTGTGCAACCAGTTACACGTCGATCAACAAGCGGCCTTTTCCCTGACATTGGAGACCATATTGCTCGGCATCTGCTGCTTATAGGAACCCACCTGCAAAATTTAATCGTTAGGATTATACTATGATGGCTTTCTTGTGCCCATAGTGACACTTGCTCTTTGCGTCTATCCCAAGATACTGCAGCTTTAAATGCCTGTTGAACCGGTGTGGACATTGTTTCTAGCCCCGGGGCCAAAGCGGTAGCATTCCACCAGTTTGTAGCGGGAAGTTCAAAGTCAAATAAAATACGATAAAACGATAATTCTCCTAACATGAGGGGTATGCCACCTCTTTCCTGCAATTAAGAATTATATTATGTTACTTTGCGAAATTTCTACTATGTGTGTTCAGTATGTATCGACATAAGAGATGTGTGAATGCAAATAAGTGCTCAGTCGTGAACAACGAAGAATAGTAAAATTTGACATTTTTGTTGAACGAGTGCCTGCCAACGTAGAAGCTGTGAGGGCCTGTGGGTGCAAACCACTCCATAAGCAAATACCCTGTGCCCCACAGCCAAAATTTAGAAGTTACTGCAGAAAACAAAAGTTATCCCATATAAACAAACTCTCTGTAAGTCGAAGCAAAATTAATGCATTACGCTGTTTTCCATGTTTTAAATCAATTAAATATGCATTTAGATTAATACCTTTATATACTACTATACAGTTTATCCATTTGAAATACAGACTACTGGAGAACTACCTGCTGAAGTTACTCTGGCGAACTTAAAGTCAATCCGCAGCGTGATGTGCGCTGTCAGGTGGCTGGCTCATTTAAATCTTAGGCGTCCAGCGGTGACAATAGGTGGCTGTTTGTCACTGCTGCCTGTGCTGTCACAAATTGCAACGCTAACGCACTAAAGGATCGCATTCATCATCAGCTGAACGAAACGCTTCAAAACAATAGTAGTACGGACACTGTAGTGTTGGTTTGAAAGCTTCGTTTTGAAAGTTGTCTGGTTGTTTGCCGCATCTAGGCGTTTAACACTGCGTAGATTCCACTCATGAAAAGCGTGAGCAGCAGCTAATCTGTGTTAAAATGTTCTTTAATTTCTCTCCAGCCCCAACTCCGAACACAGCACTCACTGAATGTTGCTATGGCACACGAAAGTCTCAGGCAAGCCATGAAAGCGACACTATCGTACAGAGATGGGTTGCGGATAGAGAGACTGCATCCAAAAGCGAAATTCGGTATGGATTGCGAGCATATACTACGAACGTGCATCATTGTTTACTGGTCCCCCTGTGGCATTTCGGAGCAAACAATATGCGAGCATAGACATTCACCACATGGAGAAGATCGATGTATTTAATTTATGTAAACTACGCTGGCAGGAAAGATGAAGAGGTGCTCATTGGTCCCCAATTCCATAGACCTAAGAAACGGAGTTTTATCTAGGTTCGACATATCAAGTATCCAGTCTATACAATGGGTTTCTACAAAGTCTCTGTAAGTTATGGACACATACCAACACATTCCCATTGGACGAGTAGAAATTGTGACCCGCAGTCGTCTCTCTGCAAAATCACTTTATAGCCTGAAGAGAGTGAGTGAAAAAGTCGGGTTGTCTCATCGTAATTCGAAAATAGACATCGCCGCCCTGTTTGTGACTATTATAAGTTATTACCTTTGATACAAGGAACGGAAAGCAGTAGCTCTGCTGTTTGAGAGACTATATGCAATCAGAGTGAGTAGTCTATGTCGAGCTTATAGTTAAGATTAGAAAGTTAGGCTCAGCAATGGTAGACTAGTAACGCCGTGCATTTTCCTTCATTTTGCCGCATATCCCGACTGCTTGCATCATTTCTTTCCAGCAAGTAACTGTAGCTTCCCTATATTTCGTTTCTGACGTTTTGGAAATCAATGGTGTATAGAAATATGCTTAAACACAGTGGCTCGATACGCAGACCATTTCGGTCAAGCACACATCGTTACCAGCTTATCTTCTTCAAAGTTGTGAAATGATGGTACATAGGGCAAAGGTTGAATAAAAAAGAATCTGCTCTAAATTACAGGTAAGCATGGCATATCGAATCAGTTACAAATACAATTGTATGACGAATAATTGTTTGATACATCGATGGAATTTGTGGCCGCATTCAAACATGAAGTGCAACCTGAAATATAGACAGTTTGACTGATGAAGTTCGTTATATTTCAGAAGTAACATTACCTTCCAAAAAGTACGCTCCCATTACATCTTTAAACATGATTGATTATAAGTATGATCGTTCGCTTAGCAAAGTTGGGGATGAAATAGAGAAAAAGAATTTGATGTCTATGGATAACATCGCAGCACTCTTTACAAGCTACAATAAACAACGGAATCTATGGATTGCGTAAACTATTGCGCTTCGCAAAGAAGTACCACCTTGGAGAATCTGTCTAACAAATTGTGCTCATGATAAGCATCTTTGTTATCCAAGCAAATGACATTGCCAGACGTGAACGCTCTTCCTCAAAAAGCCAGCTTATAAACAATAACATTCGGTTGGCATTGAACCAGATAAGGCTCACGGTCGCCAGTATTATCTACAGCGTGGTAACTTGTCGATGGATTGCATTATGTCAATGTTATTAATAACTTTGCTACAAGGAATGCACGGAAACTAAGTCTGTGCATTTTGTAGGCCAGTAGTGTAGCTACAAGAATGCCACCACTTACAAAAGCAACCTAATAATTAGACCTTTGATCGCTGTCCTATGAGACAAAATATGCTAGGACTGTTCGAATTTGTGAAGGTTTACAGTTTTATAAGCGCCAGGGGGTGCGAAACTTGTACGACTGTCCCACGCAACAAAGCCAGTTGCTACGGCGCTAACTTAACCTACAAAGTGTATCCATAATTGTGATTATACTTATCGTACTTAACTTTAGCTACTAGGAGGGGTGAGCTCGACAACTGCTCAGTTAAGATGCATGCATTCGACTCGAGCGCTGGTTATACCCAGTGTACATTTAACAGAACAAAAATTGAGGACTTTAACTCTAACATTAATAATACATTTGCATTGTTATTAGAACGCATAGTTTGATGAAGCCGACCGAAATTTTAAGCGCGCTACATCGTACCACTCTTTTCAGCATCTGATCGAGAGGAGTTTCGTGATGAGAATTTTTCCGTACTAACGTTATCTAAATTATATTCATGCGCTTAGGAAGTGATCGCGATGAAGACACATCTGCAATAACTGCATGGGAACTCCATAAAGTATAGGTTTAACTATGTGACTGGCAGCTGATAAGACCGTTCACACGGGTTCTTGAGAGAAATCGTATTCAGGCACCGTCCATTCGTGTGAATTTGGCACTGTACGAAACGAATCTCAAGCTACCAACCGAAAACCGGCCTGGTTGAAAGGAGCGCAAAACTGTACATATTTTATTGTTTACACACGACCTGTGTTGCAAACATACTTAACTTTTGAAATATGTGCAAGATTTTTTCCCGGTTATCGCTTAATTCATTATACACGTAAGTTAATCTGTTAAGATCATTTTCAAGCCTCACTAGTTGTACTTGACGTCGTTTTTAAAATGTTTTTGAGTCAATAGATCAGCACTCTTCACTCTGACTTTCCCCAATGTCTTGCTTACTGAATAACATCCTAATCATCACCACTTGCTCTTATTGGTATATGTATCTTCGTACTATTATGCACGTGTAAATTGTCTGAAATTGTGCTTCTAGTTCACAATATCATGTGTTATTTGAACGGACCATACCATGAGTATGTGCTACTTGCGGTTCTGAACACCTATCTTTAAATATTATTTTGACAGATTTCAAGTTATCTTACTGCCTGATACATTATACGTGACTAAACTGAATTTGATTATTTAAAAATTCAGACTTCAAGGAATGCAGTACTTTGAATCGCATACATGGACAAGCTGACATTGACACACCATTTTCTGCGGAGTAAACTGAATCCATGTGGCCAATGCATACATTTTTTGCAGAAATGCACATTTGGTATATCTCCAGCGGTTCTATACGGGACCTGGGGGCTTCATGATATCTTACCGCGCGCTAAGCGAATTAAGACCTTTACAATAATTACCCTTGCAACTAATAGGTTCATTGACCAGATCACCATTAGCACCACCATCATCCTCATCCTCATACACATCATCATCCTCATCCTCAATATTATTATCATCATCATCATCATCATCATCATCATCATCATCCTCATCATCATCATCATCATCATCCTCATCCTCATCCTCATCCTCATCCTCATCATCATCATCATCATCATCATCATCATCATCATCATCCTCATCCTCATCCTCATCCTCATCCTCATCATCATCCTCATCATCATCATCATCATCATCATCATCATCATCATCCTCATCATCATCAACATCATCATCAACATCATCATCAGCACCCTCATCATCACCATCATCGTCATTAGCACCATCCTCCTCCTTTTTCTCCTCCTCCTTTTCTCCTTCTCCTCCTCCTCCTCATCATCATCATTATCATCCTCTTCATTAGCATCATTATCAATATACGTCAGATGACGGTGAGAGTAACCATAGCTAATGTACAACATTATTGAAAATGAAAAAAATACATAACCTACACCATAACAAGTTGAAAAATTATTACAGTGCTATATATGATATATGGTAAGGTGGCTACTAGCATCCTTTTCTTACACCGCTGGCGATACTGAACGGCATTGACACAGTCATATGCCCGCCTTCCGCCTGTACCATGCATGCACAGCGCTATGATAGTCAGCATATTTATGTGGCGTACCTCTCCTCATTAGACAGCCCTAAAGGGCATATTGATCTACCGAATCGAAGGCATTTCTGATGTTGAGGAAAACTACAGTGGTGGGTTGCCAATAAATGGTATGGTGTTTTAATAACGCGTAATTATATGGTCGCTACAGCCTCTATTTCGACCAAATGCGAAATTCTTCCCGCGAATCTGACTTCCACGAGTGCTAGCCAGTCTGGCTTGACTGTCAGAAGCAAGCAATTTAAAGGCAGTTGAGCAAAAACTAGTTCCTCTTTGATGGCCGCATTCAGGATGTGAGCCTACCCCCAAAATTTGGGCAGCAACAGATCACCTCTAGTCTGCTGGGATGGTGTCCTGCTATTTCAGCTTCGCTAAATTGTGCAAATCATTCACGTGAGATGGTTCACCAAATTTGAAACGGATTAGAAAAGTTGATCTGCATCTGTGGCCTTATTCATATTCGACAGTCTGATCATACTATTGACTTCGGTGCGAGATGATGGGTCCATGATGATATAATGGTAATCAATGCTGCCATGGAAAACCCCGCAGTCTGCATCTGTTATATTAATTCTAACGATTCTGTCCTCCAGCGGCATGGCAATCGGCATGATAAAGTGTACCAATGTTCATCCCTATTTTTCAAAGATAAACCAATAAGATATTACGCCGGTATATTCTTTGATGAAATAAGGCACATTCCCTGTGAGTGAAGTGCGATCAATGTTCAGCTATTGAATATGTAAATTCCTCAAAATGTATTGACTCAATATTGATAAAATGAAGAAACATTTCTAATGCAACACCGTTCCTTGAAACATTCCACACAAAAGTAGTTATTTTTAAAAGATCTCCTCTCTACCTGCTAGCGAATTAAACCAAAGTCAAATGCTAGTTTTTTCCTCTCAAGATAGTCACTTTTCAACAACAAAATGCGAAGCTGTTGCTCACTGTTCGTTTGGTACAAGTAAGTATTCATGGAGCATTTGACTTCATCCCTGACGATGTGAGTATGAGCTTATTCATGCTTGCCTCCATTGATTATATGAGAAACTCTTCCATGTATTAGTTTAATAATGAAATTATTGCGGTTTTTTGTTATTATTATTTTAACAGCCGTGCTTTTTAATACTTTTCAATACACTGCTTTAAACTTTTATATCAGTCTGAAGCATGTTTTACACTCCAACAACAGCAATAGTCTATAACAGAAACACGTGTTTACATTACTACGCAACATTTAATGCAACATGGACAGATGACAAATTCGCACGACTTTCTTGTACCAGTTTAAACTTAGAAATGCAACGAAAACAGCCCATGACATTGCGAGTTGACAACTCAACCAAAAGCGACTTGGTTCCTGGTTTCTTATCGATCGGCACCACTAAGCACCATTCATGTGCTCCTAGACAACAGCTTTTAACATCCCAGAAGATTTCCTGAATGTACAGCAACTCTCAAAGCTTACTGAGAAGAATTCCGAACAGCGGCTTCGTCAAGGATCAAAAGTCTTTCACTTCATTTTAATGACGGAGACATGATTAAGCTCTGACCGTACTGCCAGACATGTCCATTGTTCGACATGACCAACCCAGCAGAGGTGAAGGGGCGGCTCCGTACATCCGCAGTGACCTCCAATGTGAGCTCATAAAGGATCCGCTCAGCACCGTACAGGATTCCCTTTGGTGCCGTTTACGTTTAAAAGACGACGACACTTGCTTAGTGGCGGTCATTTATCTCCCTCCTCCCTCCAAGCCTGAGATGGACTTCCATCTGGCATCCGCACTAAGGAGGGTGATTAACACAAATTACAGTCACATTCTCATTACTGGCGGTTTCAACATCCACGCTTTGGAATCCCAAGCATCTTCCGGAAAACAGTGTAAGACTAATCAACGACAGTGTGTCGCCAGTTACCCGCTGCATGGCCACGTCAACACTCCCTCACAATTCCGAAGATAGGATAAGCCGTCTATTCTGGATCGAATATTCACCTACGAAGAAATGATGGTGGTGCGGGTGACCGTCGACCTTCCTTGGGTTTCAGCGATCACCTTCGAATAAATTTGCTATGCAGGATATCCTGTGGGAATTTCCGACGCAACAAAAACGATTATACACAATGACGTATTAGCTGGACTGGGTGAGACAGTCACCTGGTCGTTCTGCCAGACAATGCACCAGCTAGTGCATCAGAATATTTCCTCAAGCAGTTTAACACTCTGGTTGCCAAAGCATCAGCCACTAAGACTTTCCGCTCGAGACATGTGGTCTTGTTTCTGCGAAGAGCTCGTATGTATAGCGGCGCGAAAATTAGTTTGACTTTTCTACTAACTCTCTCCGAGAACCCAGAACTGTATGACTTATGCGACCTAACGTTAGCACTGTACTCAACTTGATCGGGAGGACAGAATGGTGTAACAGCTGAAGTTGGTAGTGCGTATGGCCTCAAATCAAAAGCTGTGTCAACTAGTCAACAGTCCATCTAAGCTAAAACGAGGAATTCCTCTTCTTCAAATAGCGGACGGGCCCACATGGATACCGAAGGAGGTTGCGAACATACTGCAACTACCATAGGTTGTAACGTTTCAGTGCGATTACAAGCCTTATAATCCTATGACAGTGGTGGTTTCATCTCCAAAACTCATTCACAAATCCTTCCCGGCCAAAGCTGCATGAAAATAACTGTCGGATATACGCAAGCACAGCTCTCCTGTAGTTGATAATATGCACACCAAATCACTGGCAGTGATAGGAGAGAGTTTACCTGGGCCTTCGTTTTGATTAGTTCAACACATTTTACGAATACGACGTGCCCGACATGTAGAAACATGGGAGGATTACTACAATTCAAAAGAAAACTAGTCCTCCTTATCCGGCCAGCAACCGTCTCCTAAGCTTATTACCGGTTCTTTCTGATGCGCTAACGGCCTACGGATAAGAAATTAACTACCTCACATCGGAACAACATGGCTTCCGACGAAATCGAACGTGCAATACAAATGTACTACTAACACTAACCAGCTGCACTGAAGCAGTAAAGCCCGGCAAAGAATTTGCTGTAGTCTTCTATGACTACTTAAGGGCGTTCGATCGGTTAATCCATAACATTCACTCTTCAAAATTCAGAGATTTGGTTTTGGTGATCCTCTCTTAGGATGCACCAGAAGCTTTCTTCTACTCCGGTGTCTGGAAGTACGGGTGCTTGACTCCCTGTTAGCTCCCTTCGGAGTTTAATGTAGTGTAACATTGAGATTGGTACTAAGCTAGAGGTTATTTTGACGCATATTAACGATAACACACGCCTCTTAAGCTTGAACTACCTACTTTATGCCGATGACATCAAGGTGAGAAGGGCAATCAATACACGAAAGGATATCACAGTAACTTAAGCCGATCTGGATGGAGTAACAACGTGATCAATCTAGAAGTTACTTCTATTCAATGCGGACAAATGTAAAGTGCTGCACATGCGGAAGCAGCAGGTTTACTCCTACAAACTCGGCAACCCAAAGCAACAAAGCTCCGTTGGCAAGAAGGATCTGGGAGCTTTGTTCCACGTCGTCCATGGATTTTCGAATCAAGACATAACAACATCAAGGTACGGCATTCAACACGTGGGTCTCCGGAAGCGTGTATTCGGCGGATCCGAACCTTAGGTTTTTCCACACCTGTTCAGCTCATACATACAGCCACATTGGGAATACTAAATACGGGCCTGGCAGCCATGGTTGATTAGAGATCTCACCGACTGGGAGATACTCCAACTCCGGGCAAGCAAGAATGTCAAAGGTCTGTATAACGTTTTGCATGTACATATGCCTCGATTGCTTGGGGTCATCAGCGGACAGTATGGACGATTAGCAGGGACCTCATTCTGACTTCCAGGTTTAGAGATATCCCAACCACATTTCCGCCGCTGGATAGAGTTCAGTCGCAACAGTAGTTGGAGTGGCCATCATGCCAAGCTGGTACAGCAGTACAGTCTTTTGAGATGCCATCGGTATTACATTTCCGTAAGCGCTTGCAGAACGTGGAATGCCTTAACGGAATCAGCCATTTTTGCTTTCGCGCTAGCAGAGTTAAAAGCCCGAGTTGACCCTGCATTCATTTCGTTGCAAAATCTCACATGACACATTACCGATGGATAAACACAACTGTCTGTCCGCTTTCACTGGCGGACATTTCCCAAATTTCGTGCTATATTTTTACTGCCAGCATATGCACAACAGAAGGAGATACGATTTTAGCAACATCTCGTTTGTCGTCATTCCTTCTGGATTTACCTTTGATTTGCTGCTTACTATACTTACAACTAAGTAAGTTCACCTGTGTAAACCAAATTATGCTAACATTCTATATTTTGAATTTTCATTGTAACCTTCTTACGGGACCTGCTAAGCACTATCTTTCCAACCTGTATCAAACTAGCGCAGTTGGTTCTGGAACCACGAAAATCCGTACTGCACAATGGTGATTACAAAACTCTCGAACAGGTAAGGGGCATCTTGACGACGAATAGAGTTGTGGACGGCCACTGAAAGTGAATAATGATCAATTAAGGAACTTAATTAAAGTGAACTCGCGTAAAACTAATCGAGATCTCACTTTTAACTTAACAAGATCGCAGGTGACATTTTTAACACATTTACTGATGGTTTAATATTGAAATAGCTTGAGAAATGGGTGCGCCCAAATTGATGATAATTAAAAAAATCTTCGTTTTGAGACGTTCTCTGTCCTTTTATATGAAATTAGAACTACCCGCTGCTCGACTGATTATTGACTTGCGATGTGCAGTGCATCCTTTAATACAATCGAAGACGAACCTCTCAATGGTTGGACGACCATCATGCTCCACGACATTTCGCAGAACTGAAACTGCACTCAAAACAGGTCAGCGTGACTGGTGGTTTACGTCTGCTCTGATTCATAACAGTTTTTGAATCTAAAAGCCACCAGTACAGGGGTGAAACATTGTCAACATATTGTTGAAATGCACCGAAAACTTCAATTTAGATATTCAAAACTAGTCAATAAAGAGAGGCCAGTTTTTCTTCGTGATAAGACTTGAGCGCAAGTAACACACACAACCCTGCGAAAGCTGCATGAGCTAGGCTACGAAACTTTGCGTCAACATACTCCCGTGACCTCACACCTGCAAATTACCACTTTTTCAAGTATTTGAGTAATTTCCACCAATATAAAATAATTTTAAAACTAAAGGAGATTCTGAAACTGCCTTCGGCGATTCCTTCGCCACCAGAACTCAGGAATTTTATTCCTTCGAGATAAATAAACTTGGTTCCCGTTGATAAAAATGTGTCAGCTCAAATGACTTTTAGTGCAAACAAAAATGTTGCGTTGGTGCCAAGTTATGTTCATTTAAATTTTGCGATCACAAACCACAATAACTTTTACCACCCTTGTAGTATATCAACGCAAAGTACAGGCGGAAAATCGGTTATTAATTCCAACCAATGTATGAACTCGTGGCTGGAGCGTTTTACTGAGACTTCAACGTATGGTAGTTGAGGCTGACATGAAACATCAAACCCGTCTAATGCAGGAAGAAAAAGCTGCTATTAATAGTAGCAAAGCAAGGCAATAGATGACTGCATTATTGCGAAAAAGGAGAGGTTGCTAGACTGACCTACCCTCTAATATTGTCACACCAAAAGGCGAATAGATTGATTCATCGATTGATAAAGCAGAAGTCTATAGCTCATATTTTGCTGCATTATTTAACCTTGAAACCTAACAGATGGAATTATTAATCTCGATAAACTTCTCTGAACAATTTTTAGTGATTGGTCCTATTGTCGGCAAGATGCAATGCATGCTTGCATATTTACCATCATTCTACAGACCCGGCATCGTGAGGACCACAATTACACTGGTCAAAAGTGGTGATAACATCCGCTGCCATTACAGAAAATCTTCGTTTTGTTTCTCCAGTTTAGTCAAGATCTCGAAAATTGGAATATGTCATTGTTTATACTGAGACACTGGTCCGGGTTGAAACGGACATCCGGAACAACCGTACCATTAACCACACTACTATTCTCTCACGCATGTTAGAGAGAAATGTTAAGGAACATTCCGTTATGTTCCTATTATCTCATTACTTTCTCTTGCCTTCGCAGCACAGCTTTCTAACTTCCCGCTCGTGTGTTAGCTCACAAGTTAACTTAATTAACCATTTAACCTATGCCAGCCTCGAACTAGCTTTGGACGCAAATCGATCACAATGCGATAAGTGACCGCTGGAGATGCTGCGTCCGTAAATGTCACCTGATTTGGAGTACATGTGTGGACACCGAGCATGAACATGGATGTGCTGACTTGCGGACGCTCACGAGGATGTGAGCGAAATGACACGAGCCAACTGACGAAGGCAGCTGTTCTGAATGAATATCAAAGGACGCTGACATGCGAATTGAGTAAGCGCTCATTGACTACAGTTGAGGCTCACTGGTCTCATGTTCACTAGACCTTAATAGCAACAGGCAAATCCGCTTGTGGCATGTCCGATCACCAATATGGACATTGGGTCTCTATGCAATCTCTTGTACTTCTCGATACATGCCGACACATTCCGGCTAGAAGCAAACACTTTGAGACCCGCACAATCCTCCATGCAAAACTCCGTGCTAGCCTGAAGTGTGACCGCGCACCCCGGTGGTCTCATCATGTATCAAAGTTGAAAACGGCTGCTGCCTTTTGTAACCATCTTGTTATTCCACCTGTAACAGGAAAGAGGTAGCAAGAGACTTGATGTCTGAAACTATGTGTGACCAGATTGGATAGCCTATCCACAACTTATCAAAACATATGGAGCGTTGGACTGATCTTTTTGAAAAGTAATTTCATCGGCCGGAACTGTTAGATTTCTTGCGGGCCACTGGTCGCACTGCTGTCTGTGCTCTCTTCGGCTCCGCCCTCTCGCTCAAAAGTCAAACGTGAGATCCGAGGGTAGATGTTGAACAAGGCCGTGGGACCAGATGATCTTCCTCTAGCCCTCTCCCAATTCAAGGGACCTGCTCTTGTAGATGATTTACACGAAATACTAGTGAATTAATGGAAACAGGAGACTGTCCTAAGCTAGCCGAGCCGTTTCATTATAGTCCCAATTCTCAAGCGAGGCTAGCTCTCGGAATGCTGCAACAAGAGAGGAATCAATCCCAACACCGTCGCCTCCAAATTGTCTGCCTCTTTCATTTTTCACATACTGACTGGCAATCGGGAAAACCAGATTCCTGAAGAGAAATCCGGGTTTCGTCATGATCGGGGATGCATTGACTACATCTTTACTTTGTGTGGGTTGTTGGAGCACCGTCACATATATTGGCTGCCCACAGTTGTCTTGTTCCTCGATTTCAAATAGGCCATCGATTAGGTGGATATATGTGCCCTTTAGGACTGTCTAGTCGGAAAGGTTGTGCTCGAGAAATATGTAAGTATTGTCCGCCCACTATACTCGCGTAGCTCGGACACAGTGAGGGCTTACGGTCAGCTGTCTTCGTCTTTCAATATCACCAACAGTGTGAGACAAGGTTGGCTGCTGTCACCGTTCCTCTTCAACTTCTCTATTGACGAAATCATTAAATAGCGTTCACAAGACACGACTTAGAATGTGTGGAGCTGTTTCCAGGAGAATGACTTCTTAACTTGGAGTATGCTTGTGATAACGCTCTCAGCTGTGACAGCTTGAAAACGTGCCAAACTGTCCAGCACAGATTAACGTAAAATGTCCGCCACTTCGGATTTCGCTTCGCACGCTCGAACTGCAAATTGTTCCTCCACAATTTGCAGGGACCGCCTCCTGGGCTGACCCATGTTGAGGATCAGCTAGAAGTCGTTCAGAAATTATACTATCAGGGAAATTGTATCAGCTCCCGTAGGATCGAATCTAACCTCATGAAACGTATAGCAAAAGCTTGAGGCGCTTTTACTACACGTCGCTACCTATGGCTCCGGTGAGACATCACTCTGGCACTGAAGGTTAGAGTGTACAATACAGAGGTTCGTTCGACCCTGCTGTAAGATTGTGAAACCTGACACCTTAGATCCATGGACTTAAAGAGGCTAGTTAATTTCGGCCACCAGTGCTTTCGCAATTCTGCTCACATCTGGTGAAAACACTGAGTGATAAACGAGCATGTGCGAAGCCTTCTTGGAGGCACAGGCAATGGAAATGAAGTACTCAACAGCGTTATTTCCCGCACTAGGCTCCGATGGCTCGGCCAGTTGTTAGGAATGCAAGGCCACGAATTCCCGCGAGATGCTTCCTTTACTTGCCAAGAGTGTGGATGGAAGAAGAGGTTAGGTGGCCAAGCGGCGACTTGGTCGAGAGGTATGAAGGCCCTCTCTTTGAAACTAGTCTCGTACTGAGCGTCGGCTCCTTGGTTGAAGACCGAAAGACGATGAACGCGGTTCGCTAGATGCATTTGCTGACATGGCTAGGAGCCGATTTCAATGGCTTTTGTGTTGTAAGTTTCTTTGTCCCGTTCCATCTATTTTAGCCTCTCCCAAACCACAATCTCACTACTTAGCCTTATATACTCTTGCATGGTAATCTTTTTGCTCCACATTAGCCGGCTGGTTGCTTTTCGCAACAAGGCTCATCCGTTACTGGTAGCTCAGCTGGCATGCAACAGTTGCATTTTCCGTTCTTTTCTTTTACCTATTGCGGCCCAATAACTTAGGTACTTCCTACCTCTAGCTATCGTGTATAATATTCGTGCAAATGAAATTACCTATGCTACATTGTCTTTGATTCTTAGTTATTGGAAATATTGACACTGATGTGTGTTAAATGCACAGCTGCTGCTAACTTATCATTTTCCCTGAATGATTTTACATTTTATTCTGTCAGGCTATTTGCCATGTCACTAGTGCTATTCTTCGCCGACTTTTGAAAACAAACTTCTGGATACTGCGTGCAGTATAGGAAATTCTCAAATAGCGTTTTGTAACCTGAGTAGTCTTCTTCCGGATGGACAAACTGGAATCGGACACAGCAACATCAATGAATGCCGCATGTAAGCGCATTTCCGAGGGACACAAATTCCCATGGCTCTTTCTTCTATTTGTACAAATTTAATTTTTCTTTGTTGGTATGATAAATAGCCCACATTGGCCATAGTACAATGTTGAAAATATAGCATCTCGGATAATTAGTGCTTGGATTTATTTGCCATGACAGCTTGAACCATATCGCCAACCTTCAATCGCAATTATAATGCTTGAATTGGGGTAAACTGTGTCACTGCAACCGTAAAACCTTCAACCTGACTGTCAATTTGTTAAAACGATGCTGGCTAGATACTACAAGAAGGAAAGTAGAACTCCCAGCATACATATGCGGAAAGTAATATCTACTTTAACTAGAAGCGTAAAATCTGCCTAGCTCTGCTTAAATTTTTAAACAGATAAGCAGTTGCTCAGTAAAACCTTCTCAACCGCAGACAAGACCTCCAGGTTCCAGCAATTGGTATTTGTTTTATTGCTGTATGGTTGCTGATTTACATTGCATGAGCAAACTTCCTCGGTATATTTCTAATTCCTTTAGCCTTTTCGGAGACATCCAGTGATAAAACCTTTCAAAAAATGGTGTATGATAATGCTGATAGACTGGTAACTAACAACACCGTTTGTATTCTGTTAATTAAACTTCATTTCATGTCATACAACAATTTCCTTACAAAATTGTTAACAAAGCTGAAACAATGAAGGTTTCTGTTGGATAATCTGCAGTCAGTATATTGATTGTATTCTCTTTAGCCGCTTACATACAATGAGTAAAAATTTCAAACGGTTGAGAGTAATAGGTCAATAGCAGAAATGGATGGTTAATTGCGTCGGCTAGCCTGCCTTACCAAGGCAAAGCAAGGTTGGTCACAAACTCAAGTTGTTTGCAATTGTTAAGCTTCAAACTTCGGATGGCGGAATCCTTAGCAAAACCCAACAACTTGAGGTTGCTCTGTCTGTTGATGATCTTGAATTCTGTGCGGGGATTCTTGCAGTTCGAGCAGTCGAATAAGTGCCGGGCAACGGAGCTGGCAGGTACTATTGCGCCATTGAGAGCAACGTTCTGCGAAACGTGTTCTGAAATCCGAGTGGACCACCTCCTCTCTGTCCGGTCAATGTACATGCTACTGCAGTTACAGTTAAACCGGTAAACACATGAGGCGATGACAGTAGAGTGAGGCCTGTCGAAATTGGATTCAGGTATTAGCTTTTTGGTTCTGTGGAGCAACACAAGCTCAGATGTAAGATAACATCTTTGTGGTATGAGGTAAACCATAGCAGAAAGCTCTGTCACTTTATTTCTTTCGTAAGACAGTGCTATGAATACCGTCTTCTTTGAAACTTCAATTTGCTCTTCGTGCGGCCTAGATGTTCCTCACCATACCTTGCAATAACCTTGACGGGGTACTCACGTTCATGTAGAGTAAATGTAATACCCTGTTGTTCTTCCCCAATCGTTTCCTCTAAATAGATACGGCGAGCTGTCACAAAAGATGCACGAACCAGAGATCGCTTGTAGCTCATGGGGTAGTAGCTGTAGAAGTTTAACTACTGTCCCGTCCAACTCGGTTTGTGGTAACTTGAGCTCAGGAGCGACCCATCTGATCTTTTTTCCATAGCTACATCCAAGAAAAGAATCATCCTTGTTTTACTTAACATAGTGAACTCGATCTCTGGATGACATTCATTAAACGTTTGAGATTGCGTTCTGGTTGTTGGGCATTGTCTACCACCACACAGGTGTCATCAAAATATCGAGCGTAAGGTGAGTTTCCTGTATATACTGAGAAATGTTGGTGTTTTCTAGCTGGTCTACAAAGATGTTAGCCAAAATGCGGCCAATTGAACTGCCCATCGCTACACCCTCAATCTGCCCATAGTGACTTCTATTAAAGCAAAATTGAACATCTTTTGTATAGATACGAATTAATTTCTATAGTCGATGTGTCGGAAAACCAACTCTACCTGCGTAACAGCCTACGATGTTCAGCGTCCCTCCCAATGTAAGATTCGTAAACAAAGAACACACGTCAAAGGATACCGTTTGCTTGGCCCTTAGGTTTATGTCGTGAAACATTGCAACGAAATCAAATGAATCCTTAAAGCTCTGCACTGCCACTTCACTTCGGATAGGCTAGATTAGCCTGGCGAACCATCGTGTCAATTGCTAATGCGGTGATACAACCTTCAAAAGGATTGAAGGTAATGGAATCTCTTTTTCATGCAGTTTAGGCAAGCCATAAATCCGAGAAACTATGGAACAGGAGGTTGCAGTTGTGTCATGGTATTGGCATCGATTAAGCCGTCTTTGTGCAGACTTCGCGGCTCGCGGATTATCATTATTTTCAACATATTTCTATTCTATCACGGCCTGTCAAATAAATAGCAAATCGACTCTCATTCATGAATATAGTTTACATTTTCTGTGGTTAATCCAGTTCCTTCATCGCAAGCCCTCCGGAAATTTGTCAGGTCTCAATATTAGTACATCAACGTTGTGATGCAATTTCATCAAGAAATCAAAATGGTCTTTCGTAATTATTCGATATATTTCGGGTTTGGTAACGTAAAACTGTTTGGCTATATGTAGAGCTTTGGCCTTAAACCATCCAAAGGTGCCATATGTCACCAGTGTCAGAGAGGAAACCTGCGCGTACAGGCGTTCAAAACGTACTTCAAGTTTCACTTGATCATCCTTACTGGGTGATACCGATAACTTGAAACCGGAGGCCAAAACTTCTAGTTGGCGACGATTTAGTGGGATTTCTGCTTTGTTCAGTTCGTACTTCTCTGGGATTTTGGAATCACCTCAGCGAGACACTCACAGGAAACGGAGCTTAAGATTTGTTGCTTGGTTTGCATCCCAAATTAAACGCTAAGTCTTGAAGAAAGTTGTAGTACTTCACGCAACAAACAAGTTTTAGTCCACTCAAAGCGTGTTCTACCCATTGCACATTGGCCTTTAGTTGCGTACAGCGTTAGGTGGGCGCTTCTATTTGCGGTTTCCTATGGCGTCTTAAATTGCGCACGTTCACGGGTAAATTATCTCTCTTTAGGAATCTCAGAAATCGGCGCGGGTATGTCGACCACCTCGTACATTTGATATGAGCGGCTTCACGGGAGAGGGTACAACGTAGCGTAACCAGATTATCAAGCGAACGAAAAGTTTCACGTGGAAGCCCGTCCTTCATAAATGTCATACAACCATCTTCTTTCAAAATTTTGGAACAGAGCAGGATCAACGAACATTTCTGCGGGATAATGTGAATTCAGTATATTTCGTGTATTTTCTTATATTTTGGAACGAAGCAAAGCTAAGTTTATCCGGTAGTGAAGACTGATATTTCATGTGAATGAAATTATAAGGTGATATCTTCCTGAAACTAGCATACCACTTCTACAGTAATGGCCGATCTTGTGTACGTATAACGGTTTTAGTACCCGTTTGCAGTGACAAGAGGAAGTAAATGCAGTTAATAGTAAGTTGCAAGACCTTTGTTTGCATTGTGATACGGAAGATTATCATCACAATTTAGCATATTGGGTGCAAGACTACAGCTATTGTGACTCAACAAAGCAAAAAATAGCTAAAAGTGAACTTGAAATATTCAAGAGCAAGCAAAAAGGGCTGGATATCGCTTTGACTTGTGCATCGATATCACAATATTTGCCTGGGAAGAAGATACGCGTGAGGGGTAGAAGCGAGCAAACAACACAAACGCTAGATAAGCCGGCCCGTGGTCATGTAACGAAGTTCATTCCAACAGTTTCCGCAACTTTTAGACAAAACCAGGGAGTCAAAAGCTAACAATTGAAGCCATGTTCAAATTCAAGTTCTTCATTCTTCGCTCTGCCACAACTCCTCTTCTTCCACCCAGCCTCACGTATTGCAAACGACATGCATAGCGGCGGTCGGAGTGTCAGCTTGTGTAACACGACGTAGGAGTCAGAATCTAATACGTTAACTAATATTGATAAGCAGTTAACTTCCATGGTCTGCACAACAAGGTATGCATAACTAACGCTGATTGCTAACGCCGTGTTTGCACCATACATGCGCTAAGCCAAGAAGGTAGTCGAACGCAAGCAACCACTTCAGACATGTCATTAAGATTGGCCATGATTCACAAATGAACCTAAGATTATCAAATATCTTGGAATATGTTTGGAACTGACTGGGATCTCATGCTTTCAGAAGGATTTGAATACAAATCGGTTTTTGTAGGGTCTTATTATGGCTGCTTTTCGCTCTTGATGCAAGGGCGTCTTTAGCTTTTAGGATTAAATAAACTGTAATATTGTTTGTTCTACCCTTCACGGTGAATGTGAAGTCGCATCGATGCCACAAGCGGTGAGGACTGTTGGAGCGTTACAAATTTTCCTAACATCACTCGTGACCTTATACTCCGTCCAACATGCGCTGAGATAGCTGCCTAGAGAGTTGCATTTTTAAAGCATTTACCGTTGATCCTCCTAGATAATCAGTGAAGTGGGTGGTCGGTTCAGTCTTGGAGGAAAACTATATATCTTAAGGGTACAAAACACAGCTAGAATTTGCTTACAGCCAGTGCTAAGCTGTCCGGTGCTAATTGGCACCCTCTTGAACAAGTACAAATTTGGTTGTCATCAGCAAATTCCAATTAAAAAAGTGGACTAGCTAGGTGCATTTTTACATTTTCTAATTCGTCTCCAATGAACGAATTCTCGCAGACCTCTTCAGTTGCAAAGCTAAATGAGGAAGGTGACAACAAATAAAACTGTCTCATACTGCCAAACATATGAGGACGAGTAGGGGCAGTTTACCAGTTGCAATCTTTATACCTGAATCATATGCACCGACATGTTGAGAAAAAGGACAGCGGTGTGTCACTTATATACGTGGTGGTACTCTAATGGCTGTCGTAAATTGAGGATGCGGCATCAATTTCTGTATAACCCAATATACTCTTCTTAGATCTGAATTTCTCAGGTGCTAGTCGGTCTGTGAAGAACAACAGAACGAATGAAATTGAGATAATGAAAATCAAACTCATTTATACATCATTGCTCCATTCCGGACATGAGCCCTTTTTGATAGTTGTAAAACTCTGAAATTCCATATTATGTTGAGACAGCTCCCTGCTTCCACAAATACGCTGTTACCTCCTGCATATCATCCACACGAGCAAGATCACTAAGTTGAAAACCACTTGAGGAAGGTCAGCCGTTATTGTGATTTTACTCAATTGTATCACTGCAATCGCACGCTCTAAATTTGAAAGAGAGCGGATCCAAGTGGACGGCCAAGGAAGAACGGCAGTCAGTAGCCAGTATCGAATCCAGTCCTTTCGAGGAAACAGTCTTGCAACTTGCTTAGACTAACGTTCCGATCGTAACTACAGGCTGCTCACAGTCGTCGCATATGCTGACGCTAAAAACAGTTCCTCTGTTTTACCGTTCCGAGTGAGACGGAATAAGTTCCGATTGATATAAACAAGAGCGTACACTACCATCTATGAATCACCATGTGACAAACGGAACTGTCTGTCTCACGTAAGGCTAGAAAGCTGTTTTGCTGTGAGGCCTCTGCGTGTCACAATATTTATACATCCAACCAGAATGTGTCGGCATCTAACCAGAACTTCCTCGACTGTAGAGACCCATCGCACAGACTAGAAACTGAATGTACTGCACATAATCATATATAGATTAACTTTGGGCTAGAAAACATGCGACCATTGATCTCTGAATGCAGTCAGTAGGCGCCAAATCAGCCCGAATAGTAGTGTACTTAATATACCTTCAGTATACCTCGCTTCGCCAGGTGGCAACTGGAACAATGGAACAATCATTTATGACAGGTAGAAAAGTACAGTCTTACCATGTCCGGCAGGTTGGTAAAAGAAAAAAGCTGAAATCCAGATATTGCATAAATAGACCAAATAAACATGTAAAGTTGAAGCGAAACATTAATGATGCATAGAAGAATGGTTGTACGAGTGCGATAATCCCAGACAAAACGCAATCGCAAGTTGTTAATTCCGATAATCATTGAAAATAAGCAGGTTGCTCACCCTCCTGCAAACATTTACTTGCGCCACTGTATGTCATAATTCCAAAGTTGCAAGTTAACCTGAATATATTCCGAATATCCGCCCATGTAACAAAGTGTAAAGCGTTCATTTCAATTTCCAATCGTTTATGAATACTGCTAACGTAGGGGCACGGACAACTGAGTTTGGAAGGCGTTTCATGGTTGGCACACCGAGTGGGAGAAATATGTTCGTCGACAATCTAGACGACTGCGTAGTTGACTCAGTTTCAGACTACTGCCTCTGAGCTTGGTGGCCAAGCTGAGTTTAAAAAATGGCGGCAAATGTGACTGGGGTCTCTCAGTTGTTAGTAAAAGAATATGATGTCTCAACGTAGCGCCCGGTAGCTTCCACTGAACAATCCGAGTGTCTTCAGTCGTTGCTGTTAATGGAGGTCGCCAATCTCTTGACAAATCACGTTACTCTACTTTGGGGAGTTACGAGGGTTGCAAGATCAAACTTTGGCTCATAAAGTTAAGCTTGGATTGCTATCACGGGGCCTGTGTTTTAAAAAGCTTTGGTGTTAAGCCGTCCGTTCCCCCAGTGCGTCCAATATTATTGAGAGGCTGTGTTACTGGCATCTGAGTTAGTTCAGTCGGTCAGCTTTATATCTTGTCTAGACACTTTTTATCGCCTGGTTTTGATTACACTACTCTAGCTACCCGCGTCTAGACTGTTCGCCATAAACTGCTACAAGATCCGCTATGGTTACCAATCATGCGATGAGATCTAGTTGAGTGATCATGGGTGGAGCTGATTATAACCCGGTCTGGTAGGCGTAATAATCAAAAGGTATAAACAGAATATTGACCTAATATGTGGAAGGAAATTTGCCGCCAAAAATTAGGTTTATATTCGGCCGTTGGCTTACTGACGTCAACTGTCAACATTTAAACATTTTTATTGGCAGACGGTTTAAGGTATACTTGAAACACAAAGTATGCGTTAAGTAGATACATTAACAGCTTTTGACGATTAAGGAGGCGACTGTCTAAATGCATAGAAAGTAAATTTTTTGGAGGAAGTGATAGAACTGGGTGGGAATATGGGCTCTTAATATTTGAGTGCCATCCAAACATCTTAGGGAAAAATAACATTGTAAAAGACTTTATGAGTGGCATGGTGAAATTATTTTGAACAGAATTCATTGACTTGACAGAGAGCAATCCTGATGGGGAATTGCTCTCATCGAGATCAGTAAGATTTTCTTGCACAGACTTATATAAAATGGAGTGCAGTTGGCATGCTGAGGACGATGGTGTTGCAATCAATTTGCAAATGACATCTTAATGCACAAGCAGGATTCTGTGGTGGACAATTAAATGGGTTTATGTTATAAAAGGTCATAAACGAAAATTTCAAACTTCGGCTTATAAAAGGCAAATTTACTGTTCCCCCGAATCACGACTAGCCAGTCTAGATTGAGGAAGTCGAATTTGGGAACTGGTTTATATGATGTCCATTTAACCAACATCATTTGACGTTTGGCATAAGAGATAAAAGTTTGGGAATTCTTGCAAAAGTTGTTTACTGGAAATTATGAAGTCGCATAAAATTGGTCTTGTACACTGGTGCGCACACAAGTCTATCCGTGAATTTCTAGACAAGGCAATTTAGAAGTTGTAGGAGAAAACAGTAGCATAACTCAAGTACATATTTAATTCACACTTTCTACAACACCACACCGGTAGTTGCTGCAAAGCTTAGTGCAGCTGTAAGTCGTTTCGAATACTACTCCATCTACATTACGATAACTTGGACATTGGTTGGCTTGACTTGTGAACTAGCCATAGCAAACAGTGCACAGTGAAGGCGATGTTAATTCACTTCAGTTTTGACGTAAAATCCGACACCGATGAATCTTTATTGGTAGACGCTACCAAGCAAGGCATTAGTCAGCGAACTAATTTGATGTGTATGTTTGGAGAGGTGGGACAGCCGCATTCGTTGATGGGCAAAGTGGTTGATTAGTTTCAAATTTCTAGCACCATCAGCGTTCTCATCACATCATTAGGATTTAATGCATACAGGTTTGCGTGAGAGATACAGTTGAATGGAAAAACTGCTCTGCGACACGCAATGAGCGAAGAGAATTCCTAGGGCATTACCCCCAGTGGACATCTAGCGTAGAAAATATAACAGTGATTTATTAAAAGCGTAAGGGCTAGTGCTTGACACATAACTTTAAAGAAATTTAATGACCAAATCTCTCATGCAAACAGCAACGCAGGTTTTTTGTAACAATAAACGACATTTATTGGAAAGTATATTCCCCCAAGTTAATGAGTTGTTGTTGACACTGGTCGTTTGAAAACGGTGGTGTTTTTAAAACGAGTAACCCGTCCATTGGCACTACAGTTTGGTTGCATTTGCCGTTAGTTTGTGAGATTTTCTTCTTGAAGCGCCCATTGCATCTCCAGTTATTAACAATGGAACACGCTGTATTCTTCTACAATTAGTATGCTGGCCATCAACATGTTTTATTCCTACAAAATTTAATGTGCCGCACTGCGGCTGAACACCGTCGAACTGTGTACATACCGGTGCAACATATGCAGCAATCTTACAATGTGTTACATGGTATTACAAAGTTAGCTGCGGTCAACGCCGAGTGGAGCTCCCTTCGGATACCGCGTTATTTATGGAAATGAGCCGAAGTGAGTCGAACTCTCAGTACATGTTACTGGATCGTACACAAAAGCAAGCGTGGAAACCCTAAGCCATGGTGGCGCACGAAATGTCATTCCGTTAGTTTTGTTCCCTAACACATGTATTCACCATCAAAATATTTCATAATTAGTGTATTATTAATTTTATGAGCATAGAACTTTAGCTCAATGTGGTGTGTTCAATATGATCAGGATATTGTTTCTAAACCTCTTGCAAGCTAACCATATTTTGTACAGAACTTGATCCTCTTGTACTAATCATGAAGCGAACTGATATCTTCTTTGCTTGCCCTATGCTTTTAATTTATGGACAAAATTTACCTTGTAAGGGAACATTTAAAGATCAGAATGCGAAATCCTTTGTATGGACAATGAGACATTTCTAACACGATAGCCCTTTTCCTTCTTGATTTGCCAGGACTTAGTGTCACAGTAACGCGAACTGCTTCCCAGTTTTCAGGGGTGCGGACACTTGGTATGCAATGCTGATCCTTCTCCACTACTGCTGAAATAATTAATGGACTAAGTGGAGGTTGCGCATCGCAATTTAAGCACACGGCGGAAACCCCGAAACATAGAAGTGGCTCTTCTACTTAACACAACCTGAGCTCTGGCGCATTTCACGCCTCATTAGAAGGAGTACTTTTAATCCCGGAAATTGAATCAACGTATACTTAACAGGTTACGCAGAAGCACCTTGAATAGGTGGTCACTAATTACACCTAGTTCATGTGTAGGGGCGATATAGTAGGTGTCAATTCACGTATATCTTCCTGACTTTGAACAGTGAACAATGAATTTATACGGGTTAAGTAACGTTGCTTAACAAGTCTCGTTGGATAGTTAGTAGGGGTATAGAAATAATAATAATAATAATCGTAATAATAATAGTAAAACAGTTAGTGCTTTTCATATAAAAGTGAGGATTTATTGCTTGCTCCGCTCTAGTCCTGCAATAAGCTTAGATTCACGGCACCCACAGTTAACATCAAATAAATTCATAATAAACGCCAGGTGTAGGAGGGAGACGTAGCGATAAGTGACAAACTCTAAGTGGATGAGTAAGTCATTAGAGCGACTTTTATCTACTTATTCTCGGTGCAGATATGACCGACCACGGGTGACAGACATGAACTGAATGGAAATTTCTGCTATACTCCAGACGGCTATACTGTTTAGTAAATTACAGCGAGTGTCCCCTCGGGGTTGTATTGGTGTTGAGTCGAAGTAGTGGGCGGCGCACACGATGGGCTCTCGCAGAACCAAGTATACCATAATCAGCTCGCCTCGTAGTCTGCGATAGCTTCCGCTGAATATCCCCAATCGTTGCAGCCTCTCCTAGTATGAGTGATTGCGCAATCCAACCTCGTTCTTGGATGCTCGACGTTGTGGCTGCTCCAGTGCATTAAGGTGGTATTTCAGTCATCAATACCAGGCTTGAATTGATTATTTGACATGGGCGAACATACGCACGGAGTATTTGTAGAAAGATGATGTGTTTATTTCTCCAAACGCCCGTCGCAACGGCCCGATTTGTTGGTTCCCAGTCTTCGATGCCTTTTTGGATTCCTTTGTGGGGATATTCATCCGGGATTGTCCGTAATAAGAATAAGCAAATCATGGTACACCTAATCGCTTCATGCAAGGTGGCGCGGTGGCTAACGGTGGCTTCAAGAACAAATCGAATCGGTTATAAACACGCGCTTGATATCCAGCACATCTTTGAGGTCCTTTTGTAGATCCATCGTTTTTTCTCTTCATGCTTGCACTAGCTAATCCGTAAACTGAACAAAAATGCAAGTATTTTCAAGGCCAATAAACAGTTGCACTCAACGGTCAGGGTCGGCTGCCTTAAAATGTTGGTTATGCAACGAAAATAATCAGCTTGACCGATAAGGTGACGGCACTGCACATATAGCTCAGATGGCGCGTTGGTCTAAGGACACAGTGAACTGGTCCCCTCACTAAATGAGGCATTTGATAGCATTCGCTGTGTGAAAGGGCCCTAAAGTTTTTTTCAATCTGAGGTGAAGTTGAGCAAATCAGTTGCTGGGTTCGGATTCGAACTATATAGATATAGGTTTTGTCTGTCTGCACTAATAAATTCCATGATTAAATGCTCAGGTATGGAAAGTGGGATGTGACTCGAATGAGGGTCCTCCGAGATTTAAGCCTAAACCTTTACTCCAAATCCATTAAGACACGGCAGTCAGCGCTTGTCTTTTTGTTTACTCGCTAGGTCGTGTGGGAACCTTCGGTAGGTGGTCAGAGTGTAGAAATCTCGACTACTGGCTAGTACGTCACTGATTCCAATCACTGATCTGTTATTGTTGCTCGGAGAATAAAAAAGGTGCGAAACTAGTCATGGTGCAAAGTGCTACGAAGGTGCAACGATTGACATTCTTACGCCACAGATGAGGTGCTAATAATAGAAATAATTTAGATATCTTCTCCTAATCGCATTTCGGTGCTGGTGTTATACTTATGCTATTGCATGCGATAAGGATCCGTAGACAAATGAACGGCACAAAGCGTAGTTTGATAATTGCATTAACACGCCATAACAATGGTGGTTATTCCAGGTTTCACATATAGATTTTGAATAGACCCTCGACATCAAGTTATTCGAAAGTAAAAGTGAACATTTGTGGGACAGAGATTTCCTTATTAAGGAAGTGAAATGAAGGACTCAGATTACTCTGACTGGAGAGGTAATTTATGTGAATCTAGTCATTTGAAGTGAACCGGATTCTGAACCATGCCATTGAAAGTCGATTTAGTGAATTCGACTTGAATCCTACAAGCACTCACAGCTGATGCGGCTGAGAATACAGCCTTATTACTGAAAGTCCCAGGGAGTGTTGATGAAACTTCATGGACACAAGCTTTCGGGTGACGCGTCGTATAACGTTTCAGTTAATGTTACACACAATAGAAATTACGAAGTGAACACTAGTAGAATGGAGGTCAAAGAATCGTTGGCATATCGCTCATTTGAAGGCAAGTATGTTGACCGGATGACCTGGTTGGATAAGTGCTTTCACTTCCTTTATTACAAATAACCATTGTGACTGCAATCAGTAGATGAACCGGGATACACCAAATAAACGACTACACAGTATTCCTTGGAATAAGTTCCACAGCGATCCGATGTGCTGGTCCCTACGGGACTGATCTGCGTCGCTGATTCGGAATAGTACGGAAAAAAGAGTTGACAGTGCTTCTGCTCCATTTGACCTATTAACTTATTCCGTAACATAGGTAGGAAATATAGTTTATATGTATTTCTTAGGACATTATCAAGGCACTCAAGACTGGTTTTAAAAGTCACACTGGATAGTCCAAATTGCAAATCCTCGGGAAAATCAAATCAGCGCATTGAAGGCATAATTGAGACACAGGCTAAATGAAAGTGCAGTGAAAAGGTTAGAGATGCAAGCAAAAAGATTTACTACTGCTGGTTGTGACTAAATAGATACAGTCTATTTACTCTGTTTTCTTACCATGTAGGAATGTGCTTTCGTTTGCATGTGCAGCTTATCAGTGGAACTAGCCATGAATCACAGTTCATGGCTAGGACATTCTACAGATATTTTACAAACTATTTAACTTTGCTAAATAACCACACAGAATAGCAGTAGAGCGTTTTGAGAATATGGAACGATGGAACGATGAATGGTATACGGTTGAATAGGTCACTTGTGGTTAACAGACCTCGTCCAACTAAAAGGCAGCGTATTACAAAAGTGAGATTTATACTTGCGTATAGACCAGCAGCCTAATATGCAATGAGACAGCGTAACGGCATTTAAGATGGCGTTGTATAGAACTGGAGCAGTACATTGCAGAGAGCATAACAGTTGGTCATAGATAATGTTCCTTATAACGAACAAGCACTTGGTCGGTGTAGATGTGTGAAAACAGCTTCATGATGGTGAACTGTAGATACAAATAAGCCAAAGCAAGGCAATACAATGCGGAAAACCCCTTTCGGATACAACTAAAATTGATGTATCACAGGTTAAAAAGTAAGCAATTGAAAAGTACCGCAAGGTAGTTTTAGTAACAATTACAAAACCAAAATGCATATGAGTCAACTGCTCAATAACTTGATGTACTCATGAGTAGGGGACTTTGATGCAATTAAGTGAGGTTCATCGCAGTCAGTTTCTAAACCATATAATCGTCCACTTGCCCGGAAACGCACTAGAATGCAGTTACAACCTGTTAAGCATCGTCAGTAGTGCGCATCCATCGGATCCATCAGGATTCGAACCCATGACCACCAGCGGCTTGAACCGCCATTTAGCAGCTTACGCCACTGGGCCACGGTGAGAGCTTCGGACCGTCATGATTTACAAGCTAACTGCGATATAGCGCTTCTTATCCTCCACTGCCATGCAATTTACGAACGTTGCGCTATATCTCAGTCAGCTTGTAAATCATGACGGTCCGAAGTTCTCACCGTGGCCCAGTGGCCTAACCTGCTAAATGGCGGTTCAATCCGTTGGTGGTCATGGGTTCCAATCCTGATGGATCCGATGGATGCGCACTACTGACGATGCTTAACAGGTTGTAACTGCATTCTAGTGCGTTTCCAAGCAAGTGGACGACTATATGGTTTAGAAACTGGCTGCGATGAACCTCACTTAATTGTTCAATAACCGACTTGAAGACGTTGCGAAATAACGACAACGTAAAATAAGTACTGAATACAAGCATACACAAAGGGTAGAGGTAGCGATAGTCGATATAAAGTATGAGCAAAAGTAGGGTTATTCACTCGCGTGCATTTACCTTGGGTCCATTTGACGCGCACATCTGGTTTGGAAGTATGGTTTATACCTTCCAAAGTAGCACGGTTTAAGCAACCGAGTAATAGTGGTCAAGAAAAACATTTATTAGTATTTTTAAATATCAAACGTGGGAGAGGAAACTGATGAGTCTGCGAGAGTTACATGGTTGGTAAGCCCAATCACGGAAGTAATTTCTTCGGCATTCCAGACGGTTATTTTGTTTAAGCAGTTCCAAGCGTTTACCTCTAAGCTTGGTGTTGTGGCTTTTTCTATAAATGGCGGCATACTGGTTGGGGTCACACAATGTTTGGTATACTAATATGAGATCTCCGCTCAGCCTTCGTTAACGTCCGCCGAAAATCCCCTGCAACTTCAGGCTTCGGTGATAAGAGTGGCAGTGCAAGCCATTTACATTTTTTGTCGCGCTTCGTTGTGGTGCCTCTGATGTCTGTAGATCGCGTTTTAACCAAGGTTGCCAAGCTTGGATAGAGTATTCATGTTACGGGAGCGCGTACGAAATGTGCATAAGAGAGAAGATTGATGGGTCAAATATCCAGATGGAACTTCACAGCAGACCGACGTGTTGGTTGCCACTTTTGCAACTGTCTCCGACTGTTTTATACAGTTGTGGACCATCTGCACGTTCACACCAAGGTCTTGTTCATGGAAAGTGGTTTGCAATTTGTGTGTCCCAAGCATAGACGTGTAATCGTCTATGGCACAATTGTACCACGCTACAGTTGTCACCAATGAATGGTAGGGTGTTGTAAACGGACCAGTTCGGAATATTGTTAAGTTCGCACTACAACTTTTCGTGGTCGTCCGGTCCTCTGATCGCTCGCTATCTCTTGATATCATCTGCAAAACATGGGAATTCAGTGGAAATGTATCTCGTTAGATCGTTTATGAAAACTAAAACTGACGGGGCTCTAGCATCTATCATTGCTGTACACTTCGATTCACCTCAGTTGCTTCAGGCAAGGATTCTCGTAATCTAGGTTGACGCTATTTCCAGGTAGTATACATTTAAGTCGATTACGATGAGAATTTGATTGTTTGCCAAGGACGAAGCAAGCTAAAGAAGATGGTTTAGTTTGGAGTCCATTTCCGACGTAGAGTTTGTCAAACCGTAAATTTTGTCCGCAAACACCTGGTTTTCTTCTGATATGACAGCCAGCGTCAAAGCGGATCACAGGCACCGTATTCTGGGTGATCAGTATGTTTATATCAGCGATCAGTCATGTAATAACGAATTCATAAGCATCCTAACCAGTTCTATCCTTTTAAAGTAGAAATACCAAGTAACGACCTCAAATTCAGCCGTTTCAATACTTAATCGAATGTTCGTAATCTCGACGTTCTCTAGCTACGGCGAAAATGATACGAAGGCTTTGTGCGTTAGTTTACAAGCAGGATGGTGTCTTTCATGTCAGAAGTGTGTTGGTGCACGTCAAATCAGGTTTATTTCTAAGCCGACCGTTTGACAGTCGGCCACTAATCGTTTTTCTCTCGGGTCGCTGGCTCTTGAATATCGGTCAGGCTACATCGCAGCACAGAATGTTCCAGATGGTGAAGTTCTCTCGTGAGTACTTCTGTTCTGTCGGGTACCGTGAGTGCTACGGTGTCCATCCATCTGAAGGACTGTAGAGGTAAAGTGTGCTACGGAGGTTACATGTTCCAACGAAATGTGCACCACTCTTGGTGTGTAGTCAACTCATAATCTATAGATCCACACACACTGATGGAACGATCCGCCAAGTGCAAAAATCAACCTTCCATGCATTGAGAATCAAATTGCTTTCATTACCTTGCTCTTTATGTTACAAATTCATCACTGCCTATATTCTCCATCCTTGGTTTTATTGCTCACTTACCATTTTACCCGGACTTATATGAAAGACTTCACATTGATTGCGCGTTCTATTAAGCTCATGTCCAAATGCAATGGATTACCCAGACAGTATGGTTGATTTCACCGTTACCAAGCATTTTGGTGCATGTGACAATTTTTCATTGAAAGTTTCAAATGACCCGTATCAACTCCTTCATACTGATTTATCCAAAGGCCTTTCCCGCTCGTCTACCCGTTCTAAATTTAGTGTTTTGATCTCGCGCGCATCTTAGCCTAACTCTACCTTACCATATGCATCTCGTTTTCCTGCGGACTTCACGAAACCCCTCAGCACTACGCGTGGACGGTTACTTTAGTGATGTGCATACTTATTTTTGGAAACATTATAGTGTTGTTCACCTCAACACTGGGGTGCCAGTGTTGGGGTGAGCAACATTATAATGTTTCCATTTTACTTACGGTTTTTTTGATCGGAATGACCTAGTTCCACCTCAAGTGAACCGAGGTCTCAATAGAGGTTACTTGTAGCAACCCAACCACCAGCGGAGCCTCCAAGTCCAACTTTGCATACTTATTTTTGTCTTTACGCTTTGATGCAATTTCACGCCAATGGTATAAAAATTACATCCGACATGCTATTATAAACTGCCGAAAACGTACCTAGTCCGGTTCCTGCAGCGTATTTTGCTTTGCTTTGACTTGATATGAATTGATTTTGTCTCGAACACATTACTGACATTCCTGCACCAATGTGTTTTAAACAACTTCAGGAAGCGTTACGCGAGGCTTGAGGATGATTCGTTTTTGACGGTCTTTGGAAAGAAACAACCATCAGTTAAATGCATTAGTTGAAGCTGATGCGCTTAATGCCGGCGTCTGACTTAAAGTATTGCATATAACAGTTTCAATCAATAGCAAGGAACTGTATTGTTAAAAAGCTTGATAAGCTGGGGACACACGAAAAGGTTGAAAATCTGCACAACCGTAGTTTTGTAATGTCGTCGGCTCTTGTTCATTGCAGTGAAAACGACACGTTTCTCCACCGTTTTGTGATATACGATGAAAATTGGATACTTTGTGACAAAAGCCGACGCATTATCATTAGCTGGATCCCGAGCAAGCTCCATAACATTTTGCAAACATAAAATTGCTACTGCAATGTAATGTTGGATGTTTGATAGTCTGTGTTTGGTCTAACCCATCACAGGTTTCCCAATCCAAGTAAACTAATACAGCGGAGAAGTAGCGTTGATCAGTTACCCAAATGCTTCGGGAACGACATCTCGTCTGTCGCATGCTAATTCCACTCCACGATAACGGTTGGATAAACGCGGCACAACCAACCATATGGAATCTGCACGAATTAGCCTGCGAAATGTCGCCTCACCCACTATACTCCCATGACCTGTTGCCTACCGAGCACTACTTTTTAAACACTTGGATAACTCACGTTGAGAGAAATGTTTCCTGGTCAAAGGGTATGTTAAAAACGCAATCGACGGATTCATTGCCATCAGAACTTCGGAATTTTATTCATTCGGGATAAATAAACTTATCTCCCGCTTGCCAAAGCGAGTAAATGTAAATGGCATTTACTTAGATGTATAAGGTTACCTTTGTGATAAGACATGCACATTTTAACTTTAAGAATAAAAACCGCAGTATTTGTATTCACCAGATAATACAACCATCTGGAGCATGCCTTTATCATACAAATTTCTCTGCGCATTCTCACAAATGTCCCTTGATCGAGTGAACATATTTTCATAGCATACAATGTAAGCAAAAATAATTCAGTTTACATTTATCAGGATACAAAGTATATAGTGAAGGATCGAACATTATACAGTATGCCCTTGAGAATCATGAGCATAACCATAAGTGGATTGGGTGAACCACCAGTGCACTCGTGCTATTGTTATCTATCTGAGCCTCCACTTTTACTATTCCCTCTTCGTTTCCACCCATTGTTATGACTGGTCAATATAAACGCTGGAATCCTAGAAGATTGGACACCACTGCCCTTTTCCTGGTCACAACAACTTCCGCAATTACCAACAGACTTCCGTGTAGACAACGCAAAAACAGTAGCTCGAGAATCAAGTTTGAACGCTTGCTATAGTGGCGCTTCTCTTTTGCCTTTCAGGGCTGCACGCCTGGTCTGTAACGGTAGAAGGGCGTAAAGAAGAGGAAGGATGTTAACAGTAAGGTTCTTACTGTTTACTTTATACTTGCTGCTAATACAAGCTATAAGTTTGCTCTTGGACTTCTTCTTGCGCTTAACGACACAAAGTGGCGACCCTAGCGGGATGAAGATGCAGTAAGCAACAAAACAAGCACAACTTTTGCACATAATGACGTATGTGATACTGAAACGTCAACATCGGCTGTGGATGTTATTTTCAGCTTGCTTGCAAACTTAGCAGTGCGAACTCCGATTTTTCTTTGAGTATGCACAATTCCGACACCTGAAAATTTCCTTAGCGGCGTGCCATACTATAGGTGGAAGAAGCAAGCCCAAATTGTGTACAGCACATTCTACCGCCGCAACATCATAGTGTTCTGCTGAGTTTACTGTCAGGAGTGGTTTTTGTTATCGCTGCAGACAGCGGCGTTTTGGTACAGGAACTTACGACTTGCACCTTTGTTACCGGGTGCCATTTTTCGGATGACTGACAGTCGCTCTCGGAACTTCGCCAAATATAAAGGCGTGTTGGTGTCCGATTTTGGTCGGACCTATACTAAATAAATCGTAGCCCCACAGTCAAAGGTCAAAAAATTTTTTTATCGATCTTTACGAAGAATTTGACCATGCAGGGAGTAACTAAATGGCTGTGGCAGTACGACGGCGATTGTAGTGGTCGTAGCAATGTAGGGACGTAATCAACTTGTGTCAGTCATGCTTGGACCTTGGTTACTTTATGCAACCTGGAGTCACCAAATGCGCTCCATTTAAACCTATGAAGGCAGGGTATCCTAAATAGATGGTAGATGTGGACATTATGGGACTTTATCCAAGAAATCCCTAGAGCACCACTTCATCCTGGTTCTCTTGAATCACTTTACCAAGACGTGCGAGGCTGTGCCGATTTCCAAGACTGGTGGGGTTACTGTAGCGAAAACAACTGTGAATTACTGGATTTGTCATTGCGGACACCAGGAAAGCTACACTCAGACAGAGGATTCTGTTTTAACAGTGTACTGATAAAAATATTTGCCTGTTCCTTGGAATAGACAAAACGACGACGACGACGACGACGACGACAGAATACCACGCCGAAGGCAAGGGGACAGGTTGAACGAACTATGGTTGGTCGGCAGTGAAATCTCCTACAGACACTGGTGTTTAACCTGGGATAATGAGTCTTATCAGATGGTGCAACTAAATGAGTGCGCAGTCAACTCGGGCTTTGAACTCTGCCAACGCAGAAGCAAAAATGGCAGATTTCGTTAGAGCATTCCACTTTCTGCAAACGCGTACGGAATTGAAGTACCGACGGCATCTCAAAAGACTGTATTACTCTACCAGCTTGAGATGGCGGCCACTCAAATTACTGTTGTGGCTGAGCTTTAGCGAGTAGCAGAACGTGTGAGTGGGATCGCTCAACACCTGGTAAGTTAAAATGAGGTCCCCGCGCAATCGCCCATACTGTACGCTGAAGACCTCGAACATTGGAAGCCTTCGCAAAGACGACGAATTATGCAAACCTTTGACATTCTTAGTTTCCCGGGGTTGGGGTACTTCCATCGCGGTAAGAGCTCTCTTTAACCATGGCTGCCAAACCTCAATTGCGTACGCAACATGCAAGTGTGTCAAAAAGCTTTAGAGAAATCGATGGGTCAAATCATTCAAATGCGCGCTTCAGGAGGCTTACGGGTTGGATGCCCCTTCTGGCGGTAGTTTCAGGCGGATTAGAACACCCAAAGTCAGCCTGGACCAAAACCAAACTCTTCTCGCTAGAAGAAGTTTATTGCTTCTGGTTGCAGAGTTTGTAGGAGTACACCTCCTGATACTGCATGTGCAGCACTCTACATTTGTCCACAATGAATAGAAGTAGGTTATAGATTGACCATGCCTATACCCTATCCAGATCGGCTTGAAGTACTGTGATTTCATCTGGTGTATTGATCGCCCTGTACATCTTGATGTCATCGGCATAAAGTAGACAGTTTGAGTTTATGAGGCGTGTGACGTCATTAATTGGCATCAAATATATTAGCGATCCTAGCACCGACCCCTGTGGTACACCGCATTCAACTCGGATAGAAGCTGACAACGATTCATGCACCCATACCTCCAAGCGCTGGTGTTCTATAAATCTTCTGATCTATCCTAGAAGAGGATTACCAATGCAAGCTGTCTAGAGTTTGAAGAGCGAAATGTCAGGGTCTAACTTTTCGAGAGTCACCGAGTGGTCTCGATGAACTACATCAACTTCTGTGCCAGAGCCTGCTGCTTCAGTCCAGCTACATTGTGCTAGCAGCAGATATGTAGTGCACGATCGATTTCGTTTGAAGCCATGCAGCTCTGAATTATGGTAGTTAAATTCCTCCAAGTAGGCCGTTAGCGCATTAAAAATAATGACTGCCATAATCTTTGAAAAAGCCGGTATTAAGATTGTTGGACGGTAGTTGGCTGGATCACAATGACTACCGCCCTTGCGAATACGAATAATTACCCGTGTTTTACATGTTGCACAGATACATTTCTGCAAAACACTATTGGAAGAAACGAGCCAAATGAATAACAAATCGCTTTCTCCCTGCCGCCAGTAACTTCTGGCGTACACTATTAACTCCAAATGAGCTGTGCTTGCACATCCCTAATAGTCTTAGTACAATGGAACAATGGTTTATGACGGGTATTAAAGCAATGCTTGACAGGTCCCGTAGGATGACTAGCTGGAGATAAAAATCCGATATCTAGCAATCCATCTTCACTGAACGAGGGTTCTTCTGATCCTACCACCCAAAATCTTGACTCGGCTGATACTCAGGATCACCCTATTTCCCACAAACTTACAGCCACATCTGCAGTTCTCGTGGTTAAACCAGTTAAAACCCCATCGCCCAATAAAATTGCCGCCTGCCCCATAAGGCCAAAGAAATCATTAGCTTACAGTCTCCTTGCTTTCAATATTCCTGACTCTACTGATCTCATTGAGGTCGTTACAACTTTAGGTAAAGTGGCTAATGTGAAATCTCACATGTTTAATGCTATTAGAGTGCCCAAGAGGATACAGGCCTACCCAGCACCAGTCAGATTTACCTCTGTCGACCAGCCCACGTTGGAATCGCTTGTTAGTAAGCTAAGTGCTATTCGAACAGTTCCTTACTTATCAAACATTTACTTCAGTAGGTTGCATGCTCGACCCTATTTTTCTGTCCACCCGAAAACGTCTGCTGCATCCATTCTTGGTGCACCATGTTTACCTATTGACCCTTCCCCCAATGGCAATCCTACTTATATCCCTGATAGACTGAATGATCAGTCTTTTTTTGTAGACCTGGGGAGGAAACTCAGTGTCATCCCTCCCCAACAAGCCTTCAACCTTTTTCTGAACTTTCTCAAAAGTATTCAGACTTAAATTTGGTAGTTATTCCTGCCCTATCATCATCCATTTCCATTCCAGCTCAAAATTACCCCACTCCTTCCACCTCAACTTATGATGACACATCGTCAGATATTTACCCCAACTTATTCAACCAGTTAGCGTGTTTACATATCCAGTCACAATCCACCAAATCGCTTCTCTTCAATGCTCGCTCACTTCGAAATAAGATGCCCACTCTTCGCTCCATGGTGTCTCTCTTTCAACCTGACTTTATCCTAGCTACAGAGACATGGTTCACAAGCGAAACTCCGCAGTCTTGCTATCACATTGATCAATATCATAGTTTTCTCGCGTGTCGAACCTCAGCACCTGGTGGCGGTTGCATCATTTACATATCAAATAACTTCCAAGCATCACTGCTGTGCGCTTCCCTTCAAGACAGCGATATTGACAGCATAATTGCACATGTTACTCTAGGTAGAACCTCGATGGTTTTGGGTTGCATTTACTCCCCTCCGAATCCCAGTACGGATGACTTACGAACATTGGAACGCTTGTTTTGCTACTTAGCAGAATTACCAGTTAAATGTAAAGTATTAGGAGGAGATTTCAATATGCCTGATATTGACTGGAGATCGTGCGCCGCACCTACTAAATATTCGAGACTGATGTCTTCTTTACATATATATGGATGGACACAACATGTCCATTCACCCACCAGGGGAAACCACACTCTCGATTTATTCCTTACACTAGGCCTATCCAACGTTTCTGCTGTTGTTCTAGACAATTTCCCTGGAAGCGATCACAAGATGGTCCAACTCACCTTCGATAAGCCATTTTCTGATCCTACCCAGACTAAACCTGCCGTCCTCTACCGACCATACAATTTGTTACACATGGAATCGCTTTCCGCCCTTCTGAGATCCTTGCACTGGGAAAATTTCTTCCTAACCAATGATCCACAAGTGGCAGCCGATGAGTTCTACAAGAACATTGAGATGTGTCTAGATGCTCTAATACCACTGAATTATTGCCGTCATTCCAAAAAAATAAAATTAGAGTCCATCCCCGAAAATTTTTCACGCAAACTTGCACGACTCCGAAATTACTACTTGAAAACAAATGACTTCTCCCTAGTATTGCTACAACAAAAAATCCTTGCTCAACTTGACAGACTTCGGCATATCAGCCTTATGGACGTAGAAAGACGGGCGCTAAATAGCATGAATAAAAACCTAGAACTCACCAAGCTGATGAAATATAGAAACAAGAATACAGGAAACCCCATCCATCCTGATTTCTGGTAACCAAATAACTAACAATCCAGCTAAAATAAGCAGGGATTTCAATAATTACTTTTGTTCTACTTTTAACACCGCTGCTGCGGCTCCCTCGCACATTATCCCTCTGCTTACTGATGACAAGATCTGCACAGTTGATTTTGAACTTCGTGATATAAATCGACTTATCACCTCTACGAAGTCATCATGGTATGCCGGACCTGATAAATTACCACCAACGCTTATAAAATACGGTGGATCTGACTTCCCTGTACTACTTTTGAATCTTTTTTCTCTATCCATGAACACCGGTACCGTGCCATCACAGTGGAAGACGGCTGTAGTCATTCCTCGCTACAAGTCAGGCTCTGTGCATGAAATGAGCAACTACCGCCCAATAAGCCATACTTCTATCCTCTCTAAAATGATGGAGCGTCACATAAAGTCCAAAACTGTGGACTTCATGATGTCGCGAAATCTTATCAACACCTCACAACACGGCTTCCTAAGCACGCGATCCTGCATAACATGTCAGATAGACTTTCTCAGTCTCCTGACTACTTCGCTCGATGACGGTTCATCAGCGATAGTCATCTACCTAGATATGCACAAAGCATTTGATCGTGTCCCTCATAACCACCTCTTATCCAAACTAACTGCATATGGCATAGACAACCCTCTGCTTTCATGGTTTGATTCTTACCTAACTAATAGAACCCAGGTTGTTCAGATCGAGCACGAAACAAGCACGCCAAAGCCTGTCACCAGTGGTGTGATACAAGGTAGTGTTCTGGAACCCTTTTTATTCCTACTTTACGTAAATGATATTTTTGATGTCTTTGCCTCCGGCAAACCTTTCCTGTTTGCCGATGACATCAAAATTGTTTACACTTTTAATCCAACTGAGGTCAGTGATACGCTTAGCGAAATCCAGCATGACTTACGTACACTGGACTCATGGAGTTCCAAATGGATGATGACATTCTCTACTGATAAATGCCACGTGGTATCCTACAGATGTGACATCACACCAGGTTCGCTAACTATAGATGGTAAACCATTGTCTCACTGCCACACTATCCGTGACCTAGGGATCCACTC
>OX104070.1:62413145-62431614 GCA_944474145.2 Dicrocoelium dendriticum | reverse complement strand
TGAAACGCAACCGCAAGAGATAACAGATTCTCCGTAGTAGACGGTTGTGGCAACGTGGACCACCTAAGTTTAGGATATGCAATGTCTGACTGATGCGTCGCGTTTTTCAAGTTGCAACACACTAGGCTCGTGGGAGGAAGTTGCATGTTTCGCAGTAACAGTTGGATATGCTCGAATGTCTGAAGGTGTTCTGCTGCCATGTGTGAAATATGAGAGTGGACAGGTTTGACGCAAACGTCAATGTTTTTCCAGAGGCAATCAAAGGCTGCTATCATTGCACAATTTATTGGTTCATACTTTGACATTTTTCCAATACGTATTGTAAATCAAGCGCAAACTTAAATAATCTTTCAGCGCATGGAAACTTTTGCGCATTTGGTCAACCGTGTTCTATGAAAGAAACGTAGAAGCTGAACAAATCCCACTTTATGGTCGTTGGGAATGTTAAGAACGTAAAGCAAAAGCAGTCATAACCTGTAATAATGTGGAATAAAATATTATGGCCAAAGACGTTACATAAAGCTTTTGGACTTACAATTTAAGAGAACGAGAAATACCAAACACTTGGTGACAAGCATGTTTAAGGTATATTAACCTTTAAAATACTGTGAAAAGCCACGGTACAAAAACCGTGATCGTGCAACGAAAAGCGATACCAATCCAGGTTACCTTTCGAAAGAAGTAACTGCTGAAGTCATGGTTGAAATCAAAACGTGATAAAAACTCGTTTTCGCTATGCCAATTAGTCTTACTTCTACAGTTAGCGCAGAGGTATTCATGCATTAAATATTCTAGTATAATAACCAAATCAAAGCACAAAATGTATACGGTGATTATCATACCCTTGGATACCGCACATATATGCCATTTTAGAGCATTTTGAATACCAGACTTCTTCCCAAATCAGCAGCTCAGGATCACACATACAAAAGTTCTAGTTGATCCCAGTATCCCAGTTTAAAGGGAACAAACCCTTGTAATTTGTAAACGAAATGCTAAAATATTTCCCAGTATCGAATGCATATATTTATCCACTGAATGTAAATAAACCATGTCCAGATCGACTTACAAAAGATATCCTAGCCTGGAGAATCAAGTTATCTCTCCACGTTGTTCTTATCGCTAAGAACTCGATTACTTTATCATCAATATCATCAACAGCAGAACAGCCGCCATTTGAACTGATGCTTCACTGCAATACGAACATGAAGACAATTGAAATAAAGAATAATAAGGGGAGAGAGGAGGACTTACTTGAAAACCTTAATGCCCTAAGCAAACATTCATGGTCAAGGCGCCTACACCTTGTGTTAACAACATGCCGTCACAAACAGCTGACTATCGTGCAAAGATAAGGCGACATCGGCAAGACAGCTTTCTTGCGGCTTTCACTGCCACGCGCCATAATCAGTCATTACCTCGCAGATAACTCAGCACCAAACACACTTTAAACAGGCAATCCAATTAGGAGACGGCAGCAAACGCGCCACTGATGTCCACTGCGAGGCATGTCCTGTAAAGTCTCGAGCCAAGCACAAGGCGAGTCACGTGGACTCCAGCCCGGAAGGCGAGACGAACCAACGGCACCCAGTTTAATCGTTAGTGACTTCATTTCCCGCTGCCAAGTCAAGTCCTGTCCTCAAACCTTGCGCCACTGTGCTCCTGGCAGACTAAACAAGGCCCTCCTAGGTAAGCGGAGACAAGGCATATGTAGCACGTCCTCAAGCCAACGCAAGTCACTCAGTGTTATTGAGAGAGCCAGCATGATAATCACTACCTAGTACTCCCCTATGCACATCAGCCGTGCATACACGTTTGTGCCATCCGACACCAACAATGCTTCGCAGCCAACGATGACCAAAGAATAAAGGCGCCTCAGATAATCAGAGCGAAAGGACCATTTTTCAACACCATAGAGCACAACGGCCATCACCGCGGACTTGTATACCCGGTCTTTCAGACGGAGGGGAGCTCACTTCTGTCGCTAAGGATGCCGCAGATTCAAGAACGCAGCTCTGGCCTTTGCAATGCGGGAGCTAACGTCAGTTTCTAGGCGCACATCATTGCTGATGCACCTACCAAGATAAGTGAATGGATAAACTACCTCGAGTTCCTCGTTAGCAAGCTTCAAGAGGTCAACAAATGGCGGCGTTCCTAATGCAACACTTGGCACTTCGAAGGTGCGAAGTGCATAACAAATTATGGGACCATTCTAGACAGGCTACTCAAGGTTGATTGGGCTGCCTTAACATTGAGGAAAATCAAGACGATATCGTCCATATAATCTAGATCAACTAATCTTTCACCAAGCAGAATTTCATCGCCTACATCGTGAGATTCCGAAAGGGAACAATCCATGATAGAATCCAAGAGGAAATTAAACAAAAATAACGAAATCGGACAACCCTGACGAACTCCACTTATGGTCGGAAAGCTATCTGATAGACCACTGTAGACCATGACGCGGCCTGTAGTATTCGAGTAAAGAGCACGAAGGATGTTCATATATTTCGTGGGTACACCATTCCGCCTAAATATTTTAAATATAATAGAACGATCAACTGAATAGAACGCACTCTTGAAATAAAGGAACACAGCTATTGTCGGTCTGCGGTATGCGTGGCGCTGCTCTAGCACCTGCCGCAAAGTGAACATATGGTCTATACAGCCATGTCCTGGATGGAAACTGGCCTGTTCTTCCCCTATCCGTGATTCCCGTTCCACATTTTGGCAACGAACGAAAATCGAGGCCAATAATTTTGTCGCAACTGGCGTTAGGCTAATAACTTTGCGGTTAGAGAACTCTGTGCGGCTGCCCTCTTGTATATGGCCACTATAATCTATTCGCTCCAATTATCCGGGACACTCCCTTCCAGATACTTTCGAATAGAGAGGTCAGTGCTTTGCAGAGGACCTCACCTCCATCATTAAATAGTGCAGGTGGGAGGGAATCCGGGCCAGCGGCATGAAAATGATTGAGGGCTGTGATCACGTTTCGGACCACAGCCTCTGACGGAGGCTCTAAACTAACCGTCCATGGCTCGACCTGCATCACGTGAGTTGGAAGATATCAGGGAGCAGGGGGCCAGTTGAACTGCCCTTGAAAGTGTTCCGCCCAACGAGCCAAAAGGCGCTTCTTATTGTGTATCAGCGTACCCGTCTTGTCTCTGATTGTCTCACTGACGCCTGATTTTCTGGGACCAGTGGTGTGGATTAGCAGGAAATGTTTACTGTAATTGCCTACTGTTCCTGCCTCCTCCATTGCTTGAGCCGTACTGGTCCACCAGGCTTCCTTTACAGCATGTATGCTCTGCTTTAGTTTACGCCTAATAGCCCGTCTGGTCACCTTGTGTTCAGAGCCAGCCAGGAGGTTTCTTCTAGGTTCCAACAGGTTCACCGACCTCTCGGATATCCACTAACTGGTGCGGTGATGATGGATAGTGCCACAAGCAGATGCTCTTGCGTCGTGCATGGCTGCCGAGATCCTATTCCACTGAGGCACTGTGTCATTAGAACATGACAGTTTGGTATGCAGTGCGTCTTGCTAGGCTTGCATGACTGAGGGTAGAGGTGATTTCTCCGTTGCTAATCCTAGGAGACGCTTGGAGCGCCTCCCTTTATGTTAATGGGAAAACGACTGTGTACCACTCAGTTGCTTCGAGTAAGTAAACCCACTATACTCTTGCTGCTTGTCGCGAACCAAAATAGCGCCCGTTTAGGCCTGATAGTTTCTAAGGAGTCAATGTTCCATTGTCTGTTGTTCCAAAGTGAGCAAAATACATTGTACGTTGATGGTAATATTGACACAAACCTATTCCCTTGCCGACATAGTATTTATCACCATTGACATACGATGCAGTTGGATGCGAGATACTTCAAGTTGTTGACGTTGAGGTTAAAATGCGACAGTCAATGCAGAGAAGGAACAACTGGTAACTAAGATGCAAGTTTCAATGAGATACTAGGTTGTCTTCTCATGGAGTTACTGTTACTCACATGCTTTTTCTTTAGGCAAATTGTTTTTTATTTCCCAATTTGGTTTGTGTTCCTGACATGAAATTCTAACTAAAGGAACTGCATTATATACACCCTAATCATGTTTGATACAAAAGCAAAGAAACATATTCAGGGAGACCCCATAACTTTCCAGCTGGATATTTCCGCCAACAGTGTGTTCCAGCATGCAGCACTTATTACACTTATCCGGTTCAAGCAATGTAATAATGATCCGGTTTATTGTGTTGAATGTTGTTTTTGGTGGCAAATCTGCTATACATAGTACCATTAAATGCTGAGATAATATCAACGGACTAAACGCCGGTGGATTTGAGCCCGATTGCAAAATAACCCATTTGCCAAGGTATATCAAAGATGGCTTTGCGGATAGCTATTTCCAAATGAAACAAATTAAAGGCAGAATATTCTCTCAATGTGGAGCCCATTTCAGTCATGTGAATCCGTTGCCACAGTAGCCTTAGTAAGTGCCACGAATACTCGGGAGAAGGTGATCCAAGAAGTTCAGCTTTCTTATAGAGTACTAATTACGGAAAGCCTCGCGTCACCCAGGTTTGCACCGCAAGTTCCTGAAGAATCCCTGACAATCAATATTGGGAAGAACCAGGTAAGAATCCCACGAATTTGTTGTCGACAGAAACGGCATGTTTCTGCGTAGCATATGCAGATATGAGCCAGGGATTTATCTGGAAGACCAGGTCACTGCTAAGGAGAGATTATCTATTGTATGCACTGTTTTCTGAAGAAGTACGGCACTGCTTTGCCTTGGGGATTTTTCATTTTAGTCGCATTTGTTCGGAAATGTATCCAATTTCGCTGGCAGTGTGATTAATAGCCTAGGCACTGTTGCTTATGACGTCAAAAGCATGAGAAACTAGTTAAGTCAATGCGCACAATGCCGCGCCTCATTAACATTTGGAAGCGGTTTAACAGCTACTTTTTGCTTTATGTATCTAAGATATTCATAGTTTGTGTTTTAAGCAGTCCAAATTATATCCTCCGAAGATTGCAGCAACTTCGACACTCTACGCTAAGCAAATTTTACACAATTTTAGGGAGGAGGTCAATGCGACTTCTGCATGGTGCATAACTTACGCTGTCTTGATGTAGCTAACGACAAGAATGGCCCTGCGAGATTATATGTCAAGTTTGAAAGCTATAAAAATGATATCCACGCTGGAATGTAAGTCCTTCTTATGTCCTCGATGGCTAAATGTTGATGCAAACCGCAACAGCGTCGCACTCTTCTATGTAACAAACATGGGTTAACGCAGTATGACGTCTTGGGCACAAATACACGGTAGAAAGCCAGCGTTGCTTGAGGAATGATCAAAGAAATATTCTTGCTCACCGAATAGATGGGATACCCAATGGCATCGTGTGTATGATGCGAAGATGTTGGAAAACTTCGACAACTTAATGATCTATAGATGGAAGTCCATCTAATCAAGATGATTATACAAAGTCATCTAATGGTGCTTGCGATAAGTATACGTAAACCGTTGCTTTATTGTGGATTAATTTTTATGAGGTTTTTTTATATATTTGACATTAGAAAGTGCCAAGAATAAACATCAGTCGGGATATGACAGTTTGAGGCTTGAGATTTTGGTTTTGCCTGCATCTGGGAGTTAGCGGATAATGCAGTGTTATTTGCGAAATCACATTGTTGCCACTTTGCGTGCGGGAAACAGTATTAGAGAAGCCTTTGTGGATTCTTGAACTGATTTTTTGAGCGAGAGCTCCATCAACATCGATATCACTGGGTACTGTGGCCGTTCCGGGATTGCCCGGCTTATCATACTGACAAAATCTGTACCATAAGCGGGAGAAGAGTCTCCTAATGTAATTATCTCACTTCTGCAGCCAAGCTAACTCCTCTGCAACTCCCGGCAGCCTGGTGAACAATGGTGTGAGACGTTGGCTTGTTTAACGCAGACAAACTCAACTCAGTATAAATGCAGTTTGAAGAGATTTACCTTCTCTAGTGACTCAATGAAAACAATAAGAACGATTCCTCAATTTTTACTCCAACGCCTAGATAACTCTCACCCAACGATAACTGCGGCTTCTCAGAACGTTCTTAAACTTGACCAATTATGTTTCATGCAATAAAAACTTAAGCGGGCCAACGAAATCTCCTGCCTCTATTATCACAAGCCAAGCAAGTTTATTGAAGGAGTTATCCTCCCTGTGAATAACAAGAGTATCATCTCGTATGTTCTGCGAATTTGTATGCAATATGGTTGAATATAATAGGTTGCTCATTTATTGTGCCTTGTCTGAGCGCTTTTGCAGTAAGAAGATAAAAACAGTTAACTAAACTTACCCATCTCTGTCGAAGCACGGTCTTACATTTAGGTGACACTAACTTGGAGCAGTTGCGCTACCCAGTTAAAATACGTCGTGTCCATATAGTCAGGCCGATTAATAATGGCATAACATGGAAAAAACCGAGGCATGACAAATCTCGCAAATGATCACTCATGGGTTCCAACACAAGAAAAACAAATATATATGTGGAACTACAGTAACCGGTAAACTTGCCAGCCATTTTTTGTCCATTTGATTTATGAATACGTGAACGTATGCAAGTCCTAAGGCTAAATTATTCTGATTTTCCAGGGAAACGGGTGTGGTTTGATGTGTTTTGGTTTTTGATTATATGTACTGGTAACGTGTGTATTAAGTTTTATTGTTAATCAGCCTAGTTGCTGTTGATGCCATCTGAATACTCAGCAACTTTAAGAGAAAACACTGGAGCTGCGAGTGAATTCCTTGTGTGAAGGCAATCGGAGGGACGAAATCCCGTACGCATTCCATTTGGCTCTATTGTTCTACCAGTTTGAGCTTACAAGCGTGATGCCCGGATGAATAGGGTTGCCCAAATTATGGCAAACCAGGTAACCAGATAACAGGAAATGGTGCCATCTTACAGTATTGGTCTTTTTATTGTTTTGTCAAACCAAGCTTAGATTATAACGCTAAAGCCCATGGTATACGCTTAATTATCTCAGAATGACCAGTCCTTGTTTTATGCCAAGTGTTATACTACTTGGAAGTTATGTGGCTTCGAATTAGCACACGCTCCAAAATAGCGAAATCCAACTTCCTCCTGAGGTGCGATATTTCAATTACATAATCAACTGGGGAGCATGTCGGGAACTGCAGGTGAATAGAAGTGGCATTGAGTTTCCAATGGTGGACGCGTCACTTCGATTCTACTTCAGGCTGCTCCGAAGGTCTAACATCTTCCTGGACCAGCACACGGAGACCGTTCATGTGAAAACCTTGTTGACGACCCAAGTAGTCTGTATCTCTGTATGGATCATTAGGTGTAATGGGTGTACCAAACAAATGACAATGGATAAATTGAAGGATATGCTCAACATAGACGTGAGTATAGTCACGTTGTATGAGGAAGGCTCGAATGCCATATAGCGAATAACAAAATTATCTGATACGAAGTAAACCCACCTCTACATTTTTATTTATAAAACAACCTTGTTCCGCACTCCTAACTACCTCTCGTTTCTGTCTGGTGGAATCAATGAACAAATTACCGAAGTATTAGCGAAACACGCCGACTTCAGTTCATACACACCTCGGCTGCCCCTTACGGTGGAAACGCTGAAACATCGAGTTCTGAACATTTGCTTAGGAACGGATTGAATGCATACCCTTCTGGACGATCCAATTAAAAGCTTAACCTCACGGTCCGTGTCTCGCACTTCCGAGACCTAACTTCTTCATCTATTTTTGTTTACTTACGACTTCCTTTTTACACTGCTACTGTAATGTAAAATATTAGTTCTTCTGTCCCATTCACCAATTTTTGACACTTCCGTTGTACAATTTGATCGATCAGCTATTCTTGCGTTTTTTATTTTATTTTCCTCTTTACTGTAATGTTGACCCTGACCCGATCGATTTTCTGAGGCAACGTGTTTAAACTTCCAACGCTAAGAACATTACCCACGCAAGACGCATTACCATTAGTTCCTTGGCGAAAAAGCTTTTACTCAAAAACCAGCTGATGGTACAGGTCAGGTGGCTTGAACGTTCACAATATATGTACATAAAAACAGCCCTAAAGAAGAGTCAACTAAGTGATGGCTTACTTGCTTTAAAAGTCACATAGGCACACGGCTAGATGGAAACGCTAGTGAAATCCATCGGGAGAATAACCCGGATGGAAGCATGTCCTCAGGAGGCCGTCCCACTAATGGCCGTATTACTTCACCTATACGTTTTATTTATATACACTTAATATCCCTAAAACCTCACGTTCCTCCCGAATGGTTTAACCGACTAATTAGCTATGTCCCCCGAAAGCGTAATGACTTCTTTGGAAAATTAATACAATATACCGTCTGCTCCTTGCGATTACGTCATGCACCAAGAAGGGTAATATCCAGTTGGACCAACGAGGAATATACCATAGTATTTTATTCACCACAAATGCATATTGTACGTGCTAGCTAATCCGCATTAGATATCAGTTTCAACGGTCTCTAGAGTGCGTACAAGTCCAGCTTGCTGACCCATCTGAATTAATGTGCGTACGTTCAAAGCTGCAAGTTTGAACTGCGTTCCGGGTTACAGGAGCGAAGGTTGGAGATTTTGGGACTGGCAACACTCTGTTGTGCACTGTGTTGTTTAGTTATCAGATGTCACGGGAACAGGTTCATCGTTGTAGGTGCCATAGACGAATCAGGTCAAAATGGGTGTGAGTGGTACAAGGGAAGCGTAGGTAAAATAGTGGCGTGTGCTTGTGTACTTGGAACAGTAAAATGAGTGAATAGCATCGTAGCAGTAAGAGAATTTGCGAATAGTTGTGGTTGTAAGTTCATGGTTCGTCAGTTGGCGAGTTACTAACCAATTGCACAGGCCGAAGTATAGGATTGTCTTAGGGGACCCCACCCCGAGCCTTTTATCAAGAATCTAACCTACAAGTCAGTGGGGTGATATGAAGGTATCGCGACCTGTTGGTAGCCGGTGACCAAACAATTGGTTCATACGCATTTAGGACCGCATAGAAACAAGTGTTCAACACTCCCTTGAATTACAATGCCACTCAGAGGAAGAGCAAGGGATAGTTACTTTATTTATTGGCCTGTCACATGCCCCACTTCACAGTGTTGTTAAATGGATATATTGGGCTATTTATGGGTAGAACGCTAGCAAGGCAGAAACACACCACGTCCTGAAACACTGCCGCTGAACCATTCGTTGGAACGGGATAATCCCGAGCGAACCAGCTGAAACAACGAGGAGGTTGTTCGGCAAGCCAGCTAAGTTTGTTCAATTAAGACATGAGCATGTTAGTAATGACCGGTATAATTAATTTTGAGAAATATGCTAAATGAGTAAATATTCGATAGTTGGTTGTGGTAGAACTACTTTCTACGTTGCAGAAAACACTGTCTTTTAACACAACAGGAAAGCGATACTTGCAGAACACCCCATGATAGAATCCAAGACGAAATTGAACAAAAATAAGGAAATCGGACAACCCTGACGAACGCCACTTATGGTCGGAAAGCTATCTGATAGACCACTGTAGACCATGACGCGGCCTGTAGTGTTCGAGTATAGAACACGAAGGATCTTCATAAATTTCATGGGAACACCATTCCGCCTAAATATTTCGAACGGAATCAACCGATCAACTGAATAGAACGCACTCTTGAAATAAAGGAACACAGCTATTGTCGGTCTGCGGTATGCGTGGCGCTGCTCTAGCACCTGCCGCAAAGTGAACATATGGTCTATACAGCCATGTCCTGGGTGGAAACCGGCCTGCTCTTCCCTAATCCCAGATGCCAGTTCCACATTTTGGCAACGAACGATAATCGAGGCCAATAATTTTGTCGCAACTGGCGTTACGCTAATAACCCTGTGGTTGGAGAAGTCTGTGCGACTGCCCCTCTTGTACATTGCCACCATAATCTATTCGCTCCAATTAGCCGGGACAGTCATTTCCTTTCAGATAAGTTCGAATAGTGAGGTCAGTGCTTTGCAGAGGACCTCACCTCCATCATTAAATAGTGCAGGTGGGGGGGAATCCGGGCCAGCGGCACGAAAACCATTGAGGGCTGTGATCGCGTTTCGGACCACAGCCTCTGACGGAGGCTCTAACTAACCGTCCATGGCTCGACCTGCATCACGTGAGTAGGAAGATGTCAGGGAGCAGGGGGCCAGCTGAACTGCCCTTGAAAATGTTCCGCCCATCTATCCATGCGGAGCTCCTTATTGTTTATCAGCGTACCCGTCTTGTCTCTGATTGTCTCACTGACGCCTGATTTTCTGAGACTATTAGTGCGGATTAGCTGGAAGTGCTTGCGGTAATTGCCTACTGCTCCTGTCTTCTCCATTGCTTGAGCCGTGCTGGTCCACCAGGCTTCCGTTTCAGCATGTATGCTCCGCTTTAATTCACGTATCGTAGCCCGTCTAGTCACTGTCCTCAGAACCAGCCGGGTGGTTTATTCTAGATTCCAACAAGTTCACCGACCTCTCGGATATCCACTAACTGGTGCGGTGATGACTGATCATGCCACAAGCAGATGCTCTGCGTCGTGCATGGCGGCTAAAATGCTCTTCTACTGAAGCTCAGTATCATCAGGACATTACAGTTTGGTATGCAGTGCGTCTTGCTAGGCTTGCATGACCGAGGGCTGAGACAATTTCTCCGTTGCCAATGGGATGCGACGCTTGGTGCGCCTCCCGGTAAAGTTCATGGAGAAACGACGGCGTACCAAGACGTGATCAGAGTCGACTCAGGTGCTAAAGAACGAACGGCAATCCGTGATGGATCCACGCAATCTGTAACTTAGGGCTATGTGGTCAATTTGGATCCGTCGCTGGCCTGCTACAGGAGGACGCCAATTGGCACTTCGGCACCCACTGTGTCTGAAAGCAGTGTTACTAAGGAACAACTGGTGCTCCACACACAGTTGCAGCAGACGCTCACCGTTGTCATTCCGTTCGGAATTAAGCCTACAATTACCACCCAGCTGAGCTTCTGAAGACCTTATCCGCCCTACTTGTGCGTTCATATCCCATGCAACTACTATAACATCTGAACTAGTAGCTCTGCGTAGTAGCGCGTTCAGTTCGTGATAGAACGTGTCCTTGACAGCATTAGAAATGCAATCGGTGGGAGCATAAACGGAAATCACAAACAAACAGCGTTTTGTACTACTTAGTGTATCAACCTTAGCTGATGTCGTCAAACGGGCTGCACATAAACGGCTGTTCACCGGAATCCAAGCAACCAACGATGGCACAGCCTTGGAACTTAGAATGATACCTACACCAGCTTGACCCGTGAGTACTGCATTGGAGTCTCCGGATGGGTACAACCAATAACGATAGGATAAGGCGGGTGTAGTTAATTCAATAACCCAGTTGGGTTCATTGATCCTAGTTTCGGACACACAACACACATCAGTACCTAGTGTGTCCAAGGTGCGTGCGAGTGAAGCTTGTTGACCTGTTTATCTTAGAGTGCGAACATTGCATGTCGCCATGGATACGGGACAACATAAACTTATAAGGGACTTTTGCCGATAGGCGTCCGATAAGCGCGGTGGGATGGTGGCTGCATATGGTTCTACTCCGGTGACACTTAGGTTGCTGTCAATTAAGCCGGGACTTATAGAAGGAAGGTTAGTAATGGGGTCGGGATGGGAGTAAGAGAAAAAGGTGGAAAAGAAAGAAAGGAGGCACCAGCAGTAACATGTTTTCCTTTATCCGCTCTGCTGTATTCAGCAGATAAGGCGACTTCTGATAATCTGCGCGACGGCCGATGCAGGATGAAGTTTATTTTTAAGAAAATGTCATAGTTATATGTGGGCTGAGATACTACCAAGGCGCTCAGACCCAGAAAGGAGGACGATTAGGGTCCTCAGCCAAAGCCTTTAGCTCAAAAGCCTGTCCGCAAGGCAGTGAGGAGGTGGCAATGTTTTAGTTTTACAGAAATGGACGCCATCCCATTTTAAACCCTCAACCTGGCGGACCAGAAGACTGAGTCTGTCCGACCTCTCACCACTGACCAACCTGTTAGGAGTAGCTCTCAAGGAGCCCGGAGGCATCACCCAGTATAGCTCAAAAGGGTCAATGAGGTGCGCAAACCGTCGCACCACGTTAAGGTCCAGTGTCATTGCAACGGTTAGGTAGATGGTAGTAAGACGAGAGTAAATAGTGTGCAATGGATACGTAGCAATAACACATAACAGGTGGCTAATAAACAGGACGGAGCTGTTATTCCGGTTGTCCAGCGGAATACTCAAAAACAGAGCTTTTTAACTTTTGTTAACCTGTGGGAATCTAGATAACGTTTGAACCCACTCAATTATCCCGACATATGTATTCACTGCAGACTAGGCATTTGCTACTTTTTTTAAGGAAAGTCTGCAATAATCCTGGAAAAAGTAGCGAACTCTCAGGAACAGACCAAGACTGAAGGGCTATTTCAGCAAATGCACCATTCGTGCCCAACTGAATCAGTTGCCCACATCCAACCGTTTTCGTACTTCAGCCTCACCAAACGTGTTAAAACTACCAGCATTTGTCGTATTACTGAAACTAGGTGGCACAGGGAATAGTTTCACTTTATCTGTAGGCTCAACTGTTTATTCTCTAACAACGGTACCAATGTTAGAATTTTTCATGTTACACACAACCTCCGTTTCCAATCTAAACTTACTTACTACTAACCTTAACTTCAGCTTATATTACCCTGATACTGACAAAAAACGATAAGTCCTGAATGCTGGATTAGATATTAACCAACGAAAAACTGCTGGTCGACAGGGTAATGGTCGACGTCCTCTTGGACCGCATCGATCATATGGTCCTACACTTCGAATATATCTGCTATGTAGAATGTCTTATAGCAAGTGCCGACGCAACGAAAACAATTACGCGCTACTACATGTTAGCTGCGCAAGCTAAAACATTCAGCTGGACCCTTCTGGCAAATTTGGTACAGGCTGGCGCATGAGAACATTTCGTCAACCATTTTAACTTTCTGGTTGCCGAAGCATCAGCGACTAGGATATCCATGCTAACAACGTGATCTCGTTTCTAAGAAGCTGGAGAAGCAATTTTATAGCGGTGCGAAACAATATGGCATATATATAAACTCTCTCCGAGCACTAAGACCTAAATGGTCTTTGTGACTCAACGTGAACACTGTACTCAGTTTATTCGAGAGGATAGAATGGAATACCAGCGGAAGCTGGTGTTGCGTATGGTCTCAAACCGCAAGTATCTATATCAACGCACAAAAAAGCAACATAAGACGAAACGGAGAATTCCTCCTCTTCAAACAGCGAACGGACCCACGCGGACACCGAATAAGTCAGCGAATACCCTACGCCCGAAATGCACTGCAACGTTTAAATGCGATCATTGGTCACCTAACCCCATGACAAGAGTAGTCCCACTCCCAAAACTTATTCACCTATGCGTTTGCATGATGACCTAATCATGGATTTCAAATATTAAACAGTGTTAATCACCCGTGCCATTAACCGTTGAAGATGAGTCACAACCAACTGAGAGGCCATCATCTCAAATTGGCAGAACAATGCAGTTGGTTTGAGTGTCGAAGAAACTTCATTTCGCTGTGTGTTTGCAACAGGTGAAATATCCTCTCATAAGCTGTTATTTCAGCCCTGAAGTTAACCGTGTTCAAAAAAGTGTCGACAGTGCACTGGCCATAGTACACGTGAACAAAACAACGAAGGTCAATCATGACTCAAGTAAGCGGAGAACTGTCATCACAAAAATCACGTGCTCTTTGTGTACAAATTCTTACGACGAAGTGGACGTGAACTCAGAACTTGGCGGAAACCGCAGCGTAATAACAAATAGTTTGTGGTTCTGTGATGCGTGTTCAGATAGCCCAATAGCCAAGATTATCCGAACTCTCAACGCGAGATGTGAAATGTTGGCTGTTGCGTCATCCGAGCAGAAAGAATTGGTCAAGGCTTTGGGAGGGAAAATCGCTGAACTCGAGTTGCAGCTTAGTGTATTAAGTAGCCCTAACCGCAGACCTACCAAAAGACCAAAGTTATCCATTAAAAATTTACACGTTCCCGCGAAAAACAAACACCATTAGCGATAAACAACTGTGATGCCAAGCCAGTTGAAAATTCTATAAAATCTTCTGTTGTACCGCAAAGCGTAAAGAGTTATGCACAAATTGCACGATCATCGCTATTAGCTGGGCAGCACATTACAAACTGTGTGAATAACGTCGTTGCACAGGAGAATTCTTGCTGCAGCCTTGACTTGTCTTCCCCACAAGACAAGACCAACACTCCCACACGACAAACCTCCACCCAAAAAGAACTGCAACAAACTAAATTACTACGCAACCAACAAGCGATGACAGTCATATGTTCAAACGTACCAGAACCCACCAGCGAGTCGTTAAAAGGTCGACAAGCCGAAGAGCAAAATCGCTGGACTGAGATAAGCTGCGCACTAGGACTAAACGTTCTCCCAACTAGTCTTACACGTCTGTCACGAAACCCATCGTCTCCTCACGTAGGGGAACCTCGGTTACTGCGAGTAACATTTGGCAACACAAAGGACTTGGAGGATGTTCTCTTAGCAAGCCACAGTCTACCGAACTCTTCTCTCAGTGCCCGCATTTTTCCAGACATGCCATGGAAGGAAAGACAAAAGTGAAAATCCGACCCAACCGCGTCTAGTCAAAATGTAATGAAGAAAGTGGTGTTGGTTCATGGTGTGCCCGAACTGAAACATGGCGACACCAGAGAAAGACAAAAACACGATATTGATGAGTGGCGCTACATCACAGAACTCCATGGCATGCAGAATGTTGTGGCATTCGACGTCAGCCGCTTAGCTTCCTCCCTAAGCTATCAAGGGAGCGGGCCGAAAATTTTGAAAGTTACCTTGGCTACGCCGGAGATGGCATCAATGGCAATTAACGTGTGGTACCACAGCAGAAGGCTAGGACCACCAGAAGTACGACTGAGACCATTCCTGCAAGCAGTACAGACCACTGGTACAGTTGAGTCAGACCTGGCTTTTCCGACCATAGACCAGCCAAGCGTGCAAACACTCGTGTCAAAAAACGTGGGCAGACCGGCACTGTTTGTGCCGGTCAAACACAGCGAACCCACCTCCTAATGCGGCAACAAATGCAATGCTGCTACACAAACCCCCAAGTGCTTTACTCCAAGTTGCCGGAATTGCGCCACCGGCATGAAGCAGCAACTTGGGACGTCATAGCATTAACCATAAAACCTGGTTCTCAAACGAGATTTTGGATCCAGAAATTGAACTTAGTGAAATGTCAGTCATTCGAAATGATCGTCCATCTCGCGGGGGTGGCGTTGCTATCTACTACCGAGATCACCTGAAATGTGAAGCTCGCACTGAGCATTCCCTTATTATCGCCGACGCCTTATTTTGCCGGCTGCAGCTATCCGGTCCCGATGGGTGTCCTCAGAAGAAGACACATGATGCTTGCCTCATAGCAGTTGTCTACGGGCCACCGAACTCCTCCGCCGACAGCGATGATATTCTGCTAAATGCTCTCCAATATGCTATGTCAAAAAAGTACTCACACTACCTAATAATGGGTGACTTCAATGTACCGTCAATAACATCTGTGTTCCCAAGTGGGCCATGCTTCAAATCAAAACTCCTTGAGTTCTTGACTATGGCAGTTTTGTAGAACCATGTGGATCAACCAACCAGACACCGCGGTTCAAACAAGCCTTCAATACGTGATTTAATCCTGACTAATGAGGAGTTAATGGTTGAGTCAGTTTCATACAACCTCCCGCTAGGTTGTAGCGATCATTTAGTTCTAACGTTTGATTATGTGTGTTATGCCAGTATGGTTGACAAAGAACCAGAAACCCGACGATTCATCACCAACTATTCCAAGCTTCACACCATAGCGACAACCGTTGACTGGGACCTCCGGATGCACACTTCGGCGAATGATGCCTGGCAAGTGTTGAAAGGCAAGATAAACTGGGTCCAACAATTAGCTTCAAAAGACGTACCATTACGAGTTTCGCGACGGAGCAACAACTAGATCCGTAGAACACGTAAGTGGTTGAATAGGCGAGACGAGGCTTGGAGGGGTCATTTGCTAGGTCCAAGTGATATCACGTGGAATCATCACAAAACAGTCAGAAACTACTGCACTTCACTCCTTAAAGCTGACAAGTACGAATGGCAGGAAACTATGGTACGCAAATTTACTAGCAATCACAAACTGCTCTACCGGTATGTGAATGACAAAAGGAAGGTTAAGACGGGAATACCACCACTAGAGACGGTCAATGGCCTAACGGTTACTGAAGAGGAGACCGCGGACGCATTGCTCATGCAGTTTGTCTCAGTGACTAGACACACCATGGAACCATCGCCTTGCTACATCCCAGCAAATGTCGTCGGCTTATCCACGGTCAACTTTAGCCCTACATCTGTGGCAAAGAAATTACAGTCGCTCAGGGAAAATAGTGCGTCGGGAATTGACAAGATCTGTCCGAAAGTACTTAAAAACCCTTGCACCCACCATGGCAGTCCACCTTGCAACCTTTTTCCAAGTTTCTATTTGATTCTCATGCACTTCCGTCTGAGTGGAAACGTGGACTTATCACTCCGATATACAAGGGAGGTAAGCGGTCAGACCCTGCCAACTACCGACCTATTACTCTCCTTCCTGTTCTATCAAAAGTGATGCAGTCTATAATCGCTGGTGAAATGGTGAGATATTTTGAAAGTCTACAAATCATCTTCAACTTCCAACATGGATTCAGACGCGGACGATCTTGCCTCACCAATCTACTACTTGCTCGGGACTCATGGACCAGGGCTGCTGACGAGGGAGTTCCCGTAGATGTGATTTACTTAGACTTTTCTAAGGCATTCGACAGAGTCTATCACCCAGCACTTCTCCGAAAGCTTGCGGCCTATGATATCCACGGATCCTTGCTACATGGTTGGAAAGTTACTTATACGACAGAAGAATCGAGGTAAGGATCGTCAACACCCACTCCGATGGCCTGTGCGTCACTAGCGGCGTACCGCAAGGATCAGTTCTCGGCCCGTTACTCTTTTTAGTCTATATCAACGACCTCCCTGCCAACATTCAATCACCTATGCAAATATTCGCCGACGATGCTAAGATGTAGCGAGCTATTCAGTCAACATCTGACCCTCTCTATCTGCAGGATGACCTGAACCGAATTCACGAATGGGCAGTAAACAACCAACTACCCCTGAACCCCGAAAAGTGTCATCTGTTGTCGCTGTGCAGTAACTGCAGCAACACATATCACCTGGGGCAGCGCGTTATAAAACAGGTGAGCAACGAAAGAGACTTAGGGGTCATCGTTCAAGAAGGTCTGGGTAATTCGCTCCAATGTTCAAATGCAGCTAACATAGCGAACTTAAACTTGAGGCTTTTGAGGCGAGCGCTAGGTACCTTCGAGCGGCAACTCGTGCCATTATTGATTAACGCCTACATTCGTCCCCACCTCAAGTATGCGGTGCAGGCATGGCGTCCGTGGTTAAAACGGGACATTCGTCTCCTGGAGCAACCACAAAGAAGAGCCACTAAGGCAACACGTGGTCTATCGGGCCTTAGTTATGAACTGCGCCTTCGTTCGATCGGTCTGTACTCCTTAGAATACCGACGACTTCGCGGTGATCTGATCCTCACTTACCGGATACTAAGAGAAGAGGACCATCCATGTAAGTCGCTGTTAACATTATCTGCCGACAAACGATGCCGAGGCCATGCACTAAAACTTGTGACTCAATATTCCCGTTTAGATTGTAGAAAGTTTTTTTACTCTCTTAGTGTCTGTCCGCAGTGGAACGCACTGCCATCGCATGTGGTGAACGCACCAAACATCGAGACATTCGAAAGACTATTGGACTTGCACTTACATGATACACATTATATAACGGTATGACAAACTGCAGTGCCTAACTTTTTGATATTTTTATGTCACACTTAAAACTTTTGTTTTCTTCCATTTGCCATCCTGTGGGTCTTGTAAAGTTATTGCTTTTTATCCCACTATACACTATTGAACTATTGAACTATATCAGGTAACCCGAATGACTCATACAAACAACAGAAAAACGAAAACAAACCAACCCAACTTCATTTATACCCAGAAACCACAGATGCTAATCTTGGATAGTACATAAAACCTAGCGTGTACTGCACATAACGGAAAGCTGTTATCAGAAACAGCGCAATTTTCGTTTGTTCACCATAAGTTATCGCTAGTTTTGTCTTTACTTTGCTTACCCATAACCGATCGTCAGGCGGGACATGTCAGGCTTCGGCTGTTTATCCGCAATATAATATTGACAATTGACAATGAACATCAGTAGCTGTACTACCAACTCTACGGATGTACCCACGGACGCCGCGGAT
>OX104070.1:62349644-62413045 GCA_944474145.2 Dicrocoelium dendriticum | reverse complement strand
CCACCAGACTGTGAGCTAGTATGACAATCAACCAAACGACTCCCCCCCCCCACCACCCCCACCCCCCACCCCCCCCACCCCCCCCCCACCCCTCTCGACATCCACCTACCCCTCCTCAAAATGAGCTAAATATAATGTAAAATTAGTGCCAGCGTTTTGTTTAGAAGACCAGGAAAAGCAATATGTGGGCAATAGGGTTAAAGAGCAATAGTATATGCAGTCATGAATTCGCCAATTAAAGAGCACGGTATTGAATTCATTTTGTGTCCGAGGACATAAAATGAGTATTTTCGCACTCTGTGAAACTATTCGTCATTGTGTATTGATCAAGGTATATTATAACAATACAACAAATGCTTAACATTGAATGTACTGGTAGATTTGAGTCGTTTACTAACATGGGCCGATAAGCGTTTGCCGCAACCCCACGTTTCTCTGCGCGGAGAAAAAAGAAGTTAAATCTTTGCGTTCAGTAGTGTTGAGAATAAGGGAGCAGAACGAGGACCACGGCTGAAGCTCATTCAACACATTTTGGAGAGCAGTTGATGAATCAACATTAGAAAAGAATGCTGTGTAAGGTTACGTCGTCAACGTAATTACATCCAATAAAAATACGAGGAATTGGACGTTTAGGGAGAAAAGAAGAGAGAACAGGATTGTTCCTGGTAAGATACCCTAGTCACCACTAAGTGTATGGGGCTATTTACCGTTTAGCTAAGTAAATGAGATCTATTTACGAGATAGTGTCTCAACAGGTTGTACACCGCTGATTGAACACCGTTCGCAGGACTGACCCGTCGACAATTCAATTAGCGTGGGGTAGTCAAGAAATAGGAGCTGCACATTCTTACATTTTCCATTCAACGAAGATGGTATAGGCTGAACAAGGTATGTTACCAAATCCACCATACAACTTCTGGGTCTGTAGTCAAACTGAGATACTTCCAGGGCTAGAGTGCATGATGGAATCCGAAGCACAATTAGTCGCTTGAAGAATTTCAGCATACGAATGTAGGGGCGGCTTGTCGGAATTTCATGGATCCCTTCTTCGGTATGTGCATTATCCTGAGAGGCATCCAAATGTCAGGAATAATTCTACAGTCTAGGCATTGAATGCAAAACTTCATGGGCATGTCACAGGTCACGACACAATATTTCGAGTCAATTACCGAAAGAGCATTGGGTGCACAATCAAGTTTTGTGGAATCTAATTTTTGGGCCAGAGCCGGAGAAATAAGATAAAGATAGTAGAGATGAAGAGGATGCTTCCCTTGAGGCAAAACAGAATTCGGATTTGAGTATCTCTACTTCCACAGACACAAGCACTTTCCTAAAGTCTTTATCACATAGCTATTTTGAAAGTCTACACGTGTCTCGGCAGTTGTTATTGTAGCAAATATCTGGTTCCACATATAAAGTACAAAGTCGTGAGTTCTCAGATTTTATTGCTAAGGGTTAACAGTTTGACGTTCCATACGTTGAATCGGTATAACTAACATGCTAGCATACCGTAACATGGAGCACCCGTGCCTAATACGTCGTGCAAGTTTCGACAAGTATCTACCGCTTTGTGTTATTGTAGGAACTGGTACCACACGCACTTAGAACAGCATTTTGAACATTTCCAAAACCGCAGCTTTTGCCTAAGGTAGGTATATTGAAAATGGAGAGAATATTTTGCTATAATGTTCCTATATATACCCGTACCAAAAATCCGCGAAAACTAGAATATAATGGAATCGCAGCGCAATATATTAACTGATTTTGGGACGGTCCTAGATATGTGAGCCGTGGATAGTGGATTATTCCTGGTATGAATGCGACTTCCAGTCCACTTCTGAATTGTTAGTAACTATTTGATGATAATCACCCGTAATTTATGGTAATTAGTTTGAAATGCCTGGCTAGATATGCCTAATATCGTGAGTTCATGTAGCTGATTTTATGGGCGCATGCTACTACCACTCTTATTGTCAGCAGTTCCTCTTCTTTTCTCATCAGATACATATAGAATCTTGTGCGGCCTTCATCCAACTCTCAGATAGTGCACTCATCTTGGATATTCTACCCATGTTAATAATAGCTCGTTTAGAAAGTTGACTACTTTCGTTAGGGCATTCATAGCAGCGTGAATTGTGGAAACAAATATAGGGTTTAAATAACTAAGTACTTTTTAGAAAAATGGCCAGCTGATTTATGGTTGTAACCAATAACGAACTTTAGGGGTTTACAACTGTAAAGTAGCTGCCTGTCGTTCATTGACAGTAATTAAATGGTTCACCACTGTAGCCCAGGAGCCTAGTTTCAGTCAAGTAGTCAAGTTCTCACATTAAATATAACGACGAGTTTAATATTTGAGACTTGTTTTCCGTGAATTTTATCCAAGGATTCCAGAACATCTATTAGTTTTACTGGGATACCTAACACTAATTAGGAAGAAATACGTTGCTGAGCTTAGCTAAAGGGTAATTAGGCTCATTTATTTTATCGGCTCAGCATAATCTGATGATTACAGTCCAATTTGTACACTTTTTCTGTGGTAATAATTATAATCCAAATGAGTATATTTCTTTTTAAATAGAAGCTGAGTCAAAATTTGGCGCAGATCAAATATGTACAGTTGGTATTATTCAATTGCATGGGCTGTATAATTTTGTAATGAATAAAATCAAAGGCACAATTCACGCCAATGCGAGGTACGGTCCCAATTGGATATTACGATTCTTGGTGTACGGCAAAAGAACAAGGAGCAAATCTTGTATTTGTTGAATACCCAAAGCAGTCCTCAAGTCTTTTGGCAGACATGACTAATTGGTCAGTTAAATATTTCGGGAGGATTATGAGGCTTTAAACGAGAACAGGTCTAGATAAATGGATGGTATGAGTGAAATAACACAGCCATTACTGGGACCGCCTCCTGGGAACCTGCTTCCAAGCGGGTTATACTCTCGATGGATTTCACCTACACTTCCATGTCCCATTTACCCGCTTGCCGGTGCGGCTTTTAAAGCAGGTAAGCCATCACTTATTTAACTCATCTGTAGAACTGTTTATTGTGTATTTGGTGTAAACAGTCAAGCCACCTGACCCGTAACATCAGCTGGTTTTTGAGTAAATACACTTTATCGCCACGGAACCAATGAGAATGCGTCTTGCGTGGGTAATATTTTTAGCGCTGGAAGTTAAATCCGTCACCTCAGGAGATCGACCCAGCATGTAAAATATCTGCGCAAGCGAGACCGAGCCAAATTGTACAGGGAAGGTGTCAAAAACGGATGAATGCACGAATTATCCATATGATAGACAGGGCTGAAAAGGTTTTCAGATTAATCATCATTTGTTTGCGTTCAAAAATTAGAGTAATTGATAACACTGAACAATGAGACTTGAGCTCTGATCCTGAACTGTCGCATCCAAGACCGAAAATCTAATATTTAACATTACCGTAGGAGAGTAAATAGGTAGTCGGAACAAAAAATAAATGAATAATCTATGCCTTCATAGTGCCGGACAAGGACCGGGGGGGTTACTCCGCTCACCACTCTAATTGCATCGTAAAGAAAGTTTTATGTTCATTCCGATTGGGGCATCTGAGGTGTGTAGGGTGATATCGGCTGCTTTCGCTACTCGCTTTGCAATTCGTTCATTGATGCCAGCAGACAGAAAAGTGAGTTAGAATTTTGGAACAACCTTGTTTTATAAATAAAAATGTAACTTCGAATCAGAGAATTGTGTCATTTGCTATATACAGCACGGCCATTCCTCATACATCGTGGCTGTACTCACATATATGTTGAGCATATTCTTCACTTTATTCCCTGTCAATTCCTTGTTAACTAGAGTGCGAAAAACATAGCTTGCGTCACACGTTCTCAGATTCAGCGGCAGGTTGTTCCAAATCACTGCATATCGGTTAAGAAAGAAATTAGATCTTAAGCTAGTTTTTGGCTTTTCGAATTGTAACGTGCTATCTATTCTTCATATTGTACTTGAGGGGAGGTCGAAGTACTACCTCAATGTTTAGGGTAAAAACAAGTTTGTGGATTAGATCAAACATTAAGTTCATGTTCAGTTTTCGTCTCCTTAACCGAAGCGCTTCTTTATTAATCTCACAGCAACGGTCATGGTAGGTAAGATCACCAAGGTTTCTCATTAAGCGCTATGTAAATTAGCGCTTTACATTTGCTATTGATGTTCTATCACTTTTTCACCGCTTGGAGTAGATTAATCTGCAGTATTCGAGTAGGGGACGAATACGGGTTTTATGCTGGTAGATTGCGGATTCACAAAAATTAAAGGATTTTAGTATTAACCCTATGCCTTTACGGGCTTTTGCAATAGCGTACTGCACCGGATTCAGCGAAATTGACGAAGCTCGTATAGTGCGTCCCATGATCACTAATGATGAGACAGGTGGACAGGGCCTTGCCGTCTTGCGTGAAATAATTTGGTGCAATACAGCATCGAATACATAGGCAGCTGCACTTCTGGAATGAGTTCTATTTTTCACTTGCAGTATTAAGATTCCAGCTCGTGCCGGTCCGCTTGGATGTCGGCTAGTGCGTTAGTGAAATTGTCCAAATCAAACTCAAAGACAATGTTAATGTCATCTGTGAATACATATGTTTGCCGTGTTTGATGACGTCGAAGACGTCGTTAATGTATATCACGAACATAAGTGGCCCTAAAACACTTCCTTGGATCATGCCTTTATTGACGTTTCTATTAGTGGAACTACTGCTTAGTATTTTAACTACCTGATGCCGACCAGAAATGTACGATGCTATCCAAGAATATACATAGCCAGATATATCAAAAGCTGTACATTCGATAGAATATTTCCATGTCGTAGCCTATCAAACGATCTACGCATCTCAAGTAATGTGATGATCAGACGCTTACCAAGCTCAATGGAATGTGTAACGTTTAGATATTTTACTTTCCAAGTAATACATGACTGTGTTCTCTGAAATCTGCGCTGAAAAGTATTGATCGACTTCTGTGACTATGGGGATTCAACCATTTTTGGTTTATTAACCTTTCCATTGTTCTACACAGAATGGAGTTATGGCTGATGGTCCGATAGCTCATCCGTTGTTGAGGTAGAGCGCTTTTATATTGTGGTGAAACCAACACATATTTCCACACATCTAGAACAACTTCGGATTTCATGAATAACGTGAAGTTACTTTGAAGCAGTAGGGGACATAAGGGCCGCCGAATTCGAGCATAGCAGACAATATTCCATCCGGGCCAGCATAAAAGCTTGTTCGAATTGTGATTCTTAGCGTACGTATGTCCGATTGCTCATATTTAACAGTACCGATGTAATCTGCAGATTTGGTGGGGATGTTTACCGTTGGCAGTACGCACGGCTCTGTGAAAAAAGATGATAAGTCTTCAGAGCAAACCTCACACATCTGAGCCGTGTTTGCGGAAAGGCTGTTGTTTGGTAGGGCGATGGTAGGTAGTATTTGATATTTGAAGTTGCTCCTGAGCTGGAATAGTCTAGTCATTTCCTTTGGTTTTTTGGAAGGCTAAAGCATTGATTTCATCTCTGAAAAGTTTCAAGGGCGGATTTGTTTCTAAGAATGATATTTGATATTTGATATATGATATTTGATTTTGCTGAATTAATAATCAAAAAGTGTTAGTCTTTTTATGTCTACATGGTAGCTCTTTCAGCTTTCGTATTTGAGGGAAGTGCGCCTGGGATGATTTAGACTGAAGAAATCCAGACACGAGAGTAGGTTTTAGCGTAACAAATCAGCTGCATGTTCAGGGGAGAGGAAATAGTTATAGCAGTCTATGGATCGCAATTTGATTGTAAAGTCTTTCCAGTTGGTTATGTGATAGTCACGTAAACTTATAATCTTATTGAAAGCATCAGGGTTGTAGGCCTTTCCTTGGAAGCTGAGCTCTGCTATTTTGTTGTCAATCCCATGAAGATGGCGGACGATGCTTTTGCTTCTAAGACTTATGTCTTTTGTAAAGAGTAGGTCAAGGAACTTTTCTCCTCATGTTGGGCAGAAAATTTGTTGGCTCCAATCAAACGGATGGATTACTAAAACAAAGTGCAGCTATTCTTATGGGGGCCGTAGTGGATGCCAGGAAATCTCAGGCGTAGTATCGTCTCTACCACTAATTTTCTGAGCTGCCGGCTTCTCACAGGCATATGAGAAGACTTCCACAAGCTGAACGCTATCCGATTTACGAAAGTGTGGTGGGATGCAAACACAAACTATCAGGATTTTTTTGCACTTGATTTGAATGTTAATGCAACCAGAGTCATCAAGGCCATCTAGAAGTGGGTAGCGCTCAGATGTTGCATTGTACTTATTGTCTGCATTTATTACCTGATTGTCGCCACTAACGTTAATTTAGTAGAGCCTGCGACGCGTTAAAACAGTAGAACGTGGCTGTGCTAGGCGTCTTTAATAAAGTAATACCGAGTTCTAGTTCACTTTGATATCAAGAGCTTAAACAAATCAGCAAAAGTAAGCAAATACGCGAAGATTATTTTCGACAATTCTCATTGGGTGTATACAATTATCAAACAAAATATTGGAGAGAATGAAGCTCGTAGAGGCTTGTGCAGAACGCATTAAATGGGCAATAGGAAAACTAAATCAATTCTTTGATCAATCTTACTATCGCATTAGGAAGCACGTGATCAAGGCATGTCATGTGCCAGGTTCAAAGCCAAGGCAATTTCAAATCCTGTAGCAATCTGCGCTGTTTGCACAGCTCTGGTTTCGGAACGTTGATTGCAATGGCTTCAGAAATGGTCAACAGAATTTTCTTAAGCCTTTTTGGGTAGCGTTTAGGGATAGTACAAACGACTTGAAACGACCGGTTCATCTGGACTTGATGTCCAGTGTCAACCTTGTTGTTAAACGGAACTGTTGATGGATTTTACGGTGCCTTTCCGTAGTGAAGAGGACAATATTCAGCGTGTCTTTTGGAAAAACACCTGTTCTTATGTCCAAGATACCCAGCACTACAGGTGCAGGTGAACTGGTATAAGACTGACGATTCGGACCAACCCGGGAGTTTATCCTTTAATCGTTGAAACATCAATGGTCTTGTATCGGCAAGTAGTTTTAGATTAACGGCTGTAAATGTTGTGGCCACTACGGTCGAGAATTTTTTATTCAACAGTTCGAGCCCGACGTCGCCTTAAAAGGAGACCGTAAGGAATATATCCTATTTTGTCACTGTGGTGCTAGATTTGATAACCTCAAGCTGCGCGGATTGTTTTTTGATGAAAGGTACATGGTATCCATTTTCTTGCAGAAAGATGAGCATAGTTTGGCTTTCCAGCGTCTCTGTACTGCAGATTGCTCTGGCACGATGGTATAAGCAACGGACTAAATTCCTCTTGTATCTCAGCGGTACAAAGCTAAGAAAGTGGGTGTACTGACCTACCCATGTCGCTTTGCGAAAAACACACCTTTGATCGTCCCGTGTTCACTCCGATTTAATGGGACGTTTAAGAACTCCAAGCATAAATCTTGCGCAACTTCACTCGTGAATGGTAATGATGGATGCACTCTGTTAAACTCAACTAATAGGGTTGGGTAATGGCTTGAGTAGTCACAGACAATGAAAGTGTCCTCCATTTAACGGTAGTATAAATCAACTGAATATTTAAGGGTGTTCAGGTGTCCAGATTCGAAATTTGAAAGGAAGATCTGGCAAATGGGGCCTAAGGGAGAACTCATTGCGACTCCGTCTATCTGTCTATAATAGATTCCATTAAACAAAAAATCATACGCTGGAGGTGCAGCGCAGAATCAATTCTTTTAGTATATTCGCCCGTTGATCTAATCAGGTGTACAGACACTGGAAGTTTGTACACAATACCTGAATAATTACTGGAGTTTGGATGAAGTTACAGCGGAGTATTTGGACGCAAAACATTTAAGATTTATGGCTCTTAATTCATTTGCCAGAATGCCCCAAAAGTTTTCGCTATCAACTTCTTAGCATACGTGATCTATCGCGATCCTTAATTTTCAGTCCAAACAAGCTGAAAACGAGATTTTGGTATTTCAAACAGAGCAGGTCACACTCTCCATTTTTTGGTCAAATGGACCTTCCTAATTAATGCTTTGCGCAGAATATGTTCGTTATAGGGAAAATGAACATGGGTTCAGCATGGTGGATGAGAAATAACATTTTTGTTCCACTGCACGTAAAAACCGACAATGCTGTCGACCGTGTCTTCTTCCGAACTACTATAGAAAAGATTCTTTCGCGGTATCATGCAAAAATGGTAAGAGCTACCAAAAATATTGGATAAAAGGCGACAACCGCCAGAACAGAATCCCTTTCGTTGCCTAATGTTCAGCATTTCAGCCCATCCATGCTTCAAAACGTAGGGCTTCAACGTTTTCAAGTCACCACGGCTTGAATATGTATGTACTATATGACATACCTTGGCACAATGGTTTCGCAACATTTCGGTCTCAGGCAGTTATATACACCTTGAATCTGCGTCGCCATACTAATTCAGGACCGAATTTTACGCTTTAAACATCTTGATTTACCTTTACATCTAACCATCTCATGCACAAGCAAGGTATAAACCCTTTTAGTTGCTAGCGTTGCAATCTTTACTATACATGAAACTGCATCAACCTAATTGCAGAAATGCATACCAAAGCGTCCACAGTAGTTTGTTCATACTTCCTGTGTTTAGCCATTTAGCTACTACCTCGATTCATGACAATCACATGGTTTGAGTTGGAAACTTGAAGTTGAACCTTCTTCGTTTCCCTCAGCTGTAACTTATGTAGTCGTCCCCATTCTATGGTAAATGGTCTGTTCTGCATCGAAAACTAATTCGCAGGTTTATGCAAATCAGCGCTTCATTCATGTACCACTTTGTGACATGTACGTTTTTATATAAAAACTAACTTGTGCCAAGTCCTGAAGACTAGCATTTCATCAGAATCTACTTAACGCATGGCAAATTCGGATAGTCGACAGATCGGGCTGAAGGTAGTGAACACGATATGTGCGTCAAGCAGGTGGCCATACAAAATGACAATAGTTTACCAGCTCAGTTTGGTGTATTTCACCGACGCAAACAGGGAAATAGGCTTAAACACAGCTAGAGACAGCACAATCTTAGCACATGAGATGGATAAACTTTGTAATGTCCTGGAAAATCCGTAGCTCCGGTTAGCAAATGAAGTATTACTTTGATCACCAACCTGAACAATTTGGCTGCCAACTTTGTGTCTCTGATTGTTGAAGCATCTGCAGATTGTGGTGGCAAACGTCATGTCTTTTTCAACTGAGATTCAGGCAAAACCTCGGAAGGATGCCGACCGCTACGGGACTGACGTTTAAATGTAATTCACTTTTAATAACCGAACATCACTCAGCTCGGCTCTTTTAAAGGGTCTCCGCTCTTTCTGGTTAGTTTGCGTGAAGTCTGTTCTGAAGTAGCTCGGCTGTTTTCCATCCAAATAGTGAACAGTCCTTCCGTTCAAAGAAATCTTTTAGATAGACTGTTCTGTTCATCTTACCGTCGCCACGTTTTACTCTTTCAAGTTGCGGTTTTCAGTGCACTAGATTTGCCATCTCAGTTGCTGATAGGATTGAATTTGATGCGTAGGTCGATTGCATTCACTGTAGAAAACCGTGCGTTGTGATATTCTTTCATGTTTCTTCTCACTTTTCGTGTCATAATTTCGGTTCTGATGTACTGTAATTTGTGCTTCCAACAACATTTGTTGAAATCAGCAATGACCCGTACTGGTTTTGACAGACTCCTTTGGGCTGTTGTATACCAGTAAATATTTTCCTATTCGTTTGGATTAGTTTACTTCAGAATTTTGATAGTCTATTCCATAGGCACTGGCTTTCGATGGCTTTAGCTTTTCCTTCCGGTCTAGACAGGGTTTCCTTCAGTTTTAGTTGGTCTTTGAACTACCATCAAGTGGTGAGGCTTGAAGAGCCAACCAGTCCTCAATTATACAATCTTAGTACACAGCAACACGAGGCGTTTAGCTGTTGCCGGTTTATCAGCAGCTGTTGCAGTTTCGCAGCTTATGTGTTTTCCAGTTAAACCACCATTACCTTTATTAGTGGCAAAACGTTTGCAACCAAATTGTTACGCCTTGCAAGCAAATCAACATCCCAACGGATCAACTTCCTTAGAATACAAAAGTGTGCAAGATGCATTGTCCTGCTCCAGGTCATCCTATAGAACAATGAACAATGATTTAACACAGGTAAAAAGCAGTCGCTTGACAAATCTCGCAGCATGGCACGGGTAAAACGACAATATCAAAAGATTGGTGGGTTATCTGTTTGTGCGTCTAACGAGCACAAGCTTCGCTGAACAGTAGCAGTCTAAATATAAATCGACTGCAAACAACAAGACTACTTGCATTCAGCTATGGATGATGTACTTTACGTGAAAAGTAAAAACATGTATACTAATTCGTGTATCGCTTCTTTAGGTTTAAGTGACTTATGTAGCAGGATTGAAGGCATAATTAATATATTCCGAAGTAGCACAGTTTAATCAGCAACTCGTTGGGGGTAAAGGTTAAAATCCAATCGTTATTTTGAAAAGATCCAGGGGGTAAACAACTGTGTTTAGGAGAAAACGCCAGTTCGGAAGAGAAAAGTCATTCCGAAGTCATTCCAGGCAACGCAGCTGTTCACGCAGTCTCAGAGAGTTATGTCTGATATTGGTGCCATGGTTGATCTCTAGCAAGTTACTTGCTCGATTAGGCTCACACAATAATTGATAAACCATTATGGGATCACCATGCAACTTTCGGTGGTGTCTGCTAAAATTCTCAGTTACACCAGCCTCAGTTGCTAAGGCAGATTGTGTAGCCCGTTGATATTTTGTAGTCTTGCGTTGTGATGTCACTAGCACCTACATGCCTTGCTTCAATTAAGGTTTTTATGCTTGGAAGCCGTTCTATCTGTTGCTGAAATTTCCAGGTCGTACACATTAAACTGGTCTGCGGTGAGAATGTGACTGTTCGAGTGGTTTAAAGCAACCTACTTATGTAGTTCTGTTTGGAGTCTATTTCCGACTTAGAGCTTGGCTGACTGTAACTTAAGACTACGAGACACGTGTCGTTGTTCCGCGACCATAAAGTTCAAAACCGCCAAACAACATGTTGGCCTCTTACGAAGGGGCCTTTGGAAGATTCAATCCCTCCATCCTCTCCCAGTGCTCAATGAATATGTGAGGCCGCGTGTACAGTACGCGATGCACACGTGGTAATCTTAATTAAAATGCGATCTGACTACACTGCAGACCACCAAGTAAAGGGAAAGGAAAAATGTTAATGGAATGTTCCACCTGCTATACCATATGCGGGTGTAACCCCTGAGAGTCTACAGAGGAAAATATCGCCACGTACGGGGTGAGCTAATTCTGGCGCACCAGATAACCCCCATCAACCTTGCCGCGACCTCTCGAAACCTGGCCGCAGTACAGAATTAAAGGGTCCTCGGCTGAAACTGGCATCCAATACAGTCATCTGGAGAGCCGCAGGAGTGAAATTTCCCATCGAATTTTTCAACCTTGGAACAAACGCAAGACTTTTTCATTCCTGCGAACCATACTACCTATTTTTAAAAAGCGACTGGACGATACTTTACACCGCTTTCATTACTTGAACTGGTTTATGTTTATTCTGTGAGGACAAGACGCAGACAAACACTGTTTTACCAATCCCCACGAAATCGTGATAGATAGATATACTACTCTGTTAACGTGGATACTATGGTGAGCCTGCGACCACATTAGTCACGTTTATGTAATTTTCTTTACGCAATAACGTCATTCCTACAAACCAGCCCACGGTGCTTTTCAATCCTAAGTATTATTATCCGTATTGCCTCGTTGTTCTAATGTTCCAAACTCGCACGGTAATCAAATTGCGAGCATGGAGACGCTCAGCAACCAATTGCTTTGCCTTAATGTAATACTTGGGCAAAGCCTAGAATTTCTACTAATCCGGGGACGGTACTATTACGACAAATGCATAGCGTTTTCTCAGTGACTCTGAATATATGAATACCTGTAATATCGTCTAAAAATCATAGTCAAGTGCCTAAATCAAGATGAATCCGTTGTAGTGTCTGATGTCAAGATGTCGTAAATAATATTGTAAAGAAAAATACAAGGCCTGTGATAGGTTATTATAGGTTGCATATAATTACCAGTTATCATTATCGGCACTGAGGCTACTATACAAAATTCGTACAGACGCCGCACCTCGTCCTCATACTGTACATTCCGAATAGGCTATCGATCAAATAAAGCATTTGAATTCTGGAACCATGCACAGATATGTCAGTATAACATACAACGGGTTTCACACAACGATGACAAGGGAAGATGTCTACTGCTTAGTTTGCCGTCCCATATTAAGAGGTTTGAAAATAAACAAAATTAAATAAATTTGTATATTTACCGATAAGCGGTACACTGCCCTATAAGTGGGAGCGACCATTTGTATAGTGCATTGGTTTCATGTTTTATGCGGCGTAAATCATAATCGTAAAGGAACGTGAAATAATAGAATTTCGGATCATGATGGTTCTTCCTCGAGTCCTAGAACTAAGCACCTAATATATAAAATTTATCGATAGTTGTATCATTATTTGCTAGTTTGTGGGGTCCAAGAATAGATAAAAATGGAAGGGGATACTTGCTGCACAGACACAGGATTGGGTACTGTAGGTAATGGCATGTACTGGGTAAGCTTGTTGTAAGCAAATATTTGTTCATATGTTACTTATATCAGCTTTTGTCAATGTTTCCAGTGTTTGCTGTGAGTCAGATGTCTTCAACACATTTGATGTAGTGAGGAATGTCTGTAGGGAATTTTAAAAGGTGACATAGCTTGCATCCATGCGTATCTGTAGGGTCAGTTTGTTCCACAGACCAGTGTATTTCACTAAGAAGTAATTCGATCGAGCTTTATGAGTTGAAAGATTTCTGCGTATCAAGTAGCCGCCATTACGTGTGGGGTAGACTGAAGTCTTCCGTATTTCAAGCGCCGTGTTGTCTGCGTAAATTAGTTAGTTTATAATGTTATAGCAATGTAAGAGGTTGTTCTTTAAGCGTCTCGGCCAAAATAAAACTGGAGTAAACGGTAGGTTTTACCAAAATGTAAAATATCTGAATGCATCATTGATTTTGAAATTGCCTTAGATATAACAATAATACCGTACACGCCTGTAGTCAGATAGTGACATAAAATCCGGCGACTATGGGAAAACCAAGCGGACGTCAAGTTCTCCTTAGCAGAATGCGGCTTTATATTGTCCCCTGTCGCATCTTAACTGCTGCCTCAATAAAGCACAAAGGGGTCGGCACGTGACAGTTTCTTTGGATGAGTCCTTGAAATAGAAATAGACATAAATCCCTGAATCCCTACCAGACACCCACACGACCCCCTCTAGTTTTGTATTGTCCAATTATTGACCTAATGCCATTTTTCACTTGGACCTGTACCAAACAAGGTGTGGCTTTGCAAACTTCTAATATACAGATCATAGGTACAGATACATAAGTCAACAAGATGTGAAGATGCGTTTTTGTAGTCCCACTTTCATATTTACTGATCGGAATATAGTTCTTTTAATTGCTGCCTAAAACGAAACCTGTCCGTATTCTCCTGTTTTACCATAGTAAGAAGGTCGTGTGTATAGCCAGATGTTTATCATTACTCTGCTTATGTGAGATAAACATCAAAAGTAGCTGATCCAACTCTACCGTACAGTTTTCAAAATCATTAACCTTAAGTCCAGACTAGACTGACTGGTCAAAAATTGCTGGCAGCTTATCTCAATTGTGCGCATCGTCAAAAGCGGTGGCTAGAACAATGGTATGACAAAAATAGGTGATAGGCTCTTTCATAAAATAAACCTGCAGTTTCCAGCCGCAGCAACTAATGGACTAACGACAAACAAACTCACGCTTTTGTTGCCATCAGGGTGTTACGTGACTGGAACTGAAAGTCATAAAGTATTTAAAATTGTTGGCCTAATCGTTCCGTTTTCGTGCACAACTTCAGACGAAATGTGCGCACTAACTCAAAAGGTGCGTATCTCTTCACTACAATTTTGACGTCAGAACATTCACTCTGTCAACAGAGACAGAAGCAACAGATGGCAGTTTAATAATTGGTTACCAACGGAATGAATGCCCAATGTGTTCGTCATAGCAACCAACGAAGCATCCTTTACATTGCGTAGGATCGCTAATTCGGTGTTATTTTTTAAAGAACAGATGTGAGACTTGTATTCAATTACCTAAGTTAAAGTATACTTTGTTATGGTAGAGTGTGGTTTCGCAGCTAATATATTGTACAGACATTGAACTTAATGGGGATATAAAAGTTATGTTTGGTCAGTTTGATGTTTTGAGCTCCACTTGGTTTCCACTCATAGGACGATAACGCTGTTGCTGCCACAGCTCATCGGACTCTCACTAATTCTATACTTAAAGTAAGTAAACTAAAAAGATTGTGTGTTAGGTCTAGATCTACTGAATGGTGGCTAAAGGCCAAGCAACAATACTCATTTTATGATGGCTATAATGGCATCTCACTCTTTGCTGTTACATTAGGCCAATATCAATTTTTCTGGCAAAAGTTGCTAAGATTAAAGTGAACAAAAGTTATAGCGGATCGATTGCAAATTCTTAATGGGTGTCTGATGCAAGCTAGCAACCAGACTGCTTTTACACACTACGATTATGATATGGCTGTGAAACCGAAACATCCCATTGATCCATGAACCTACGTCGCTTGTACGCAAATTCTGTGAGTTTTCAGCTTAGGCTGCAAGTACTACTCACTGTCTACTGGCGACTTAATTGTTCGTAACAATGAATGATTCGTTTAGCTGAAAATTTGAGTTTGATAGCTTTACTAAAATGGATAAGCTGCTCATACAGCATAACTGTTACATTGAACAACCCAGATGTTACCGCGCTTTTTGCCATGTCAAATTAAAGCTGACGAAAGAAAACATCAGAAAGTATCTACATGGTGTCGCAGCAGTGATTGGGAAGCTGACGACCGGATTTTCAGACTTCTTGTCATGTGCCACGCAACATACTTTAGCTTCAATGAGGTGTTATTAGAAAAAGTGAAATGCGCCTCAGTGCGATCCTTTATTACTGGAGTTAGTTAGAAGATTGACTTGCCAGCATTAGAGGAGCACCTGTTTCCAATCATGGGACCGGAATTTTTCGGTTCGACGTGTTGACGACACGTTAGTGTTACAAAATCACTGCCAGTTGCAGTCAGTACAAAGCTTGTTGGACAGTACGATTGACTGCAATCGTTTCAGTATGAAAACAGAGAAAGTAAACTAGCTACTTTCTAGCACGTGCTGATTACCAAAACAGTGGACGGGGCACCACAAACAGCATTCTATAAGAAAAGCACGCACACTGACCCTATCCTAGATTCCAACAGCACTCAGCTAAAATGTCACAGAAGTAGTCCCCTACGGACCTTATTTTGCAGGGCAGAATCATAACGCAATACTGCGGAAAGCATAACAAAAAGAAAAACATCTTCTTACATCCATCCTGCCGAAAGTATATGCACACGGTTTCATTCGAATACAGTAAACTGCAAGACTACCCACAAAATTGAAACGGATCACTTCGTTGTATATCAAGGAGGTATCATAAATTACCACCCGATTCCTCAAGCTGCACCACCTCGTGAGACCTTGCACACTACACACCACTGAATGGAAGCGCGTCTAGACAAAAATAAAAATGAATACATGCGGACACTGGTCTTTGGCTTATAGAATTAAGTTTCAAAATTACGAGAAACACATCTGAGTCAAACTGAAAGTAAATCACCCTCAAGATTATAAAAACAAGAACGAGCTTTTCATTGCTCATAATCACTGTTCTTGGCGCCAGTTGATGAGAAAGGACACACATTTTAGTGTGGCAAAACTGACGTTCTAGCCCAGGGTGCGTCAAGAAAATGAATACAATGTTCCGAAGTGCGGTTTCTAGTAATTTAATTTATAAACCTACGAGTTGATTTGGGTTCGGTATATGTATACCTGCGAAAGAGAAAAATTTGGACTGAAGAAGGCGGCGAAGAAACAACGAAATATAAACATCGGACCAGTTCCTCACCAACGTACTCCACTCCAATCATCTCCATACTTGTTATCTTTACATCTCGCACTCTGTGAAGATAGGCTTCAGTCAATCTTTGGCCCATGTGGGCCTACACTACTGACTACACCTGTATTACTCCTGCTCTTGGTCCTGCTTATTATGCTATCATGTACAACATTGCACTATTCTGATCATGCCCAAAAGGCGTGCCTCGCTTTGTCGAGAATAAAATATTTATTTATTTAAGACACTGAGAAAGGTCACTGCCGCAAACAGGATGCTGGGTGCTTTACGCAGGTTGTTCTCCCGTATCACTCCGGCAATTTTCAAAGTTCTATTTATCTTATGTTCGCCTGATATTGGAGTATGGGCTTCCAGTAGCCTATCCTCTCTTGAAATCTGAATGCGACTTGCTAGAAAGGGTTCAGAGCCTTGGTTCGAAATCCGTCATGGAGCTTCGAGATCTCGTTTACCCTCTTCGACTCCGACAGCTGAACTTATTCATTTTGGATGGTCGTCGACTCCGTGAGGATCTCTACACCCGACGGATTCTAAGAACGGAACTTGGGAGTGAGGTAGCAAAACTCTTTCGGCTCACTGTTGATAGCTCGACACGAGGCAACAAGTGGAAGTTGTACAAGAGCCGAATACTTCATGTCCGTCCAGAGGCTGCCCTATCAATTCGCGTAATACATGATTGGAACAGCCTACCGGAGACCATTTTTGTTGTACCAACAGAGGAAAGTTTCAGACGGCTGTTTGACTGCCATCTGATAAGTACGGCAGTGTTTTGCTGCTCCTACTGCAACGACGACAATTCCCGTTGGAATGCCGCTTCGTAGCCAGTTGCTTCAAACCTGCACTGAATCTTAATCTACGGAGCTGACAAGGGTCTCCCCTCTCTACACACCAGTGGATCAATGAGTGTGACCTTTTAGTCTTCCCTAAAGTAAGATCGTAAAAGCTCGGTTAGACAGCCGCTGTTGTTTCCTCTTCCGTTTACCTTCACCTTTCGCTTACAACCATCACACGTACTTGTTTTCAATCGACTCTTCACGGTCCATCCCCTCGGCATCTGTGACAACGACATCCAGCTCGCCACCAGAAAGATCAACGGGGAATAAATGAACCATATCGATCGGAAAGGTCGCTTGCTCTTAGATAAAGTACCGATAACCATTCAACACAATTTCCCAATACACAGTAAGCACCGAACAACTCACCTCGACTGGTAATGAAATGCTTGAACTAAAAGTTACCCAGTTTGGAGGAGAAAACAAAAGCCGAACTGCCAACTCGATCCGCAGGTATTTAGCATTATTACTGACCACAGCATTCACTTTTTCAGCACTACTATTCTGTCTATAATTACTGCGGAGTTGAAGAAAATTCCTATATAACCAGAGAGGTATATACATGAAGTTGCAAAAGCGGTAATTAACAGAATACTGATTAAATTTCGGCCCCGCTTCTTAGCTCTGTGTTATAGACAAGTAAAATGTTTGACGTTGTGAACGCGATAAGATTCGGGAAGAACAGTTGGGGCTAAACAAGTGAGACTTGAACAAATAAATAACTTTTTATTCTCGACAATACAAGGCACACCTTTACAGGCATGATCATATTTAGCTAACATAATGTGATCACATTGTACAAAAGGACATGTTTGGCATGCCAGTGTATGTAAGTATATGGGTGTATATACGTAAGTAATTGTGTAGGAGTGTAGCTTGTGTTTTTGAATGCGCCGCAGAATTTTTGACTGTTTGTTATCGTCAGGAATGTGAGAATAAGCGATTGATTTTCGTGGGTTGGATAGCATTTTCCGAATATACACCGGCCAGTGACTTTAGTTTGTAGCGAGTCACATCCGCCACGTCGCAGTGCTGTTAAGCAGACATTTGTGGCTTTTTATAGGGAGAACGCTTGCCAGGCGAAAACCCACCACGTCCTGGAACACTGCCGCCGAACCATTTGTTGGAACGGGTTAAAGTTGAACCACCCAGCTGGCACCACGAGGAGGTTGTTCGGCTAGCCAATTATAAAATGTTGACAGTAGTAGCAAAAGGTAAAACGTTTGATACCGTGTCATTTGCACGCATGCGTAATTTCCCTTGCACCATCAAGTATGCAACACTGGTATAATTATACTTCAGAGCGTTTGCCTGAATACTTTTCTTCACATCGAAGGACAACATGAATCAATGCACGCTATCAATTATTTTCAAATTGGGCAACCAGGCCATGCAGAGTCAGAACCGCGGCAAACAGCAAGGTAGTAATAACCGCCTCAATAATAATTACCGGGTGCCTCTCTTGTACCTTGCAATCCACGGGTCTCGTTAGATTGCGAGCAGCATAGGTAGAGGAACTACAGTACGTATGGATACAAAGCGAAAGTGAGGGTTTCGGTGTTGCTGACCCATAACTGCGCACTTCACCAAAAAGTGCTATGCTTGTTCCCATTCATTGTGTACAAATGGCTTGGAGTGTTCAGAGGTATAGGCGGACACGTTATGCTTTGTAGAACGGTTAGGAGTGCATAATTGTGTTTTCACTTGAAGGGGTGTTTGAATGGGTTGCCGCATACAATAAAATCTGGTATATGAACTTTTAGTTTACAGTACAAAAGTGAAATAATTTCTCAGTAGAACAATAGGTCCAAAGTTACCACGCATGTTCGCGAGGAGAAATGGTAATGTAGATCCGTTAGTGACAGGTAAGCCCATTCAAAATGGTTCCAGTGGGTATGTTGATTGGTTACGTTCCGGCGCTGAAAAGTGTAATTATCTGCAGAAACCGGACATACTTATGCGTCAAGTAGATTCGGAAATCAAGCTAGTAACCGCTGGAAATAAAATTTAAGCTGAATTTTGTGTTTACTTCGTAGACGCTGGGACTTTACCTCTGCAGGGTACAGAAATAATCAGACTTTTCAACACAAATTAAAGCTATTTACTTCTAAGAAAATGGACATGGAGATTCGATACTGTATCTCTTGTCCTTCGTCAGGTTACCTAAAAATATCCATGGTGCTAGTGAGTCACACTTTTCGTGTTCACGAATGATTGTTTCAATTAGTATCTATTACCTTTTAGGGACGTTGTTTAGCTTCGCAAACAGTTTGTCCTACTTAATAATCTTTTGTGCTCAAATTGCAAAGCTTTCGCGGCAGGCGAACGGTTGCATGCACCGGTTTATTGACAGCCAGGTGGTGCGAAATTAGGCACAGATGTGCATCACTCAATCTCGAACATTTTGTGCTCACAGCGGAGAGAATTTGTCGAACGTGACCATGTAAAGAATTAATCATTTCTACCAGACCTGTTGCAATTTTCTGAAGTTTAATTTTGAATCACAGCAAGGGTTCTAAAATCTGTTATGGGCTTGGCCATAATAAGATAGTACGCCTTTTCGTGTTAGAGTAATTTGACGCGTAACTTTGAGCTTTCTATTCACAAGCAGGTAAAAGTTGCTTATTTCAAAAAAACCCGATTCTTTCCAAAGTGTTTAAACAAAATGCTCCATAAGTCCGAATACTTGGCTACTATGAGTCTCAAAACTGGCACAAGACCGTTCAGCTACCCTACAAGCAGCTGCTTATGACTTTGTGGACATTTATTAATCGATATGACTGCCACCAATGGAAACAAATTCACTGATAGCTAGCAATCATGTATAGACTACACAGGTGTTTAAGCTTTTCAGACACAAATGTATATTAATGGGGAGAGTGAAGGTAATAGGGGCAACACGCCGTAAACCAGGAATGCCAAAAAAGTGGAAATAAAGATGAATGAAAGTGGGGTATTCAAATTCATCTATAGTGCTTTCATGATTCAAGTGGTAAAAACGAAATTCGATAGTTATTCTAAGAAAAAGGATGAAGTAGACACTACTATCGTTGCTATCCGAGGAACATAAAGCAGCCAAGACAGTATGGATACAGGGTTAAAGGTCTTCAACGCTAATATAGAAGTTGCACGTGAGTTCGATGAATCGGAAAGGCAACCAATACCCAGCTCAGTAAAACACACAGCAACCGATTTCACGGATTCCGGTCTTTGTCCTGTTAATTTTGAACATGACGTTGAGCAATAAACAATGAACAATGATTTAGGCCAGGTAAAATAGCAGTTGCTTGACATGTCCCGCAGGATAGTAGGGATAGAACTACAATATCGCAAGATATGTGATTTGTCTGTTTGAACGTTTATTCCGTAGACCCATCGCTAAATAATAGTACTGCAAGTGGAAATTGAATGCGCACGACGAGACAACATCGAAACAGTTGTGGATGATGTTCTCCATGAGAAATGTAAGAACGAGACTACTCATTTCTGTACCACCTCCTCGGATTTATGTGACAGGTTAATCCGGTTTAGTGATAATTAATATATTCCAAAGTAGTACGCTTTAGGTAACGGCATTTTGTGGGCCAAATACAAGATCAAATCGGTTGTTGAAAATATCCAATTTTGGGAGGAAACAACGAAATTTGGAAGGGTGTTCCAGGGTTGGTAAACAAAGAGAAATATAATTCCGCCGACGTTCCAGGCGGTCGTACTGTTCACTCAGTTTCAAAGGGTTACCTCTGTGATTGGCTTAATTTCTGCGTTTAAGCAAACTGACGGCCTACGTAATTAGGGTCAAACAGTATTTGGTGGAATGCTATGAGATCGCCGCACAGCCTTCGTTGGGGTCCACTGTAAACTCCCAGTGACTTTAGCATTTGACGGTAGGACAGATATCGTAGGCCCTTAACGTTCTTTGTGGCCCTGCGTTGAAGTTTCTCTAGGACTTCTAAGTCGCGATTCATCCAACGTTGCCAAGCTTGTATGGCGTTTTCAAAGTGAGGGCACAAGTAAGGATTGTGCATCATGGGGAATATAGATGGTTCTAAACTCCTGAATGGTCTGCGCAGCATTTGACGTAATGGTTGGGTCACTTCGCAGCTGCCTCTGACTGCTTTGCACAGTTAAGTTCAATTTGAATGCGCACACCAAGGTCGCATTCTTGGGAAGTTGGTTAAAATGCACGTGAGCCAAGCCGATACATTTAGTCAAGTTAATGGTGCAAATGAACAGCGTGACAATTTTACATTGAACGTTTGTGCATTCTGAACTGATCTGTTTCAAATGATGTTCAGGTCACGCTGGAGCTTTTCGTGGTCGTTCGGTCTTTTGATCACTCGACCTAACTAGGTGCCATCTGTAAATAACAAGAAATCGGTAGTACTTTCTACAAAAAGTGCTTTCCCTCGTCATATAGTTAAAGAAAATCAACAATAGGTGGAGCCCGATCATCGAGCCATGTGGTACTCCGCACTATCTCAATTGAGTCAAACTGGGATTTACATACTCACATTTCCAACGGACGTCCGCGCCGCAAAGTTTCTATCCAACGCAGCAGTGGGTCAGCCATGCCATAGAGCTGAAGTTTATAAAGGAGAATTCGGTGGTCTAGGCGATCAGATGCTTTTGAGAAGTCCAGGTACATGACATCGACTCCTGCTCCACCAGCAACTACTTCATTTCAGCTATTGTGTACAATTAACCGGTTCGTAGTGCATGGGCTTTTTTTATCGGAAGCCATATTTCTCTACTGCTATCATGTTGTGCTTTTCCAGATACTGCATGAGTGCATCAGCGTTGATGGATTCCATAACCATAGAGTAGCGTTAGCGGACGGTAATTGGTTGAGTTTGTGCGACGACTTCCTGTATGAATAGAGTGATGATCCTTCGATTCCATATTGTTGGAACATGACTCTCCCCTAAACAGCGCTGATAGAATGTAGCCAGTGGTTCCTCCAGATCACTGGCTGCTGCCTGTAAGGTCTTCTGTCGAATACTTTCGACACCAAGATGACCGCGGATACGCAGAGACGGCAGTTTCTATGAGAGTTTCTGCAGGAAAAGTGTTATTAGATAAAGCTGACTGTTAGGGATTAGAAACAAGGATAACGTGGATAACTCTCTGGAATGTTTGTGAGTAAGAGACGGGTTGCTTCCGTTGCTGATTGCGTGCACCCATCAGTCGTGATCATTTCAATAATTCCGCGTCGCACCTTACGAAGGCCATTAACATGACTGCGTCAAAGTTTGCTGTTCGTGAAGTATCTCTTCATTAAGTACTGCTGACGAGTTAACTTGTCCTCAAAAATCAAGCTCACACAGACGTTTCGCAGTGTTACGTAGGCAGTCCAGGTTTCGGAATTCGAGGACTCCTTGTGATCTGTCCACGCTAAGTCTCTCAATACATGTATTTACGTTTTCTGCCCTTCATATATCAATAGCTTGTCCTTTGACGATGGAAGGAAATTTTCGCAGACGCATGCGTTACCAGTGTACTAACTATCTTTATACATGTGTCCCAGGAGATTTCTGAAGGGCGTTCAGTTAAGAAGATCCAAGATATCTCCTTAATAAGAAAGGATACACGTTGTAGTGAGTGACCCTATGCACTTTAGCATCCGATTGCTCAAGATATTCCGCCAAATTTAAATAGTTAAACAGCAGGGTCGTATGGTCAATGTGACCCAGTAGTGTGCCTGTAATTATTCCCCTGAACATTACTTCTTCGTTGGCCAACACATGGTCATATATTGCTGGCTTGTTAGCGGTTCGAAATCTGGTTGGATTGGTCACGTAGTTGTACAGATGGTAGCTAGAAAGCATCTCATGTAAACAGGCTTCGAACTGCTTGCTATTTTTCGCCGCTGTTTCAAAGTCATGACATTAAATTCGTCTGCGGTGAGAATGTGATTGCATGATTTGCTCTAAGCAAGATGAAAACCTAATTCGGTTCCCAGCCCATTTCACACGTACAGTGTGGTGGACGGTAAAGTGTATCTATGAGACATGTGCCTTTGCTCCTCAACCATAACGGACAATAAAGCAAATCTGGGGCACGGATCTCTATATTGTCAGTGAGTTCACATCGGAGGTTAGACTTGTAATACCGAAGTACGCCACCAATTCTTCTAGCCCTCTCATCCCGAAGCAAGGACATAGCAGGATAATCGACCTCAGAATCTGCGACCATAAGGCTTAACCAATTCTCCGTAATCAGAATGAGCAATTGCGGTGGTGACGCCTGACGTTTTCTAAGTTCGGCCAAGTTACTACAAAGACCTTGCGCGTTAGTATACAAAAATGATAGTGTGTTGATTATGGAAGGGTTGAGTGGACAACAACTTCATGTTTCATTGTAAACCGACCGTTCGTCGGTTGACCGCTAATCGTTTTTTGCGTGGATGTTTGATTCTTGTGTTTCAGTCAGGCTGCACAGTAGCACGGAGTATCCCAGATCGAGAGGTTCCCTATTGTGTCTCACTGTCCCGTCAGGGATCTCTAATGCCATGTTTTCTACAACTCTTCAGGATTTTGCAAGCAAATATTTTACTGATGTTGCATGTTACAATGAAGTGCTGATAACTAGTGGCCGTGTGCCTGCTAGCTTTAACCAAATCTTAGTAGGCAACCTGAAGCGATGCTTCAACCAGCTATCCAATAGAACTTTTGTCATTCCACCGGAGTATAGCACGACTTCCAATATTTCGGACTGCAGCCCTAGTAGTTTGAAGATGAAGGAACTCCGGTTAGTGATTTAGCGATAACGTCGTCCAAAGAGAGTGCTTCACGGATGCAGCATCACTGCTCTAGGTCATTTGCGTGCGCTTCGGGATCACTGGAGCTTAGTAGTTGAGGAACACGACGGAAAAATACCTTTCATTTTGCTTTCATTCGTCTAATGTCCACCATGGTTTTCTTTTCTTTTAAGCACTAATTTCAAGGAGTACCTGATATTATGCGCACCCTGCTCGATAAGTTGCGTAGAAGAACTGCTGAGGGCAGGACTATCTCTGTCTCCTCAGTTGAATTCAAGGTTACTCGATGAAATTTGGGTTCGTCGTAGTGCACTGTATTTGGGTGACGCGCTACGCGTCATAGCGCAGTTGGTGCAGTCCGAATATCAATGGTGTTATAGATGGAATTCTACTGGGTGCGTGCATCTACCGACTTGCTGGTTATTGTTCCAGACATGGACTCAACAACGTTAGTGCGCACGACCATTAGCGCACTGTGGTTCCGTTTCGAGAATGTCAGTTAGTTTGTTGTGGCTGGTAACTTGTATTGTTTGGCGGGCATTGAAGGATGTTATAAAAACGGCGTCGCGTGTCTCTTGCTTACTCCATAAAATGGACATACCCGTCTCAATCTGGGCGTTCATATCGAGGCGATAGATGGCTCTTTTACCCTGGTTTGCACTGCCGGTGTTGTGACCAACTCGTCAGTTGCGGCATCTAGGACGAGTTAATGGCAGTCACGCCGGATGTGGCCTGGCTAATTAAAGGGCAAGTAAATGGCGAAGTAGTTGACGCAGACGTCCTTAGGCGGTCAGTAAGACTGAGTCTAGCCTTCGAGTTAAGAACAGAGTGCTTAGGGTTTGCTGTAGAACAAGGTCTGTTTTGCTAGATTTGATGTCATAACCTGAAGCTCGCTATCTTCCGGATTGTTTAAGTCATTTTTGACGCTTTTTCTTAGGCTATATTATATAATTAACTATTGGGCTTGCTCTGCATAACTGGAAAATTCAGATCAAACCAGTCAGGTTGGTTTGCCACGTATACTGTAGTTTAATTAAACAAGTACAGCGAAAGTGAAACGAAAGGCCACAAAAAGCACCCTGAATGCCTCATCTAACTAAGTGTGCACATACTTTTCACTACCTTTGCGCTTAGGTGGAATCAATTCCATCAAGGTCCCTTGTTGCCAACGAACGCTGCTGGTGTCGGGTCAAGTAGGTAGAGGGCGAGTGACCCTCACGTTCTTTGTTCCAATCGCACGCTTGATGTCGGTTACCCTAAGTGGGTGTCGCGACAATGACACAAGTACACAGAGTTTGGCTACCTTATTGATTTACACTGGTTCCTGTAGGACAAAGCCGTTGGAATTGGCTTGTACTGTGAGGAGGGTAGCGAGATGTGACGGTGATGAACGAATGTAATTAAAACCACAGGTTAAGTCGTAGCTTTGTTAAAAATGATCTTATGCAAGTAATTATAGGACCAACAGATGGCGCGGTGAATCTGTGATAGATCACAGTATCGCAGCAATAAGAACTGTTAAAAACAACCGTGTCTGGACAAAATCACAAAACGCGCTAAAACAAATTGGGTAACATAAATCACTTTCAGCAGGAAATAATGCTTTTAAATTATGCACATTGAACAGGAGGAGTCAATCCGATTCGAATGAGTGTATGATGACTGCGTTAGGTCAAAATGAAGACGTAATCCTCTATGACAGGGGAAGGCAAATTTACCACGCCAGGAGTCAGCGAAAGCACGTACGTACCTTAATTACCCTATGTTTGTGGGGATGGGTAGCTAGCCACGAAATGGTTTCTCGGGATTCCCAAAGAAAATAGAAAATGCTTTGTGATTGATCAAGGCAAGCAAATAGTCGGTTATGTAAGTTTTGCTGGCAGTAAATTACTCTACGTTTTTTGAGGAGGTAAAACGATTTTAGTTACTTGGAGTAACAAAAATGTGGGAAGGGCGCGGTTTTCTTTTGATTGTTTTTCAAGTACCAAGCTGTGCCATCCGCAATAATAACTGTCATACCTGCAGGTCTTGCCCAGGCGATGCAATCTCCGCAACAGCAAAAACATCATGGAAAAATTAAATAATCTTGGGAATGCTGAGTTTAGTAGAGCAAATGAATGACGTATTAACGAGCGTCAATTTGTCGGTGTTAAACGCATTCATTAACGTATTTCTCGCATATTTTTCTGATTTCATGCGGGAGCAGCATCAAACAACAGTCTACCAATATACACTTAATTATTTATTCTTTAGTTGAGCAACTAATATAAAGCCTTAATAAATCAACCGTCATGACCTACGTCTGGATTCTGTTCGAATGATTGCCAGCCACGTTAAATGTACATGACAACGGCTGAGCATTATGTGGCACGGCTAATACTTTGCTCTTTAGTTGACACTATCTACATGCCATTAATTTTTTTATCCATAGAAACTTATCTTTTTGTCAGTTAGTGCTCTGATTTGTTACTAGTAAGATGCCATACGCTGATTACCAAATCTAGCAACTTGTATCTGACATGACTGCATGTGAAGAATGTCCGGTGTTTCCAACTGCTCAACCACTGCCGTTGTACTCCAGAGTACTTCGTACCCTCACTAGTTTACCCTCTCCGAATCGGTTGTTTCTGCACCCACTCTAGCCATATTAAAAAACGGTTAGATGACGCACCCCACCACTTAAATTATGGTACTTTACGCTACTCCCCATACCACTCCATGGAGAACCACGGCTTTATGTTTGCCTATTAAAGCTATGGAAACACTTCATTCCATAGGAAAGTCCATTCTATTAACCGTCGAATTATTAAATGCATTTTTTCATCAACATCTTCCGGAGACCTACAAGTACACCCAACCGGGTTTGTAAAGCATTGCTTTTTAATCCGTAATAGTTCAGCGTCCATTGTTCGTTCTTCTTTGTGCTGCGCAACTAATTGGTGGTTTAAGAAACATAATGATTAAAACAGAGCCAACACAGACCTCACAAACTACGGTATTCAATGACGTCATGTAGTATCCATCACATATTCGGTGAAAATATTCATAAGTGGGTTTAAAATTAAACATCTTCTAAAAAAGTATTACCACCACACATTTGTTTATTGGCTCTTCACTTGATCTATAGTTTAATGAACAAAACTTCATACAGATGCCAAGGCATTTTGACGCATGTGCCTTGTAAGTGACACATTGTTTATCATCTACATGTGCATGCGAATGTATGGATTGTCAGTTAAAAACAAGCGTCTTATCATGGATTGCAGCCCAGTAAATGTGATGAACTGCCAAATGGTTTAGGTGTTATTTATTTTTGCTTCACATCAAATTGTGGCGTTGGTGCACTTCGTATCCATGTTCGGCTGATCCGTAAACAATTATAACATAGCTGTGTCTTCTGACCTGCATTACCTTTTATTAAAGTACATGATAGAACTTTAATCTTTACCCGTCTTATTTGACACAAGTAGCAAACACAAGTTATACATCTAGTTTAACTCACACAGAGTGTATGTTTATGCCTATTTTTGTGTGTCGTCTCTTGGCGCTCAACAATAATCAAAAATTCGCAATAACGAACAATTTTAACTACGACCAACGCCTGGTATATATGTGTTGCTCATAGGAACATATTTTTGCGCGTGAAACGTTAAAATCGGGGGTAGAGGAATAAGCGACATTTACTAGTGTTACTGCGTCGCTACAGTTGCAGCATAGACTTAGTAGTCTAGCGAGCATTTTCAACTACTGCTGTAAATACCTTGACACCTGCAATTTGGACGTGGACTGCGATTCGTTTTAAAATGAGCCTTGACCAACTCGATCATCGGAGTAGCAACTGATGAAACAAGTGTCTATTAGGTTTTACCAACTGGCGTGCCATGTTTTCGGGCTGGCAACATATAATATCTACCTAATTCAAGTAGGTAACTCTTATACGACTGCAATACATGGAAGCGAAACCCAACGCTTTAGTTATGACACCGGCAGCTTAGATGCAGCTACAAGCCAGCGTGGGGAAAACGGGTAACGTGCGCATCGGTCTTCTCGATAGAAAATCCTGGAAGTAACAGCATTAAGATCACATGTTGTACCGAGCTTTCACTGTCACCTAGGGTTGCGCATATAAACACCCAATTTCCAGCAACTAGCCTCAAATCGACATATGCGGGACAGAACCACATTGTTAACTTTCGTGTGGAGTAACTTTCCCTAGTCAACCTATGGAACAATAAAGAGTAAGTGTAAAGGTCATACTCAGGATCGTTAGGCGGCAGTGTCAAAGGATCGCGGACTATTGCATACCATTTGATTTCGCGTTGCGTCCCCTTTCATTACTCGGAAACCTTTTTGTAGGTTTTCGGACGGTACTTACGAAAACTCTGCAGAATCTTCTCAATCACACTATTATCCGCTATGTGGTGGACTTGTCTTGATCATCTCAATACAAACCAACCGAATTTCAATCATGCGAACCAGAATTACAACATCTACCCAAATACTACTTGGCCAGCTTCGTACCATTGCAAACTACAACTCTATGTGGTACTTGGAGCCCTATTTCCGAGTACTACCTGCAAAGCTGCTTTTCTACCGCCGGGTTTGGATACAATGTGTGGACTACATCGTCACCGACAACTAACTCCAAACAGCAGCGGTGGATAAGCGAAAGTTCTGTTACCCTAAGGCTAGTGAATCACACTCATGTTTCAACATATGTGCGAACCATCATAGCTTCAGCTTGTCATCGACTATCTGTCCAGCAGCGTACGCCAGAGAGCAGTACACATGGAAAAACAAACGACATTGACCGACATGTTGCTTCGACTAACTGTGCAGGTGACAAAGAAACCAAAGTAATCTGGTCCATCAGGGAAAATAGCCCGGAACTTAAACAGTTTGGTTTGCATTGCTTAAAGTAGTCATAACTGCGACATGTTTTTCTCACCCCCTCTGACTGCATTCTTACACAATGTTAAAAGTAAGTAGCCGTACGCTGTACCCCTTAACATCCTTCCTAGTACCCACTAAAAATACTTGTTAGAAATGTGCAAACGAGAAGCCCCTACTTGGGTTGAAACTGAAACAAGCGAAGAGTATAAAAACCACTGCTGCCACTTGCTTAAATCCATCCGTTATTGTTGTGAAAAGAGACGTCCATCACCTAAACTCCGAAATAAATCAAAGTAGCTGTAAACCATTCCTACTTTACTACCAACACGCCGTCTGAAAAGAAAAGTAGGCCTAGAACCCTTAAGGAAAAATTAGCCAAGCTTAAAAGCGAACTTCATTAATGTAGCACAAAACAATGATCAAGTTATATGATATTATGAACAGCCTAGAGGTTCAGCAAATATTAAGCTAGACCGGTTGTGCAAAGCTAGTAGCACGCTAAATTATATTAGCTTCACAACGCAAGAACGCCTCCATAGATCGCATAAGTTTAACATTTTTAATCTACCTGATAAACTGAACCGCGGCATATTAACAATTACCCTTTTAAATGAATAAAATATGGATGGGATCTACTGTCGATACCTCCGACTGAGGAAAATAACACGATCTTGTTTACAATATTCCTAACGTTTCCAGACGATATGGGTGCATCAAAATTCGTACGCAGTAAAAGACTAGTTGTCACGCATCCTAATTGCATAAACATGATCAAACACGATGAAAGACCTCTTCAGAGGCGATTAGCTCTGAACCGAACCGCCTCCTATCACACACCCCACAGTCCTACTGTTGAAGCATGTACTGATGCAGTCATCAGCAACGACGACCTTGACAAGTCAAACGCGTCGTATAACATTGGAGATGACTGGCCTTTCAACCATCAGCGGCCTCGTGAGAGGTACGCAAACAGCGGTAGTTTGGGTCCCTACCTAAAAACACCAACCAAGCTAAAAATACAGCTACTCAGGTGACACCTGCTGCTTACACACCCAACTCTTTTGTCTCTTAAACTAGTCACAAAGCTTTACAATGGTTCGCAGTAGCTTTACTTACGACCTATTGAGCGCAAAGCCAAAACTCTGATCGTCATGTTGCCATCACGTAAAAAAATGTACATCTGACTCTAAGAAGCAAAACATGGCTTATCTCAGACTGACCAAGGAGTGGGCAGACGCAGCGAGGAACACCCTCTCAGGTTTGTTCAGAAGCACTCAAAGCTGAGCAGCTTTGAAGCGTCCAACAAAAGAACGTGCAGATATCCAGCTAGAATAACTTAGTAAAGGTACACTTCTTTAGGTCTCCGCATGCAACTATGACACTGATGTCGGGATAAGTAGCAAGCAGCCGGCCCAACATTTACCCACACTACTTCTAAACATGAATCTAACTCCCGCAACTTCAAGCTGGCAAAACACTTGGATGCGATACCGAAAGATGATGATGGGACTTACGGAGTTACACACACAAAGTTTAAACCCTAAGAAAAGGCACTTATCACCACAAACTTTATTACTAAATTGGCAACAGTACAATTCGAACAAAAACGCTTGTATAGAGTTCAACAATCCCCACCACTGAATATTATAAAAGTAAGTCATTTTTAAAGTAATCTATTTCACCACCTACTCCCCACCAATCCAGAGAATACCACGTGTCGTTCGGAATCAGGTAATAATCAAATTATTGGAGTACTAACTGCATTATATCCCGCACGATGTAGAGCTCAGCGTGTTTCAGATACCTCACAACACGGTGTTCGTAGATAAAATGACGAAGAAACAAACCTTGCCCACCATTTGTATTCTAGTCTAACAACGTCAGGCAAACCAGTCAATATTAACATTCGTACTCGTTTACCTAAATTAGTTATAATTTCAATCACCCGATATTGCTTTTACTACTGAAATTTGGTGCACATTGGAAGTTAGAGACTCACAGTTTAACATCTTATGCCATAAACATTTCTGAAAATTTCGCTCACACAAACGTAATGGTGACTGTGCCATATATCCTCGAAATAACGTGACTGCCAATCTCGCAGAGCAAACTATATGCAGTCACTTGGAAAATACCTTATGGATGGTGATCCTACCTACTGAGCTTCTATTGGATTGTATATATCGGCCGCCCTGAGCAATCAATTTGAAACCCAGAAACCAATCGATATGATCAATGCAGCCACCAACACCACCTATAAGTCCAAAGTTATCCGTAGATATTTCAATCTACCACATGTTAACTGGACGGTGTGCTTCCTCAGAAACACTGCAGAGATTGAGGAAATCACCTCGTGTAGCCACCTCAATGGCCGGACTCAACATGTTAGAGAGCCAACTAGAAGTGTCTCTACCCTAGACCTTGTACTCAAGATGGAAATCTCTTTCGCTTATGTATTCAGTGATAATGCACTACCGGGTTTAGATTATTACACTGCGCTTTTTGGCATAACAACTCCAACTATCGTGTGGACTGGAAATCTTTTAACGCACGTATCAGTACCATTAACTGGAACACGTCGCTCCTAACTCACAATGCTACTGTTGCTACAAATGGGTTTATTAAAATATTTTCCTTGGCGTAGACCAACTTGCACCTGTCGTATGAAGAAATGTCTATCAACATATAAGCAAACTCAAACATCTAAACAAGATCACAACCAAATTGAATAAACTGGAAGCATTGAATCGCAGTAGAAAAAGCCTTGCGTCACTGCTACAAACACAAGAGGATCTGTTAGAGATAAAACGTCTGACAAAAGCGGTCAAAACGGAAGAAGAAAAACTAGTACTTTTATTTTCAGAAAAAGTAGGTACTTCAACGCGACTATTAAAAACAATACACTAAACCTAATCGGGGAATTGAAACCATTACCTTAGACAATAGTTCATTAACTCGCAACATCTGCACAAGCAAAACTAACTGCATTTGTTTTGCCTTCCGCATCGTCTCTGGCACTCCACTATTTCATCCTCCACATCCAGAAAGAACAAACTGGCAAGTCTTTACAATTTCCGGAACTTTAAGGATGGCGCAAATTAACATAGCATCCATTAAAACATCAACTCGTCCAGGCCCAGATGGCCTTACCACAATTTTCATAAAACAGCAGAAAATTTATCTCAGTATCGTTAATAAACATCCTCGCACTTTCTTTCGTTACCGGATACTTCCCATCTCACTCAAACAATCCAACTTAATGCACAAGCACAAGAGTGGCTGGCGATATGAAATGTCAAGCCATCGCTTCATAAATCACACCACTGCTACCTATGAAGCTCTAGAGAGTATAGTCAAGGTGCAGGTTGTCAAGTTTCATACAAAACTGGATCTGATCAATCCCTCATAGCATGGCTTTAGTTCAAACTCTCTATCCAAATACGATTTTTCGACCATGTCAACACTATGACTGACGGAGTAATGCCAATCATTATTATTATGTTGCACATGCAAAAGGCGTTGGACTGCGTGTAGCACAAACCACTGTTGTCCGTTCTTGAGTCATATGCCATCGGAAACTACTAAACTAGTTCGACTCATACCTAAACAATCAAACCCAGGTAGTTGGATCGGACAGAAATACACTGCGCCAAACAAATAATCATCGACGTCTTGTTGCATACAATTAGCTTACGCACTCCATATCATTGCCCACAAAACCTAACTTGTGTCCATGGAACTTATAACCCTTATCCTATTATTGTTTACTCCTGAGTCTCACAAACTAGAAAACTATGATACAAATGTCGATACGTGTTACATCTTAGATGATGCATCTAGGATCCAAGGGAACATTCATGCTCCAAAATTCTTCTATTTGCTTTGTTTTATTATTATAATTTTATATCGCATAAGCATTTAATCTATTAAACGTAAAAATTATCGCTCCGGCCTATGGAGCCGTATACGGCTTCTCAGTTAATATACGCATTGATTTATTGATGCATTTACTTATAACTTGCTAGATGAATTCAACCACTGGAATGCTATCTATGATGTAATCGATATCCAGGTTAAACCTAATATACATAGGGTGTCACGCATCTCAAGTGCACTACGTCGAACCTCGAATTCTTAGAGTAACTCTAAGCTCAGCAGATGAGACAGAGCTCTCCTACTCTCATTCGATCGTCTTCATAACTCACCGAGCAACGTACGCATAGTACATCATTCTCTTTAGATAAATCAATAATAGAAAGCGGATAACAGTTCAGGGCTTTAATAGTGATTGCAAGAAAACCATCTTGGTTCATTGCACTCCTCTATTTCCGGATTTGCTCTTTTACGAGGCGCAAGCCGATGACTACTAGCAATGGTGCAATATACGCAAAGCATTCCTTCTGGGCATTGTTATTGCTAAACTATTAAAAACGACTTTCTCATCAAGCTACAAAGGACGAGGACAAACAGTACGCACTACACTCAAAAGTAATGTCACCAGTCTTATTGGCGACTGGTTAAAGTTTCTCGCCTGCTAGTCAGCCAAGGTTCGACTAAAGGTAACAGGCGCACAGCCATGAATGGTTAGCATTTAGATAGAATTTACTATCTCAGTAAATCCTTTGTATCCTCAGTCCCGCAAGCGATTGACGCAACTACCCACGGCACACGACAGGTCAGAGAGATGCATGAGAGAACATCCTGATCTGGAACATTCTGTGTGGTCTTGCAACCCGACTGAAATTCATCAATTCACAACCGACCAAATTACGATTAGAAGCTGACCACCTAATGATCGGCTTAAAACCAAACAAGCAACACACTTCTTATGTCCAAATCACTGTCCTGTTTGTACATTCCACACAATTCCTTCTTGGAAGGTTGGTCTATCCCACAGAGCGCCACGCTTCGCAACTGCGGGATCTGATCATGATTACAATGGCCTGGTTACACCTTAAGTTAAGTAACCTTGTGATCAATTTACCCGGTAAATCACTGCTTCGGAATGATAGAATCAAATGGAGGGGCAGTGTATTTCTTTACTACAACGTTAACCTCCGATGCGGTTACTGTTCTCCATAAAATCCCCACCAGTGATTCGCCTTGGTGCCGGCTATGGTTGACGAAACAAGGATGCATGTCTTGTATGAGTAATTTGCCATCTGCCAAACTATACGTAGGTAATGAAATCCAAACCGAATCCCTTTTAACAAGTTGACTTTAAATCATACAGCCGCATTCTCATCGCGAGAAACTTTAACGTGCACTACCTGGAAAAGCAATCGACCGATGGTGCAGTTTAAATTCCGCAAACTCCAATAGAGTGACGCTAATGGCCTTCATTAGGTACATCGCTAAATCCATGCACTCCTTACGGCTGACTGGGGCCCAAGATCAGCTTTCTATCGCCCAACCATTTACGGTTTCATTACTACTAAACATTTCAAAGGGTAACCAACCCAAATATTCTCCTCGTTTCTATTACTGCACTGTCAAGTCTGTCCAACGTCACCATCACCGCATAAGCTGAATTCTAAGTGTTTTCCCTGCCTACCACTGGTTCTTCTGGAGTATATAACATTTCGCCGAAGACTTTGCAGGAACGAATCTATCAGAGCCACTGGTCATTTTCTATAATCGCTATCTGATGAAGAATCAACTTCCACTAAGATGGAAGCGAGGGATCAGCAATTTTATTCATAATGTCTGTAGTCGCATTGGATCTACCAATTATCGTCCGATAATGCTGTTTCCTATAATATCCAAATTATAGTATCAGTCATCACAAATGCGATGATGCAATATCTGGAGTACTAGAGCGTAATAGCCCAGAAGAAGCGTGACCTCCGCCAAATCATCCATGTACTATTAACCATTTAATTACATACGATAGCTGTACTGACGTAGTTGAAGTTGGAACAGGAGTTGAAGTCATGTTCCTCGAAATCTCAAAAGCCTTCGTTTACTTTAAGCAAATAATTCCACATGATAACCTTCAGAAGTACGGCATTGGCGTCCAAATCGTGCGCCTTACATGCAAGTTTCTACACAACTTTGGTCGTAATTGAGAATGCAGGTATTTCTGTCCCTGGAATTTAATGTGGAGGTCATTGTACCACAAGGCTCAGCACTATAACCTCGTCTATATTTGGTTGTCATAATCTAGCATAATCATTTGCTTCCGATTTCTTAATCTCCTCAGACAATAGCAAGATAGTTCGAGCGATCAAAGGACCGAAAAGCACAAAGTGCCACAGCGTGATCCCAACTCAATTTCCAACTGGTCGGTTCAGAATGTCCTAGTATTCAATGTAGTCTAATGTTGTATGGTATAATTACGCACTATGCGCGACCTCATGTATTGCTTTAGGGCACACAGACTGCAGACCAGCTCACGGGGACGTAGACTTGGCGCGCACATTCGGAGTGAACTCAACTGATCAAATAATTATGGGGTGTTGGCGAAAGCAGCAGCAAGCTGATTGACCTGCTGTCGGAAGGTTCGGGAGATTTGATCCATCGATTTCCTGGATGATGCAAAACATTTTGGGCGCTTTCACATTGAATAAGCAATTCAATCTGGGCAAAAAATGTTTAAAGGAGACCTATAGATGTAAGAGACCACAACCAAGTACCATAACGAATGTCAAAGCTCTACGTAGTTACTCTTAACAACGAAGTCTGAAGTTACTGGAAGTTGTCAGTGGACGCTCTCAAATTGCGCCGTAATCTCTTATTAGTTACCAAATATTGTATGACCCTGTGCACGGATGCCGCCATTTGTTGAAATTTAGGCGCGACAGCTGGCTCAGAGCATACCGCCTGAAACTGATCGAAAAAGACAGCTATCTAGATTTGCGATGGAATTGCTGTTCTCTCCTGGATTGTTAACAATGAAACTCACTTGCAAACTCGGTATACTTCCATACTTTGTCTATTTTCAAAATATTAGTATATGCTGTCCTTAGCTCCTAGCAAGCATTTACCTAAGCTGCATTACCTTGGGTTACATTCAGTATGGCAATCTATCGGAGTTACTTGTCACCTGGACGGAAGGAGGCGGTACATGGTGATGCATACTTATTGTAATTTTTTCAAACTATGTCCGCTAGCAAAGCGACCCAAGTTGTTTTGTATGCGTGCATTCAATTGTTATATTAGACTATCAATATTTAGCATCTTAAGCAAGTCGGCATATTTTTAAGCAATGAGCACGTGTCATTTGGTGTTGTACTCTTTACTCCAACCATCCTACGAAAATTATCAAGCCTCTGCTTTTTATCCCAACATAGTAACTCCAACATGAGTGGGTAGTCGTGGGAAGGACGAGGGCGAACATCATCACCTATGGTACGAAAGTAAACGATTTCTGTAGTAAACCCTCATCTTCTTCAACATCGCGATTTAGTTGCTGCGAGGTACCAGTACATGTTCTGAAATAACTGTGGGCTGTGTTTTAAATTCAAAGCAACTAACTGAATGAAAGCTTTTGAATTTTGTATCTACTGTTTAGCTAAAGAAGCGCATCCGGAGCTAAATTTATCCATGTGCGTTTTATATTCAGTGATAGGAAGGACAAGCTGAGTAGTTTGCTGCATAAAGTTGATTAGGTCCGATGGTCTGACATTTATTGGTAGTCCTAACTTCAACCTAAAGCTTTTTACCATTCAGTTCTCGCAATACCATTTCGTAATTCTTAAGAAACAATACCTAAGAAGTGATCTTCAGTACGTCCAGACAGAAACTAAGGCACAGTATTGAATAAAAGACAATTGTGTATTTAATAGGTCATCCTTTTTCTATGTGACCCTGATCGTCTCTTTAGAATTGGATAATTCATTGAATATGCTGCCAGGAATTAACTTATTCGCAGTACAAGTCAAGGGTTTATTTCATATAATTGTAATCAAATTTGGAATAATCCGGATTATCATAGTAGTCTACAATGATTACTTCTGTACCAAAGCTTATGCCCAACATAGCCACTGACCTCACTCATTCAAGATTATGATTCTGTTTAGCAGATATTAACTGCTTGCTTTATGTATTATGTGCACAATTATTTCGACGTAGACCACACACACGTCTTGGCAGTTCACCAGAATTACTCATTTCGTCCTCACTAGTAATGTGCTAAATGAAGCTTGACGAGTATAGATTTTGTGCTGGATCTATACAGTGCTATCAAACCGACTTCTAACTTAGAAGCTAGAACTTCAATGCTCTTGCCAGTAGTAACAATTACGACACAATTGTGTTAACACGTTTTTCCTGTGCATCAGAAATGTGAAGTCGCCAACAAGCTATTACCTACGCGATTTCATCAGGGTGGAGATATATATAGCCATTATTATGCGTGTCTTCATAATATTCATTGATCTTTATCGCGGTATCATCTCAGGCTGTCCACAGCTACGGCAGAGATTTACCATGCTTGGTCAATATTAATTATTTGTGCCCGTCTAACCTATTTAGAAGGATTGTGTAGCTGAATAATATTTTGTAGTTTAAACTAGAATCCTAAGAAATGTAATGACACTGTTTTCGTTGATGACGCACGCGACTGTCGACTGGTACATCGAATTATGGTACTTAGACACAAGGGGCTTTATGCACTTTGGCGGCAAGGTTAGTTATTGGAGTAAAATTTGCATAGGCAAAAATACGTGAAATATACGTGTTCTGAATCGCGACCGCTGTTCCGTACATTCTAAGGCGGGACTTCACAAGTTATATGTCGCAGTAAAATCATTGAGGTGAGCAGCTTCATTTAAATTTTCACATAGTGTCTTAATGTTTAGGGCGACAGTTTCTGCTCCAAATTTTTGCAATTTTTATGAACAGGTCGTCAGCCCAAACTTTGAAATCGACACTTTAAGCAGTTAGCTCACCCTTAAACATCGTCTTATTTCCGTGCTTTCTAATACTGATCAAATAACCTTTATTGTTTAGCATCGGGCATATTTTCGCTTAACACTCGCTTTTCATACGGGGCACGTCAGAGATTTTATTTCAACCATTCGCTTGTTCACAAGGGGGTAGTTAGGGGAATTAAATGGTGGAGATACACATGCTTTAAATCTATGCCCGGAGAGAGCCATCACACGGCCGGTTCTTCCTTGCAGAAATTGTTAGGACTGCGCATTCCGAGTGACCTCTGTGGGTCCAGAACCCGCAACCCGACTTTCCTCAGTGCGCGGTCAATAGAACTGTGTTACGAACGATAGTTACTGCTGACATGGTTAAGTTTCTAGATGCGATCTAGCGGCACTCACAACCCACTGACTAACATGTTATTGCTGTGCAGATGGCCATGTGGACCCTCGCCAAACGAGTAACACATAAAATTTTGGCCGCCGATTAACTTTTGGCGTTCTAAGCGGTTTGCTCTGCGTACCGACTGCAGTTAATGGTTTATATTAACTGCTCGGTGCAGGTGACATGTTTAATTATAGGCATATACAGATGAGAAGATGGTCGCAGGTTTTGGCCGATGCACGTTATTGCACATAAAATCGCTCAGTAATAAAGTGAGAGGAAGCGCGACGCTGCCAGATCTTCATCACAGATCTGTCAGCACTAGTGTCCTACCGAGAAATTAGCAGATTGTTATGAGAATGATTGAGACAATTTGCTCAGAGTCACGTGAGTTTATCCACTTAGTGTCAAGCAGGAATTTTATAACTTCCAGATAAGTAATAATTTATTTGACGAAAATAAATTGTCAATTATGCAGTCACCACTCTTGTACGATCTACTGGTTTCATTTCCTATACGAATTTGCATGGTAACTGCCATGAAAGTGCCAGATGATGTGCTCCAGCTATACTCGCACAAGGAGCTGACGAATTTCCCCATGAACGGCCGCTCTCGCATAGTTTCTGCCAAGGCCAAAAGTGTTATAAACAAACGTTTACAGTCACATGAGTAAACAAAAGAAATGTGGCTATTTGACCCCTGCGCAGAACTTTAGTCGATCAGAGGGCTAACTTTCCAGAGCTCAGCCACTCCTGATTGTGTGGCCATAACAGATATGCGAATATTTGTTATTACACCCTAGTAAAATTTACGGAAGAGATCAAGGTTGTTTGCACATTTGCGTAAAATGCACCCTGCTCCACCATCCTCAGATTAATCCATTGACGCAAGGAAAGTGCAGCAATCGACGGTAAGCAAACGGAACAAATTCCGGGTCACCTTGTATCGCCTTTTTAATAGGGCGACAGCTACTGCAAATATGCACTCGTGTTCGTGACGCAGAATCACCACATTAACTGAAAATTACCCCACACAAGTCTTTTATAAAATTTAATGGATACGCTGTGTTCATCACCACTATTCGAATGTAAGGTAGGCCTCAGAATTAATTAGCGCAACACCAATGATCAGTACTCAAAATCACAAATCGTACAGCGATGCAAGTTTACTTCCGCTTTCCACTGTACAATAGCTTGCGGTCAGACAACATCACAGGCGCTCACAAAACAAGCGAAGATGATTGATCAACGAATTGTGATGACTTTCCACTTAAAACAAGTATTATTATGCAACTCCAACTGTTGGATCCATAATAGGTTATTGTTCATATTTTGTTTGGACCTAAAATACCGCGAGAGACAAATTTATATGTCACGGCTTACGCCTTAAGCTGAAATTTAAATGTATTGCCCAACCTTAACCTAATGCAACACGTTACCATAAGTAGGACGCCAAAATCTTTCACCGGACACCAAAGAGGTTGGTACAAACCCTGTGTTCACCAACTTGATTGAATTGAATTTTGATTGAATTGAATTGAATTTCCATAACTGCTAGAAGTGAAGCCGTGCACCCAGTGAATCGTCCTTTATTTGGTTATGTAACTAAGAGATCGTGTGTAAAGCCTTTCAATTGTCTAGAAAGGTAGAATGGACTAAGACAGTCCAGAGCAACGTCTTTTGATAAAGGTTTCTAGTGTATTTATTTGGGGTCTGGTAGTCGAAAATTTCCCGGCAACCAAAGAACTAACACTAGTTTATTCTGTAAGCATAGGCGTGACTTTAGCTGTGATATTTGGCAAGAACATTAAGGGTTTCCTCTTATTTAGACGATATTCTTATATAGCCTGTCCCGAGCCGCTATCAAACATGTCGGTTTACGCATGATGAAGTGACGAAATATTATGCAAACGTTTGCTCACGGTCGGTCGAGTTAGTGTATATACTGGAGAGCAATAGTGGGGTACGCCATTGGCTGCATTGCTTGTTCCAGTAAATATTCTACAATTAATTCAAATCTATGGTCGACAGTTCTGCTTGCTCTAAATAGGTTATAGTGATCTACAAAAAGAACACATGAAGCATATTACTAAGAGCCCTAATGATTATTCATGAACTACGATAGATTAATCTGAGCATGAGAAATTCATCTACTTGAAACCTATTCGACGACCAATCCAGTGCGTGAATAGCAAACATCTTAACAATGCCCAGGTTCGCGGCATTGGTGATAACTATTGACGCGAGAGATTCCTCGACATGTCGAAATTAGGGCAAGACGCAAACATTTGGCTTGTATACAACGACCTTACTGAAGCAAAGCAGCACAAAAACTAACCAAAATATCACCATACGTAGCCTTTACTTGACGCCGTTTTATTACTTTAACTGATGGACACGTATTTCATGAAGTTCTGTCGCGTTTGCTAGAAATGCTGCTGCTGTTCAGGCGTTTCATGAGAACCATCGTATAATTTCAATCTCGGTTGAATAATGTCAAGCACCTTAGGCTGGAGATTTCTCTTGTAGAGACATTCTCGTTGATAACGTGATGATACTGAGAAACTATTTAACTATGATCTGTCTGATGTTTGTAGAATGTACTTACAGTCCACTGCATTCACACAGTTTATTACAGTTTGCTGATTCGGAAACTGCCCGGACTCATTGTTTCAGCATGTTAGAGCGCCAGTATCATTTTTGGTCAAATACTTTATTAAGGTAGGTTTTCGCTGCAACAACCCTTGGATCACAAATAATGCACCATCACGTTGTTAAGGTTGAAATGGTGAAGGCATATTTCATTCCATTTGGTATTAAACTTGAATACCATTGTTTCTAATTAGGTGTTAAATGCCATAAGTGTGCACCAACGCCCGCTGTGTAGCACACGTGATGAGGAGTCGAAAACGTAGGGTTCGAATATAGGCCGAAATGAGATCAAAATGAGATCGAGTGTCGGATTACAAGGTAGAACTAGGCCAAATTTTGTGTGAAGTTAAGGAAAGCAGGAATCCAGCAATGTAAATGCCTTATCCATGCACCGATCTGATTAGCGGGCCAAATTTTAAAATCAGTTGTGGATCTTCTACATTTTGAAAGCTAATATGTTTATCGGATCGATTTAACAACCCACCTCACCCGTGCGAGTTTAGGTAAGTGGTTACTTGCTACACATCATCATGCGTGTAGGCATGTGGTAGAAAGATATAAAGTGCACAATAATGTCAGTAATGTATATTTGAAAGAATACGATAGGTAGTCATTCAGCGTTTATCAAAGTCACAATTGTGTTCCTTGTCCCCTTATATGATTCGAAGTCATTTCCAGCATACTAAAAGCAACAAAAACCGATTATTCCTCCGACTTTTTTATTTCTTCATTGAAGACACGTGGTATGTTTCGGTGGATGCAACTGAGATTGTTGATACTAATGAAGCGAAAATATTCGTACTTAATTGACTAACACCGTGCAAATTCAATGGGGGGAAAATACCAGAGAACAATGAATACATTGTCAACGCGTGAGATGAGTAGGGTATTTGAGAAGCTGAAACGCCCTTCCAAGAAATCCATTTGATTCCCCTTTTCCGTGATAATGTGCTGTTTTGTTTATGCCAGCGGGCATAAACAAATAAGGTTATCGGAATAGACATAGAAGAGATAGTCAATTTATCTTATCTCTTAAGATTTCACGTGGACAAATGAGCTAAAATATAGTTAACAGTATGAATTGGCAGATGCCGACTAGAGGCAAACAGAGAGGAGAAACGATTATTAGAACGAAAACCATGACTGTAAACATGTCACTGCGTATGTAAGGACACAGACGCATGGCACATCGTTAAGCCGGCTGAAAAGAAAGCGGGATGTTGAGTAGTGGTGCGACACAACGCCGTGCTGTTTTTGTGTTTTTATACAAGTGCATGCATAAAATACATACCAAATCGCTTTCATTTCTCTATGAAATTCGTTGTATTTTTCTACCTGGTAGCGATGTTGTGTGAATAATCGAAACTGTCAGTACAACTTAACATGGTCAACAACAATATTCTTAGTGTTCAAATTGATGTAAGCATAAAAATGCGTCCACATAATTGCACCTTCGAGGTTTGCTCATGTAAATTCAGTTGCCTTCACTCTAAAACGCATAAAACGTCACAGTTATGCATCACCGTGATATCCATACTACCAAAGTGCTGTAATCGGACACATTCTAAAAAGTTATGGCGTCGAAATATTGTAAAGAATTGTTGTCATCTCTAATTATTCTGTTTACCGGACGACGGAAAGTACTCCTTTGATCTGCCGGGTCGCCTGACTGAGTGGCAATTTCAGTAGCGAGTGCCTTTGTCCTCACAAGTAACCTCAATTGAAAACACTGAAAATTTGTTGAAGGCCGCTTTCGTATGGATCAAAAGGAATCATAACAAGATTTTGGCATTTTTGCCAATTCTGGATTTTGCATTACAAGACATGTTGGGTCTTTCCATGTGGCACAATTTAAGGTTAGGGCGTGATAATGATAGACCGGTGCTTCCATATGTGGATCATCAGGTTCCATGGGAAACCCTTCCACAAAGACCGTTGAACAGCCGCCCATCTTAGATTGCTCATAGAATAATGAAATCACAAAAGAGAATTTTAAGTTGGACTGCTCTGTTTGAGAAGGGAGAACCGAAATAATTCTGTTAATTCTTGTATTTGTCCGATTGGCTAAAATAATAATGATAAATTATAAATAGATCTTTTGAAGCGATCGATGCAGGTTCTGCGTCTTAAGCTATTTTACTGAGCAAAGTACAGTAGCGTATTTTCGCCAATCCTTATAACCAACTAATAGCCTAAAATCTGCATGTGTATGTGTTTGAGAGGTTAAATGCTGTCTTGTCAGTATTTTCCGCAAAAATGTAAGGAAATGCAGAGCAATTCCAGTTTCAGCCTTGGAACTACACTACATCATACATGTTGATTTTCGTTCTCTACTGTCATCCGACAATGTAACGCATTTACGTAGCGTAAGAGAGGTGGATCATGCTACTACCTAATTGAAGTGCCAACACTAGTACAGATTTGCGAGTTGTCTGTTTGGAATCTGTATGGGAGACATATAGACAAGGTGGAGTCAGAGATGCAACACAAAGGGGATGTTGATATGAATTGTGATCGTTACTGCCAGTGGCAGGATGCGGCGTCTGGTAACTTTGGAGCGGACATCTTACACGGTAGGTAGATTGGTCAATTGGATATAAAGATAACAGCTGGATGACTTGTTTGGACCCAAGTGTGTTTAATCCTCGATTTTACCACGCTGTATGGTGACCACGGATGCATTTAGATCAGCTTCTTAAAATGCAGCTTATATAACTAAAGCTAAATCAGATAGACAGACAGACAGCCAGATAAACAAAGAGGCAGATGGAGATACAGGGACAGACTGATCTAGAAGTGCTGGTTGAAATTCGGTTCCCACAGGTGGTGGAATTGGTACCCGCCTGGGATTTACAATCGAAAAGCTTGTGACAACTTGTCTGATCATGCTACTGGCATTTAGTCTACACGACAATATACAGGAATTTGGGGAAGAAAGATCGCTTATGCAAGTCAGAAACACTTAGTAGATGGTGTGGAGATTGTACTATTGCAGCCGGACCAAAAGAGGTATCAGTATCATAGACAAAACTGATTACTAATTTAAAGTTATTGTCTTACCTCGATTATTATTAGAAGCCCATAGAAATGTTCCAACGGAAAGACAAGTTCTTAATGACCGAAAAGTAATAAATATACCCTCTAGTCAAATAATGTAAACAGTAATAATCCAATCGACGATGACTGCTGGAATTCGTGTCGTCAACAACTCTATTCTGTGATTAAATGGATTAGCTGAGATTTCCTTGTAGATTTTATACAATTGATGATACTTTCACACACATCTCCGTTTGATATGTTAGCAACGCGGTCATCATAACTACTCTCACCGATTAGACAGAAGCTGACAGCTCACAATTTAAGAGCCATCTTCAAGATCATCGAGAGCGTTAGAGTGTAAAATATAAAAGCAACCAGCTATTTTCCATCGCAATAACTTTGACAAACAATATTAAATCAGAGATTTCATTAGCCTCGCCTACTAAAAACGGCACAAGAATAAATCAGGTAATTTCTCAATAGAGCAGCCGAAGTGGTTGGTTCATCAGTGGTCCCATAGAGTTCGATTCGCCTTTGCCTTGCGGCTATACCTACGGAAAGACGTGATAGAAATGACGATAACATTGTTCAATTTTTAAATGATTTCCTATGGCCAAATTAGCAAAGAAACCGTCGTGTGAAATGATTGCGCGGTCACAATCGTATACATGTCACGTAGAATGTACAGTAGGCATAAGTAATGGTTCCGTTGACCAGACTGCATTATTGCTAAAGTTCGCTCTGAAACAAACGGTGGTATAGTCCTCATGAGACTTCGGAATTCACATAAAACTGATGTCTTGGTAAAACATAGAATCCAAAGTAAAGCAATATGGATGCATGTAGGTACTTTGGGGGTTGTCATTTTTCCTCAGAAAAACAGAAGGCACTCCGATGTTATAGTGGAAGAATGAGGAAGATATGCCTTGATGATATGACTGATACACAGCTCGCCCTTCATGACGGCTATACTGAGGCCCTGGTCTAAGGAAACTGGTATCCGACCGCAAGTCTGACAAAGAACAAAGTTGGAAAAGCTCAACTACATCATTGCCATCCTGAGTAGACAACAATTTTGACCTGATCAGTCAACGGCTAATAGGCTGCCAATGACACTCATCATGTTCAAGTGTAGCGCATTCATTCCGCTTACATGTAAATTTTACTTTTCTATTTCAGATGAAATGGCTGTGAAAGTTACACCATTCTATACACGATAATGTACCTGTCCTTGTGTGAAATCCTGCATAAGTTGTAACGAAATAGTTTCATCTGAACGCATCTGTGAGTGTCACCAAACTCAATTAAACCGAGGACTTAGCAAAAACGTTTATTTAGGGAACACAAATCTAATGTGTGGGAGGTGTCCGCTCCAAATGGCTTATATGCCAAAACTTCACACATACAGAAGCGATTATAATTCGGTTTAATAGCTTCTCTGTTTGTTAGGGTTTTTGGCGTCGCCGTGGCCACTGGTTCTCTATGTAGTTACCAAGTGATCAGGGCGAAATTTAATTTTTGCAGCTCGATCGCCTGGTTTCTTACTCCACTTTACCTTGCGTTAGCTATCTAAAAGTTTTGTATTTGGTCGGATAAGGACTTATGAAAATATCACTTCTAACTTGTCAAAACTATTTACCGACCATCTAACTGTGTGCCCTAGTACTTGTTCAGTTATATCTAGTGAGAAATCTTTATTGTGTTCAACCAAAAGCGGAAACCCAATTAAGCCTGTTAAATTGCTTGTAGAAATCACTGAAGCATATGTGCTGATTGTTATTAAATTTCAATCGGCGCAGTATATTTATCGTGCTCTTCAGTCGCATTTCATCGATAGGTTGTGTCATGTTGACTTAAATGGACAAGTTGATAGATAAAATGCTTGAAATGTGCATTTATTTTGATAATGCATTCATCAACTGTGGTGTCAAGGTTGACCTTAAGTCCACGTCCTTAAAATCGCTTCTTGGGTTTTTGGCCTTAGATTTTTAAACCGAAAATACTTTGAACCGGTGACTGGTTGAATAAAAGCACCAGTGTTCAATTTGTGCTCAGTGTCTAGTTAGAGCATGTTAAAAGTTTGTAGACAAAAACATTTCTGTTATGGTTCCATCATGTTTTTTTCCACATAGGTCCCATTTATGCGAGAGGTTTCTAAAGGTAAGGCTCACTTGAAATACTATAAAATTTCTTTGGTGGCAACTTATATGTTGTTTAAACTGCCAGCATTGAGTCATGTCACTGTTAATAGAGCGAATGAAAAGTGCTTGCGACATTACGTAACACATTTATTGCGTATAGTGGTGGTAATGTTAGCTAATCCCGCAGTCACCAATGGTGTTCCTGTTTCGTCATTTATTCCTTAATTTCATTATACCATGGTGATGTATTTGGAACCACACAAACGGAATTTGACCTCCGTGATCACCAAATACAAGTCGACAGCTCCACAGAGTTATGGAATGCGCAGTTTCATTATATTGAAATTGCATTGCTGTTTATCGAACTGCATGATTTTTCATACGATGCAATTGGGTTGTTCAGCACCTTTAAAATCAAAAATACTTGCCTCGTGAACACTAAGCTGTGAAGCGGGACTAAGAAACATTTCTACAAAATGTGTTTTCCTCGTCGCACTGAGTCTTCATGCGTTATGGTCGACGAATGAAAACTTAGAAATAAGAATATAAAAGGACGAATGTTGTGGGATGACAGTCATTTCGTGCTTTCTCGTCCGCCACATACATGTAATTAACAAAGAAACTAAAATAGGGTGGTAGAATATCGAGTTGCTGTATTCCGATTGGTGCGTTACTCGCTACCACGGTAGCCTTAATGTCACTGTCAGCTGTTTTCGTACACTGTGGTGGGCGCAGTCGTTCCATCACAATGGCCTAGAGAAGCTTAAGCATGACATGTTCACTCTCTGTGATTCAAGTGCCGATTTAGTTGGCTTACTAAATCAACCTAACGATACACATCCAGCATTGAAGTTTACCTAGGAAATGGAAAAAAGAAGGAAAACTGTCTTTCCTAAACGTACTACTGGTGAGACAGGATTACGGATCACTTGAGAGAAGCGTCCTTGGGAAGGATTCCTGGTTTAGGCAACACACGCACATTCTAAGTTTTGTGCTTTGAGGTAACAGTCCGCTGCACGTATTACCGAGCCTCCAAAATCTACAGCCCGGAGACGTTAGCAGATGACAAAGAGCACCTATTTAAAGCGCTTCTCTCAAACGATTATTCCTCTTCTTTTCTCAAAAACACGCTACGTCTCGTGAACGCAATGAATCTGTCGTCATATTTCCAAAATATGATGTGTTTCTCACAGTTCCGTTTTAGGGTGACATCTCCTTCTGTCTATTGAATAGAAGACTTTCCGTTGCGGTGACAAGAACCTACCCAGCCGCAAATCCACACGTTCATGCTGACACTACTTCATTTATTATTCAGCACCTTACATACAGATTACCGGCCAAGTCCGGATCCTACGTGGTATATCAATTTACTTGCACCTGTATTGATAATTGTATCGGATATACTACCAGGAGTCTGTAGACAAGGTTAGCTGAGCACTGTCCCGGGTCTCTATTAAAAGAACTACCGGAAGTATCAGGAGTTCCATCCTTGAAGATCTGGGCCTAAGTAGACATGAAATTTTGACTACTGATGCTTTCAAGGTTTTCTACACTGTGTCAAAACGATATGCTAAGGGGATAAAAAGATGCCTCATTAAGATTGTGGAGGCGATAGCAATCAAGTTAACGCAACGGGAGTTTTGCAAGCAATGGACGCTGCTGCAATCGCTCCCGCTGCCGTGGCCCTGATAGGGATTCATCTGTATGGAACATTGATGAGACCAAAGGTTACATCACTTCTCAGGTGACCGAACTTGCTTCGCGAAGTGGTCAGTGAACTGTTTCAACTGTGGTCAAATAAGGCCAGTTTTCATCGACAACACAGGCTGTATCACTAGGCTCGATCAACGTAATTTTCGGCAGAATAAATTCACACTATCTCCTACTTTCGTTTCAGCTTTCAGCAGCATACTTAAGTTATCTTTGTAAACATGTTTGTCTGATGTGTGTTACCGAAAAGTGACCTCTCTGCTTCCGTGTCTTTCAACACGAAAGACTTATACACAGTCCTCATGGGCAGTCAAAGACCCGGTATGCTCAAGCTTCTCGAGGTCATTGTTATGGAACGACTGCGCCCACCACCGTGTACAAAACAGCTGACAGTAACACTAAGGCTTCCGTGATAGCGAGTAACTCACCAATCAGAATACCGCAACTCGATGTCCTATTGCCCTATTTTAGTTTGTTATTTGCATGTACGCGTCCGAGGCGAAAGCACGAAATCATTGTCATCCCAAAACCGCCTTCTGATATTATAAAAGAGAGTTAATGCTTCATCTAAGTACTTGATAGTACCCGCGTGTTATTAAGTTATCAACATAAGTAACTTTAATCAAAACATTCTTCTGTCATGCTTGTAAGGAAGAGCTTCCAAACACCATGTATTATTCTCAAGCTAAAATAGCAGACGTCCATATATAACCTGATCTCTTGAATGTGTAGGGGTTTTCCACTGCAATATATGCGTTTACCGTAGTGTAGTATACTATTTTATTAAAATGAGAATCTGTTTATATAAACTGATCGTAATGGTGGGCTGAATTACATATTTTATGTTATTCCAGCCCAGCTACCTTTTGGGTAGCACACTGCTGAATTAAATTAAAACTGACCACGTCGTTCGATGACAAACAGTCGAAACATGGCCTTTTGCTATGTCTGGATCTTACCTTATGCTTACTCGTTACTGAATGCGATCCGATTAGGTGTTACTTGTAAAATGCTCTAACGACATAACATTTTTGAATGCATATCTAAAACAACATTCATTTCGGCATTTAGCGAGTTGCACTGACCAGGCTTCTGATAGAAACAAATGTGCCTTCTTGTTTAGGATTACCTTGTGACCTCGTAGGACAAAAGTTAAATCCAGTATTTATAGATACTTCCACAGAATAAACTTACTTCCCTAATACAGCATGAATCTTTAGTTTTGTATCGTTTGCACTGCACACGACGAACACTGATCGACCTTGCGTATCAATCGACTTTAATCATAATATCTCTGTGATCCATGACTGAAAGTGGTACTTTTAGTGTCCGTTACTGACATAATTGGGAAGCAATCTACCCAAGATAAAGCATTGGTTTGGACTCAAGAAGTGCATTATAGTGATGATGATAGTCTTTCCACATTTGCCAATTTGAACAATGGAGACATTTTGTTATGCATCTCTTCTCGTGTTTCATGGTTAAATATAGGAACTGCGATCGCGTGTTCACAGTCAGTGGATTTGCTCAAACATTGGGTAATCTGAGTAACTACTGGAATTCTCTTACTGTTAATTGTAAGCTCCACTTTGGAATCATTAAATCGTGCACTTTTACTGTTTTCGTGCATTGGGAAGGTTTCAATAGCTATAAAGTTTCCAATTAATGCTAACGAATTTCGAAGTGGGCATATGCAAATAATGATCTGTTAATGTCTATTCTGCATCAAGGGCGTGTTTGGGACATGACAGCCTTAAAACGGTTTCTCCTGTGTATGGTGGAAAGTGCGTAAAATGTTGAGCTTGAGTATTGCGCTGTCACTTACGTTGGCGTTGCCATTATTTCCGACATCATAGATGCAAGTTCACTAACCGAGATGTTCACAACTAGAGGAGAACAACCGTTGGTTTAATACTCGTAGGACGACACAAATTATGCTTCTTGATAAGTGCCAGAAATTTGCGCCGCAGTGTTGGTAACATCCTTCTTCACTTAATTCTGTAGAGGTAGGCTTAATTAGTATTCTGAAAGATTTAAGAAACACTCGAGGTAACAAGCATTGTCAGATATGGAAGCCGTCCCCGTCTACATTGTACAGTATCTGCTAGCACAACACTTGGATAACGAACGCAAACGAGTAACCTATCACTTTCAATGTCATAAATCCCCCGCCAGACGAAATCTCTAATCTATCAAGAGTCGAGGTTAGTAGCTTATTTATCCGTTATATAGTTAAAGAAGGACATCATCACGCAGCAATTTAGCCACCAGCTGGACATGGCAAACGAATTTCTAGGTACTCACAACCGAGTATATAAAATGAAAAGACATATCACTGATGTTAAGGGTAAAAGAATAAAAGCATTTAATGCTACCTAGGACGATCGGTGTTAAAATCTTACTTTCTAAAATAACGAAATAAAAGGTAAACGGTATATATATTAATAACATGAAAATAACAGAACTAATACTATGAAAGTTGTTCTAAAGAGACGAGACACGTCCCGTCCTAATTTTCCCCCCAAATTCAAAATGCTTTCACAAAATCAGTTACATACTCACCTTTAACTGAGAATTAAGCCCAGATTCTTCCTAGTAGCGCAATGAAGATTAGCGAAGTTAACCACAAACGTTGAATAGAGGTATTGGGGCAATATTTATAATAATTATAAATGACACTCATCCGAGTACTAGTGAAAGTTAGAGCAGAAAGAATAGATCACATGCATGATGAACATTTGATTTCAGTATGATTGTTCACCTAGTGAACGATAGAAAATCGAATTGATGAAGTAAATAATATAAAGTGTATGATATGCGGCTCGTCAGTTACAGGAAAAGTGTAGAGAACGACACCAGAGTTTGTACACGATTTTGTTGATTGCACCAAGGCATTTGATACGTTGAACCGCGAGGCGTTATGGCGCGTGTTGCGTAATTTTGTTTGCTCGCGTAAGTTTGTAAGTTTATTTGAATGTCTGCACAGTGGTATGCGGGAGAGGGTGCAAATAAGGGAAGATACCTCGGATGATTTTGCAATTGTCTCTGGTATGAACCAAGGCTGGGTCTTACCTTCTGCCCTCTTTAATATATATCTTATTGCAATCATATATCGTGCCTTTGATGCGGCATGTGTCTACCGTGTTCATGTGGAGCACGGTATTAATTGTGATTTGCTGAACTTCCGTCGTTCCAGTGCGAGAACTCTAGTCTGTGAGACAACTATCCGTATGTTGCCGTTTTCTGACGACTGTGCGTTGCCTGCACATAGCGCGGATGAGTTGCAGCATATGACTAGTGCTCTGGCTTCGACTGCCGCCAAATGCGGGCTCACCAACAACACATGCAAAACTACCTGTCTCTTTCAGTCTTCACCGGAGGTGCAATCTCAATATTGCCGCGAATCAGCCTTGGTGCTGAACTATTGGTAACCACATCCCGCTTCTGCTACCTTGGGAGTGTGACGTCGACTGACCAGCAGCTACACGGTGAGCTGCGTATCCGCTTGTCGAAGGCAGCGGCGACATTCAGTAAGCTTGAATACCGAGTGTGGAACAACCGTCAGCTTACGGTTGGCACAAAGTTGATGGTGTACAATTCCATGGTGCTGTCCATGCTTCTATACGGCAGGAAAACGTGGACGACATAGCGGCGAGATTTGTGGAATCTCGAACGGTTTTATCAACAGTGTCGGCAACGGATTCTGAGCATTATTTGGTGTGACAGAGTTGCGGACACGGAGGCGTTGCGTCGATGTGCAATATGTGTAGTGGATTGCATAATTCTGCTGAGACACCTGAGGTGGCTCGGTCATGTGAACCGAATAGATTCTACGCGGATACCGAATCGGCTATTATATGATCAGCTGAGTGTTTGGAAGCGGCATGTGAGAAAACCGAAGCGTCGTTACCAGAACATAATCAAAGTGAGCCTTTTACTTTCTAATCTTGATTGCAGGTCATGAGAATCGAAGGCGGTTGATCGGCTTGCATGGCGCGATCGGACCACGAAGGTTGTTGCCGAAATGCTAGAGAAATCCCTCTTGCATGCAGAAAAGAAGCAGCAATTGCGAGAGCGACAGGCGCCGATGGGTTGTACTCCATCGACATTGAGCGCAGAGTGCTGTAGCACACGCGGTCGTGTGTGCCTGAGTCAGCAGGCCTAGTAGGCCATGGGCGAGGCCGCTCGGCGCCAACACCGAAATGACGACGCGTAGACAGAACAGGCGCAGAGCTTTTAGGTATGCTGCATTCGATTTACTAAACACTTGCTTCCATGCTGAGTCTTATTATTTCAGGTAGTGGGTTTGCTACGTTGTCCTAATGCTTTGTTCATATAAATGTCTACATGAACAATCTTTCATAAACTTGCACACGTCACCTAAAATACTTTGGTTAACTTCGATAACATTTTCGCGTTTGTGCTATCTTCTTAAAATATATTTGCTGACCTCTTGCCATTACCGCAGATTTGTTGCCAATGAATTTATTTCAGATGCTCATTTATTGAAAAGTAATATCACCGTATGCCTATGCAATTTTTGAGTTACTTTTTTGTTCTTGTCGTTTCAAGTGATTGTTTGTTACTTGATATCCCCGGTTTGGCTGCATTTGGTGTGCATGTTGACAAGGTCCTACCTGTCTAGTACCCACCGCCTCGTCTATACTGGCTCTAGGAGACAGATGGTCCTTGCTGGAGCGGACGGGGTGCACGATCCTTGTGGTCGTGCTTGGCTCGAAGAGTGGTTCCATGCACTCATTGTGGAGCGGACTACGGCCCAGCCACCGCCTTGTGTGCGATTGATTACCAAATACAGCGTGCTTGTGTTTGCCTGTAAAGTAGTTTGGATCGGCTCCGTTGATGATACGTGGCCCCCATCCACATGTCTCCCGGTCTTAATTCTTCGGGTTTACACTGGATATGGAGTGTGTGGATGGAGCTGTGTGTGAGGTAGTGCAAGCCACCCTTGGTTTCTCTGTAGGCGCAGGCTTCCTGTGACTGGCCACAGTGACAGGCAAGTCAGAAAGCGGATGCCGCCAACCATGATATGCGCCAACTAAAAAGTAGAAAGCCAAAGGTATGCTTCATAAGTGGTTGCGAAACAGAACCAGGAGGAGGAATCTTAGAAGCTGGATAAATTAGCTGATACCCTCAGAGGACTACTTTGTTTATCCTGCCCATGTGATCATGTTTCATATGCCCAAAATGAGTCTTCGTTTTCAACAAGTAAGAGATTAGAGATTGATGTGGGGGTTTGTTATATTTTGAGAAGCAACTTCGTAGTTATACTCAAGTGGACAGCCATTAGGCAACCCGAAAAACGCAAGTTGGTCGCTTCGTCCCTTTGGGACTACCGACCCAACCGTATCAGAACCTATAACGTTACTCTCACGAGTTAGCGTGGTATGCAGTTGAGCCCAGAGTGACGGCAGTGGACCACCGTGATTATTCTTTAATGACGATACAGAGAGGTTCCTATTTTACTCTTACAAATTTCATGAACCTGCAGTCCACAGAGATGGCTCCATAGCTACGACCTCTTTTGCAAGCGCCCACTAGTCGAGGTGACAAGTAAGCTGTTACCGTTAGTACTTTAATGAAAAGCTTGTAAATTATATAGCCATTCTCTTTTGGCTTATAAACATACCAACATAATGTTATCATGCTGAGATGTAAACCATTATGTGCATTAATCACCTCTCCTTTACGTCATTTGTGTGCATCACACTTAAAAATACTGCTAAAAGTGATGTTCCAATTGTCTAGAAAAGGGCCAGCGACATTTTGTTTTTGGTTAACGCAAATGCAATAAATAGCTGTATAGTTGATCATGATTTCGCGCAACTTTATCTCAAACTTTCAACAACACTGTGTTTCGAAGGCCTAAGTTATATATTGAATTGTGTAGAAAGAATGGGTTGTTATGCAGTATCATAGATTTCGATAGAATTTTGAATCCAAAAATTACAGATGTCCTATTTGTATATCAAAATTTTAGTAAACAGCTAGCATATTACTCTGGCAGAGACCAGGTCGATTGGATTTAACAGATATTGCCAAAGCAAAATCGCAATAATCTACAGAACATGTATATACTGGTAAAACAGGTAGGATCATTTGTCTCAGACTACAGGTAAGCGGTCGCACTTGAATCACAAAACGATGAGGAATCTGTCGACTACATTTTAATATTCCATTAATTTGCCTTTGTTGTCTCTGATGAACGCTCACGAGCTATCGAATTACACGTCTACTGTGGACGTTGGTGGACCTGCGATCCCATTATTTCTAGGCTTAAATATAGGTATACTATGACGAAAGTTGGAGGTAATTACAAACAGCAGACAATTGTCCAATTGATCGGTTTTATTAAACGGTCGACCATTTTAGATGACGGGTGGCATCAAAATAATTATACTAAATAAATGCTGAAAGACTGATTACAAATATTTTTATGTCCAGCTTCAATAAGTTTTTTAAATAATCTGGAAATTAAAGTGATGTAATATATGAATCTAAAACTCATGGTGTACTGTCGAAACGCTGATTGGAGTGCTGTTTAACTCTTGTCATTAATATGAAGCAATACAAAGGCCCTTGTTGCCGTTACTTGTTTAGCCGCAAGTGGGAGATCTACTACGTGATGTTTTAGTGATGAAGATATCTCTGTGAACCTGGGGGAAATGCATTATCAAGACCAAACGTTGGCGTATAATATGGTGTTCAAAAAGAAAGCGAACATTGTAAGTAGTAGGGGAATTTATTAGGTTTTGTGTAGGTTTGTCGCAGTTAGACACAGGCAGACAGTCACCACACATCCAGGAAAGCGCTAGGCGGCAGTTTCGTACTATTGGGACTGGTCAGTAGAGCGCACCCGCCGAATCCTACTGGATTCGAACCCACGACCTTACTATTGCCGCCCAGCGACTTATGTCACTGAGCCATGGGCCAGGGCAGCGAACCGCCATGGCTTATATCTAACTGATATCTAGGCGACGAATCTACACAAAACCTAATAAATCCCCCTACTACTTACAAATAAGCAATAGTCGCTATATCGCAATTAGATATCAGTCATTGCGGTCCGCTGCCCTCGCCCATGGTGCAGTGACGTAAGTCACTGAGTTGTAAGATTAAGGGTGTGGGTTCGAATCCGGCGGGATTCGGGGGGTGCTGGCTATTGACGAGTCCAAATAGAACGAAACGGCCGCCTAGCGCTTTCCTGGATGTGTGGTGACTGTCTGCTTGTTTCTAACCGCGAAGAATCTACACAGAGCGAACTAGATTAATGAGCGAATCGGCAGAGGTAGCGCAGTGCGGATACTGAGTGCACGAAGAGGCTTATGTAGCACAAATTTTCAGTTGTTATTTCACTGGCTGTTGGTTTCTGAATTACCCCGACTGAAGCGAACAGTTTGTAAGTTGCGCTTGGGAATTTTGTCCAATTAATAATGAACGATCTTGAATAATAGCTTGTGTAACCTTTTATTACGAACTAGGAAAAATGTTTTATAGGTACATTTCAGCTGCCTAACCCAAATTTTACGCAGAGCTTTGCTGGTCGCACTCAGTTTTACAAGTGGCATAAGAGTTTTGAACCCAGAAGAATATCCTTCAGTGAGGAGCCCAAACTTGGATGACCACCAACATCAACAAAGGATGAATATGCCGATAATGTTCGTACTATGATCCAGCGCAAATTGTCTTTCAACTGTTCGAGAAGTTGCTGATGGAATGGAGATCGGCGTAGGATAATGCATGGAGTTAGTGCAAATACTGACCGCGTTTGCTAACTGACGACCAAAAAAGAACCGTGTTGAAATGAGCCAAAAGTGTTTGCCACTATCATTGAAAATGAGATTCTTTACTAACAAGGGTTAATAGCTATGCTATTAAGACGAAGGTGCTGTCTTCCTCGTTACAAAAGGAACTTGTCTAGTTGTCCAAATAAACTCACACGAGTGATCAAAATGATGTCTTTTGGGTTTATGGCTGGAAAGACGTGGTCCATCAGGAAGTTGTACCATGTGGTCAGATGTTAAACAAATAGGTCTACCATCGAATTCTAGCGTGTTTACATGGGGCTGTGCGTAGGAAGTGTCATGAACTGTGGTAATAATAAACATGGATGCTGCATCATAATGCGCCAATTCACGAATCACTCCATGTACGTAGCCATCTAGCAAAACATCAAACACCCAGTTTACCACAATCAGTGTATTCTCTGGACCTAACCTTAGCAGACTTTTTCCTGTTTCTAAACTTAAAACCAGATTGAAAGGAAATCGTTTCCAAACCACAGAGGAGCTTCAGGACAATGCTATAATATAACTATTTTATACAAGACTTTCCCTTCACAAATGTCAAAATGGCAAGAATTAAAATGCTTCCGACAGGATAATCTGAACTCAGTTATGTGACATATTCGTGCCAGCCGTTTATATAGTTACTGGAATAATTAGGTTGTCTACAGAGCCATTCGAGGTGTAAGGTTACTGGTGGATCGAAAACGGTCAAAGTTCCTTTGATACTGGCCGGCTTTTCGCTTAATGAAATACTATCACCAGTCTCAACAAAGCAAGGTGAGACTGGTGTGCCCATGGACAGGCCACTTGCTAGTGCGTTGTCTGATATCTTCATAAGCCACCTGGAATGCACTGAGCTACGTCGCCAAATATAAAACTTGCATTCATGTAGCCGCCACATAGGTGACAGTTTCGTCGTTGCAAACACTGACGAACATGTAGAGCGCTTACTCTTGGCTCTAAACAACTGTTAACGTGCAATAGAATTTACAGCTGAAAACGAATCTTCCGATGCCTTCTATATTTGGGATGTCAGCATAAGATGACGTCCAAATGGTACACTCATTCGATCTGCGTACCACAGACCTACTTGGATCAGACACAGCGTTAACTTTAATAGCTTCTCTCCTGTGAATTACAGACAAACTCTGATTCGTATCACTCTTACTAGAGCTTGCCAGGTTAGCTCCGAGGAAACGATTGAATATAAGTTGTAATTTTTTATTTGACGTTAAATTAAAGCAGGTATACTGAGAAGAACGAATGGGTGCCTAACGTCCCTAAGAGTAATGTGTTCATAATGCTAGCTTTCAAAGGTGACTGAGATGACAGGAGATTCCGATACCTTCTCCGTCAATTTTTAGAAACTTATTATTACGCAACTGAGCTTGTGCTTTTTCACCAACTTAAGGAGTTGCTGTTTGTATCCAACCTGAACAGGCCAGACTGTCGAGTTACCACCTCATGTATTTTTCGGTTTCACTGCACTTACGACAACGAGTAGGTCTGCCGAACTGAGAAGAGAATATATACAAGGAATTTAGAGAATATTCCGGGAAACCTGATAGCAAATGGTCCAAAGCTGCATGTCAGTTTGATCACCCGACACAAAGTTGACTGCTCCATAAGTGAAAACCATCGTCAATCCCTAAGAATAATCAACCGACAGAGCACCGCTCGCCTGCTTCATTTTACTGAGACTTCGGTAATGAGGCGGCTGAAACCCACTTGTATTAACAGACAGAGTTCGTCGCCGGTCTCGAGTTGGCGTGATGAGACTGTTTGCCACTTTCCCATAAGCCGTATTCCCGCCAGCATCAGACAGTATGTCTGCACACCATTCCAGAATGTGTGTTCAAGTAGACTTTCCAAAAAAGAAACAGCGTTAGAGGCTTGGTTTTGCCAATTGATGGGATTAGTTTGAGTGCACTAGTGCTTAAAATGTTGTACAGTGAGAAATAAAGATGATATGGCAATGGTTCACCTTATTTTGAGCGCACCTCATGGTCAATTACAAAATCAGTACTGTCGATATATGAACCAGATAAGATGCAACTATACAGTTATCAGCAAAAGAAGAATCGGATGTCTTAACACTGCAGCAGCATTTATAGTGACAGTCAAATCCAAGTTTACTGACGTTATGTTTCTACTTGGCTAAAAGGAGTCAAGTTACATAAAGAGACGGTGTTAAAGTATTGTCAGGTTTGAACTGCGGATTAAGTCAGAGCATGTTGGATACAATCTGTGGTAGAATACCACAACTTGTAGATTGGGAAAACAAACTTTCCGTGACATTTGTTAGGAAATCCCTCAGCTCCGTCAGTCAATGTTTATATAGGTTATTTTTACAAGCGTTATTGACCTTTTTATTTATACGTCAGTTCAGTCTGAGGCTATCCAGCAGATATCAATAGGACGCACAGGATAATCCTAGATATTTTAGCCTAAGTTGGTACAAGAGATAGAATCAAAGTAGTCCTCTGGGTGTCCCTTTGTTTCTACGCTTGCATCCAACGGGAGTACGCGTTTGCCAGGTTTACCGGAGTCTCGCGTTCGCGAGGTGCTTTTTTGAATGCGTAATGGGTTAAAGTACAAGTTTGCCCTCCGCAAAAGCCCAACATATTGCTTTTTCCTTGCTGCATCTTCACAAATAACTTTGAGCTATCAAAGCAATCTAGCATCATTTCATTAAGTTCACGCTCCCGTGGAGTAGTATGCAGGGTTCATTTTCATGTACACGCTTTATGACAGAAGACGTTGACGGGGTAGTTTGAGTCTACTCACATCAAAATGTAACGTACGTTCCTTTGATTACTGAATACTGAATGTTGGTAACAGACAGCTACTAGAAATGCACCTGTGTAGCTCCATCGTAGTTAGCTCGGACACATGCGCGGAAATAGGTCACTGATTTCAGCACGGTCGCAGCATGTCGCAGCTGCGCCATGGACTGTTCGGGTGTAACGCGCTCCCTGTAACTGAGCTCGGCAAAGTGGGAATCTAGAAATTAATTCACTTATGACATCCATTTCGCCTCGACTATTTTTTCTGACAAGCTGTTCCAATCTTTCACAGCTCGAAGCAGTCGCTCGGAGCAAAAGGAACGAACTATCCGCTTTAGTTCCGGTACCAAAAGTTGGTACCGGTAACCCCGAATACTGCTTGGTGCGCACACGTGCAGCAGTGGCCTCAACATGGCAAAATAATCCACATGCGTGATCTGTTACGTCATTATGAGGTCAACTCGAAACCGACGATACGACAGAGTGTGCAGCCGTTGTCGTCTGCATCGGTTTTCGTACGACATACCTCCTAACTTGGGATGAGTCTGGTAGCTACATGCTGAACGCGTTCCAGTCTCCGCATCTTGCGGTTGAGCCGTACTATAACAGTGGCTATACAGTGGATGAGGGAAGGCAGGTGACAATCTGTTTAGCTTAAATGTATAGACTGCATTTATGCGCAAAGCCTGCACAACCCGTTTCCGTATACTTGGTTAGTGTTGTAAACGGAGTTCTCATCACAACGTTTGAGTTCACCTTGGTCCTTCACGGAATGTGTGGAAAGCCGGCCAGGTTGTACGTACGGCCACCATCACCCTTCCTTAGGCTCATATATGATGACCTGACTGGGTTGATCGATAGATCGACCTCTGCAAACCGCATAGACAAGAGATCAAGGTTATGTTGAACTACATGGCAGCCGTTGGGAGCATCAGTCCATTTTTAAAACTTCAGGTCGTCCACAAACAAAGCACAAGACAACCGAAGAAGCTGAAGCACATTTTTGGTGTGGAGCAATGATAAAGTGAGCCTCAGCAATGAATCTTGGGGTAACTCGATGTTTGAGCCTTGCCATTTCGTCAGAAGAAAATCCAGCTGTATCCCCTAAAGTCACTGATTCAGTGGTGCAGTGAACCTCGAATATGATACATCCTCAGATTATTGTGGACGACAAACGTTAGTTTGTCGAAAGCTTTAATGAAACCTGAGTGAAACATATCCATTGACTTCCTCTGGTTTAGTGCCTGTAACAACTAATGTCGCGTCAAAAACAGATTGATGATACAGAAGCGGCCCTTCATGAAACCGTGTTTTGCTGGCGATATAAGATTTTTGGTCTCTGGTAACAGCAGTAGACTCTTTTTCATGATTTCTTGAGTACTTTGGCCGAAACGGAGATTAGACATTAAACAGGCAACTTTCCACCTAACTTGGTTTTCTTATCGATCATTTATATTCACTTAACAACGCACTTTAGGAGAGTAATCTGTAGCGTAGATGAGGTAAGGATGGGAAGATGATTACCCAAAACGATTTGAGAATCAGCAGGTGGAGCCCGCCATGTCCACGGACTTTATTAAGACTGGCAAATAGATTGATGACATATTCCACACCGCGATTAAGGCTCTTGTGTTCTGCAGGGAATACATACTGAAGGTTTGGTATGGACGCATGCGCAAGTTCGAATACGGAAGATAAATGCATGGGCATAGTGTAAGTACTTTCAGCGCTGAAGTCAGAGTCTGTCCGTTAAAACCATCTAACATAGCTGCGTCTTTTGCAGGTCTGCGGCGCTGTTTCACATAAGCTGAAGCTTGGGAGCCATTTTCGCTGCCTTTACAAGCTCCGTTTAAACTGCTCAGGCTTATGTGTTCTCGCACGAGTCTATAGTTTCTGCTGTACTTTGTATACTCCGAAATAGTAGGCAAAACCAAATATGAAGAATTTTTTCTCAACTGCGCTTCACCCAACCGACCAATATATCTTCACTGGCGCAGCTTTCTGATATGTGAGGGGACAACTCGAGCGCACAACGATTACGCACCATTTATTATAACAGATCAACAGTTTGCGGCAACAACTAGTTCACTTGAATTGCTGCTTAAGAGGAACCAATTAATTCAGTCTTCCAGTTGTTATAGGATGGCTCTAACAAACGCGAGTATGTCAACAAATGCTCACGGCTGGCTATTATCGTCAAGTGATCACACCCAGCTACAGATCCCAAGATAAAGACATTACGCAATTGTTGTTCGCAGCTAGTCGACATTAGGTTCAGGCACGATGTACTTGCGTGCGCTGCAATGTGTGTCGGCGGGCAGATGTGCTGTGCTGCCTCAGTTTCGAATATCATCTTAGCAAAATCTGTCTCGATTTTACAATACCCGGGGGAGAACTTGAACCTCCAAACAGCGTATTCCGATGGAAGCTAAAATCACCTTGCATCAGGAAGCGCGGACGACTCATGTGGTTTGTTTTGTCATTTGTAAAATTCGGGGGATTTTTGGTAACGTTAACAACAGCATAAGACAACTTTGCCGATCAAGCACTGAATGACGACAAGCATTGTGTAGGTATATTAACTATTATTTCTGCCAAGCAATTTGAAATACCTTAGTGTGTTTTGGAGCTCAGGCTGAGGGGAAGAAGGTCGGCAACCAGCCTTAAGCTAGTTTATTACGCAGTAAGAAGTCAATTTTGGTAGTTTATACTATTTGAACAGTAGCCGATGTTGGATGGTACCAAGTGTCACATGTGAGAATCACCAGATCCACCCCAAGTCCCTCGTTTGCTTCCACACATCTTATTCGGATAGTATACCACATCATCATCAAGATCGTCAATACACGTAAGCCAAGGGTAAGAAACACACATCAGTTAATATGCCGCAATACAACAGATAAAATATTTAATCTTACAGGCTAAAATACGAAAGCAGTAATAAAATGCTACATATAATATTATGCATTTGGTATGAGATCATTATTGGAGAGGGAAAATAAACGGAAAGGGGCGAGACATCGAAAAGCACAATACAAACCCCATCTATGTCGTTTCTTCGCAATGTCTGAAAGTGTATCTAACCAGTCTTGTTAACCGTCTTTCGGAGCCCAACCTGGCAGTCAGGAAACACCAACACACGCCACGTGCGTACCGAGTGCCTTAATTCCATTTGCTGAAGTCAGTGCTTGACCTCCCCCCCTCTACTTCCGTCCAGGATCCGGTCAAGCAAACAACGTAAGTTGCAGGAGTAGTTGGGAATGTACATGTAACACGTGATCCCGTCACCGTAGCATTGTATGTAATGTATCGGTGCTGAGCAGTTTACTCGCTCTTCCTGCACCAACTACACTACACCGAACACTCATTGCTCACACGATGTTCCCACCAAACATGAGCGAAGCTGCGAAGACGCCAGTGATCGAACCTAACTCGTCTCTTTAAGTCTGTTGATCTGATGGGCCAGGTTTCCCATGCGTACAGGAGCGTTTAATGCAAGGCTGCAACATAAACTCTGCTCATCAGGGAGAGGGTGATGTCTTGTCCATGTCAACGATGGCGGAGATGTGCGCAAGCGCATTGAGCTTTCGCTATATGGTTTGTGATATCATCTTCTATTCTGCCAGCGCTAATATAGTTGCCGAGGTAGTTATATTGCTTGAGTACATCTAACTGACCGCCACAAATGGTCAGCGCAGGGGTAGGTAACTGCCAATCTGGAAAGACTTTGCATTTCGAAGTTAAAAATGTTAGCCTGAAACAGTCAACAGCAGGCGCCAATCTATCCAGTTTTGCTTGAATGATTTAGGAGCTGTCAAAAATGAACAGAATGTCGTCGGTATGCTCCGTCAAAAAGTCGTTTCCTTGGGAGCAGATCCACACCTTCGAAGTCGTGTTCAGCGAAAGCCGTAGTCATGTTCGTCAACGGCGAAGTTAAATAGGAAAGGTGACAGTGGGCAGCTTTGTCTCAAGCAACTGGATATAATAATGGAGGCGACAACTGGCCTAAGCCCTCACCATAATTAAACTATGCGTTTACGGCGTTCTGCTAATGATCAGGTTCATTCCAGCTGCTCATTCACCAATTTGGTCTAACCCCGATCCAAGAAAGAAGCAGACGAAACTTTTTCCTTATTGGGGTTCGTGATTAGTGCGCATCCACTCGGTCCCTTACTGAGAAACTAACTCATGGTCTCTAGCAGCCTACGCCAACTAGCCAGCAGCTTATGCCACTGAGTCATAGGTACCGGAAACAGACCGTATGAACTGGAACTCACACATTTATCAAGCACAAATTTCCTAAGTAGGCATTCTCAAAGGGCATATCAAGCCACGGAATCGAAGACAACTTTGGTGTATAGGAAAATGATTCAATTGAGTCGGCATTAAATATGGCGGTGTTTCAACAACCGAGGTAAAGTGAGGATGTGGTCTACTGGGCCTCGATTTCTACGAGACCTGTCTTACTCCTCGCGAATTTGGATTTAACGTGTTCCAGCTAGATTGTGGAGAACGAAGACGCAAGCATTTTAGAGGCATTTGTGATCAGGCTGATTACCTTATGGTTACCGCTTTCCGAACATGAGCCTCCCTTGAAACTTTGGACATTAACAGAGCCGCTGCAGTTTGCTGGGACAGTCTCATGCTCCTCCCGCTTTACGAAGTTGTGCAAAACATCCACGATAGTTAATTCACTGAATTTGGAACATGAGGGAGGAACTCGATTTGCTCCTGCGGACTAATACAAATTTAACACTCTGACTTCACTTTCGACATTGTGCATGACGGTGGAACCAAGGGGACGTCCCAGGGGAAATGACCATCATTGTCTACAAAATTGCAATGAAACTCAGGTTGATAATGCTGCACTTCAAACTGTGTTTGGTCCAAGGTTCCAAGCATTTGACAAACCTTCCATTTGCTGTCCATTGTTGTCGCATAGGGAATCGCTAATATCAGGTCTCCTACTGTCTGTTTCTCGGAGCAGACGGAATAACTTGCCATGGTGACAGACGCCAGCAGCTCTTTCCATTTCCGACGCACGATGTAGCCTCACTTTAGTTTAACACTCATTTTTACCATCAGGATTTTGCGAGTCTTACAATTATTTCGCTAAAAGCCGGATTATGTCGGCGAGCATCCATAAGATGCAGAGGATTGTTAAAGACCCACTGTCGCGAGTAGCTACTTAACTTGCCCCTTGAAGGTTGGGCTGTTTATTTTGACAAATGGCGAATATGCGACCAGTGATCTCCGACTGTGTTAAAAAGTGGTTTACTCAGCGCGGTTGCCAGCATAATTTATTATGCATACAGAGCATCTGTGCTAGCCAGTTGGCTGTTGTCTATGCAATA
>OX104070.1:62296946-62349166 GCA_944474145.2 Dicrocoelium dendriticum | reverse complement strand
GTTGACCCAAATCGGCTTGCCTTAATGATAACTGGCCAGACCGTCTGGGTTAAGGTACACACGCCGGCATGCACTACAACTCTATGTGGGAGTAGCCGAAGGATGGTAGTCCGCCAGTAGCTAATGTTTGCGTGCTGCACGTTTAATTTCTCAGTGCATTGTTTGCATTTGGGCAACGGTACAAGTGATGAGAGTACGCCATGTGAGGCGTTCATTGCCATCTCCCAATCACTTTGGCCAATACTTACTCTGGACAAACTAACCTTGCTATTGTCTTGGTAGCGCAAATTTAGTTTGCCTGCATTCCGGCCGCCTGCGCTTAGTTGCCCACACAGCAGTTGCTTCGGGATTCTCGTTGCATCCGTACGGCGCACATCTCCAAGTCACCGAAGGTGTCGCAGCAGTAGCATGCCATTCATGGTGTACACTTCGCCCCGGCTCATCACATCAGTGTCTGGTACAGTGTCCCATCATTAGTTGTGCGGAATCCGGCAAAGGCACTGTTGATAGAATTGTACCAGCAACCAGATATCCTTCTTTTATGGCGTCCACGTTGCCGATTCATAGATAAGGACCGAGAGAGCCATGAATTTTACACCATCACCTTGGTTCTAACTGTGTTACGATGGTACTTCCGCAGGCGAAGTTCCAGTTTCCTAAAAGCCGCACTCGCCTTCGCTGCACGAGCGCGCAGTTGGTCGGTGATCCGCAGGTCGGTTGAAAAAGTACTCCTGAGGTAGCAGAATGCTGACTTGTTCTATAGCACTTCATCTGCAATCCATATTTCCGGCCCGTATATGGGCTGCACTCCCGGTGCCGGCTGAAATAGGCATACAGTCTTGCCTTTGCTTAAGTTGTGTCCAAACTGTGCCTGTGGATGCTAATGCATTCGTCATGCATTGCAGTTCTTCCTCGTTATGTAAAAAACAACACACAACGTCAGCAAACAGCTGCATACGGGTAGTTGTCACATGCAATAATCTTCTTGCTCCAAAACGGCGGATGTTAAGCAACCCTCGTCCATGCAGCGTTCCAAATGCAACACCGTATTCACACATGTTGTATGCGCACGATAACCAGCCGTCAGTATAGATAATGAACAATGTAGGGGCTACGACGTATCCTTGCTTCATACAGAAGATAACGGCAGTCTTCTGAAGTCTGTCCACAGCCGCAGCTTGTTCGCATTGCCAGTATGCAGGCATTCAATCAGATGAATAAACATTGCAGGCATCCAAACTTTGAAAGAATCAGCCACAACGCCTCACGGTTCACTGTATGGTAGGCTTTGGTGAAGTCAAGGAAGAGCGAATACGACGGTTCGTTGCGTTCACGACATTTTCCCTATAGTTGGTATGATGCCAACACTATGTCGATGGTATTTCTGCCCGAGCGGTAACCGCGTTGCTACTCAGCTATCTTCGGTACCAGTATTTGTGTCACAAGTCGATTGAGTAGGATGGAGGCAAAAATCTTGCTGACGCAGGTAACTAAGTTGACGCCGCGATAATTGTTGGTGTATTGTTTATACCTTATCCCTTGTACAGTGGAAGCACAAGAGCATCCTTCAACTCTGCAGGTACTTGTTCTTCCATCCAGACGCTTCCACTCAAACGATGGAGTGCGCATCATAACTTGTCCTCCGTTCTACAATATTTCCGGAGGTATGCCTTCTGCACCAGCGCATTTCTTAGTCAGTAGTTGAGCAACAGCTTTCTGTGTTTCGTACATTCCCGGTGTGCCCTCCAGTTATTATAGCACGCTGTGGTGTTGCAGTCAGTGTAATGTGTCCCTATCAATCTAGGATCGATTTTTCAGGAGAACGTCAAAGTGTCTGTGCCACTTCTTCAAGATGTCCTGAAGAGGTTGCTTATACGGCTCCAGAACCAAAGTCTTTCAGGGCCTAAATTTGCTGCACAGTAGGCCCGTACACAGCCTTCAAGTGTCGTAGAAAATCTTTTTGTTGACGGTGTTCAGCCTCGGACTCCATCTGCGCAGCTTTCTTAGTCCACCAGGCATTTTGCAGTTAAAGCAGCACCCCAGCTAGCTGCCGTTGTATGTAACGAAAAGTATTGCTCTTATTGCGTTGTTTAAGATAACCTCAGGTACGATGAACGCTGCGTTTTTCGCTCCTACTAATGGCCCAGTCGGTCATACTGTTTTCGGTCGACCCAGTCGGTCCGCTTACAGTTTGCACGCCCAATCGGCGACCATTGCTACGAAGGAGCCGATTGGGCGTGCAAACTGTAAGCGGACCGACTGGGTCGACGAAAACAGTATGACGACTGGGCCATTAGTAGGAGCGAAAAACGCAGCGTTCATCGTACCTGAGGTTGATCTTAACAACGCAATAAGAGCAATACTTTTCGCTACATACAACGGCAGCTAGCTGGGGTGCTGCTTTAACTGCAAAATGCCTGGTGGACTAAGAAAGCTGCGCAGATGGAGTCCTAGGCTGAACACCGTCAACAAAAAGATTTCTACGACACCTTGAAGGCTGTGTACGGGCCTACTGTGCAGCAAATTTAGGCCCTGAAAGACTTTGGTTCTGGAGCCGTATAAGCAAACTCTCAGGACATCTTGAAGATGTGGCACAGACACTTAGACATTCTCCTGAAAAATCGATCCTAGGTTGACTGGGACACATTACACTGACTGCAACACCACAGCGTACTAAAATAACTGGAGGGCACACCGGGGATGTACGAAACACAGAAAGCTGTTGCTTAACTACTGACTAAGAAATGCGCTGGTGCTGAAGGCATACCTCCGGAAATATTGTAGAACGGAGGACAAGTTATGATGCGCACTCCATCGTTTGGTGGAAGCCGTCTGGATGGAAGAACAAGTACCTGCAGAGTTGAAGGATGCTCTTGTGCTTCCACTGTACAAGGGATAGGTATAAACAATACACCAACAATTATCGCGGCGTCAACTTAGTTACCTGCGTCAGCAAGATTTTTGCCTCCATCCTACTCAATCGACTTGTGACACATATACTGGTACCGAACATAGCTGAGTAGAATTTTGGCTTCCACTCGGGCTGAATTAACATGGACATAGTGTTGGCATCATGCCAACTACAGGGAAAATGTCATGAACGCAACCAACCGTCGTATTCGCTCTTCCTTGACTTCAACAAAGCGTTCCATACTGTGAACCGTGAGGCATTGTGGCTGATTCTCTCAAAGTTTGGATGCCCTGCAAAGTTTATTCATCTGATTGAATGCCTGCATACTGGCATGCGAACAAGCTGCGGCTGTGGACAGACTTCAGAAGACTGCCGTTATCTTCTGTATGAAGCAAGGATACGTCGTAGCCCCTACATTGTTCATTATCTATCTGACGGCTGTGTTATCGTGCGCATACAACATGTGTGAATACGGTGTGCATTTGGAACGCTGCATGGACGAGGGTTTGCTTAACATCCGCCGTTTTGGAGCAAGAAGATTATTGCATGTGACAACTACCCGTATGCAGCTGTTTGCTGACGATTGTGTGTTGTTTTTACATAACGAGGAAGAACTGCAATGCATGACGAATGCATTAGCATCCACAGTGCACAAGTTTGGACACAACATAAGCAAAGGCAAGACTGTATGCCTATTTCAGCCGGCACCGGGAGTGCAGCCCATATACGGGCCGGAAATATGGATTGCAGATGAAGTGCTATAGAACAAGTCAGCATTCTGCTACCTCAGGAGTACTTTTTCAACCGACCTGCGGATCACCGACCAACTGCGCGCTCGTGCAGCGAAGGCGAGTGCGGCTTTTAGGAAACTGGAACTTCGCCTGCGGAAGTACCATCGTAACACAGTTAGAACCAAGGTGATGGTGTAAATTTCATGGTTCTCTCCGTCCTTAGCTATGAATCGGCAACGTGGACGCCATAAAAGAAGGATATCTGGTTGCTGGTACAATTCTATCAACAGTGCCTTTGCCGGATTCCGCACAACTAATGGTGGGACACTGTACCAGACACTGATGTGATGAGCCGGGGCGAAGTGTACACCATGAATGGCATGCTACTGCTGCGACACCTTCGGTGACTTGGAGATGTGCGCCGTACGGATGCAACGAGAATCCCGAAGCAACTGCTGTGTGGGCAACTAAGCGCAGGCGGCCGGAATGCAGGCAAACTAAATTTGCGCTACCAAGACAATATCAAGGTTAGTTTGTCCAGAGTAAGTATTGGCCAAAGTGTTTGGGAGATGGCAATGAACGCCTCACATGGCGTACTCTCATCACTTGTACCGTTGTCCAAATGCAAGCAATGCACTGAGAAATTAAACGTGCAGCACGCAAACATTAGCTACTGGCGGACTACCATCCTTCGGCTACTCCCACATAGAGTTGTAGTGCATGCCGGCGTGTGTACCTTAACCCAGACGGTCTGGCCAGTTATCAACAAGGCAATGATGGAGCTATGCCGAACAGGTCGACTGTTAGACCGAGCACCACGGACTGACGTGTGGCACTTGGTGGTATGCAAATGAGAAGGGACATGCAAACTAAATCGGCCAGATGTTTATGGAGTGAAGTGAGTCAGAACGGAATCCCCGTTTGCTCGCAACATCGGACGGGAGGACTTTGGTACTGAAACTGTACTAATTCATCGAGCATTGCAGTGCAACGACAACCACCCATAGTTGCTGCAAAGACGCAGGCGCTCTGGAACTTCCCTACTGGTACTCCGAACAAAAATGCCCACATACGAGTGCCTCTATGCTAAGGATTGACGTTGCATATACCATGCTTCTTCAACGCAGTTGGGCTGCACTGACTTACCTTAGGTTAACTTATCTTACCGTATATTAACATTACCATAGCCCCAAAACACTTTACATATTACAGTATCCAAAAGCAATGCTTCCTCGCTTTGGTAGCAAATTTGCACTCTGCTGAACATGAACAAGTTGGACCAAGCACCCAAAGATAAATCGCTCCGGAACATCCGTGGAAAGTGAACAGTCCCGGCAAGTAAATAGCAATTAACATGCTGTTAATGTTTCGTGCTCCGTTTCACATATTATTTGTTAGAATGATTATAGCTGTAATTCCCGTTTTTCATCAGCCATCCTTAACTAAGATGAGCTTATGAAAATCAGTTGACTCATACGCATCCTTCCCCTGGAAACTTGAAAAGTTACCTACACACGCTCCGTCAACTGCGTTGTATCATCCTTATTCCAGCGCTAATGTAAGTCTCGCTTGGGCACAGTTTCTATCTAGAATTATTAACTATGGACTTGTTGCAATGCAGATCTTTATTGCACCTGTCTAAAAGACACTTACTAAAGGATGAAATAGACATGGCCAATCTTCTGGGTAGATTAAGAAAGTAATGCCAAAGTTTAAGATACCTCAGTGTCTTAGTATGTTCCATCGGAAAGGAATCGACGCATAGTGCAATTATTTCCTTTAGGAACACGGTATGGCTGTGCTCGAGACGTGCGAGGCGATCATTACCAAACAGCTTATGGCCACAGCAGGATACACAACGATATGTACAAACGGATGAGTACTTGGAGGACAACCATGCTACTTCTTGGACATTTGCATCACAGGGCGGACACGGTTTTGAAAGCCGGATGTTGACAGTGGGCAGCGGGACTTAGTTGATGTAGTACTGCGCTAGTAGTTGTGCACACGAGGCCGTAAACGGCGAATATGTGGTATTGTCACCTGTTAAAGCTTACGGTTACGTGGAACGTTCTTTTAGAATCCACACGTACATCGGGTAGCCGATGATTGGGCAGGTCAGGCGACACGGAGAGCCTGTAGTGAACACCTCATCGCATTCGTAAGCTGTGCGATCTCCCTCATCAGCTACGCAAACCAGACTGTACATATAGGAGGTGACACCTAAGTACGCACTCTTTTACTATATCACTTGTTTATTAACCATTCTACCTGGTAACTGTACTGTTGGCAGTTGCTTCATTATTCCTATGTCGGTTTTGTCCAACTATAGATGTTCAAGATATTATGGCTGTTATTTATGTGCACGCCTAAATGTTAACGAAAGCATACACAGTTTGTACTGGGTACTTAATCTCATGCTTGCGAAAATGGCTGTTAGTCGTACCTACAAGTCAAACCCATACATGTTTTTAGTACTATTTTCTACATGAGGTTTAATAGGTCTCTATCCAGTTTGTGGTAGTTCATACTCCAGTTTGCACAAACGCATGCGCAAACCTTGTATTCGAGTTGCCATTGGCCATGGATGCGCCAGTGCACGTCCATATGTATACCGAATGAATTCGCCAAGGATACTCATACCGCTTTTGCACGACCACCATAGTGCAGGGAAGCGGAACGGGGCAAACCAGTAGCATATTACCAGGACATGGAGAAGGTAAGTTTACTAAGAACTATTGTTAATTTCAGGTGTTGAGAAGCAAAGGCAACGTTTATCGGTGCGAATTCCGTGGGTTGATCAGGAGAGCGGTTGCCCAGGTGCATAGCAAGGCACTATTGCACGCGGAGGAGAAGCACGATACGTCTAATCCCATTCGATTTACTAAGTCAGACCAATAAGGCAGCGGCTGTGGTACTTTTGCATGCGTGATGAGCATTCTTGCATTTTAGAAGTTCAATGTTACTTGAGCTTCTCCGTGTGGTTGCCCCTGATGTAAATGTTGACAAGGTGCCTACCTGTCTGTTACCCAACACATCATCCATATTGGCTCCAGGCAATAGTTTGTAATTGTTGGATGGGCCGTAGTGCACGGTCGTCGTGACGGTACTAGGTTCAAAGCGTGGTTTCATCTCGTGTCGAACGGGGTACGTCCCAGTTATCGCCTATGTGTACATCTGGTGCACACGTTCGCCCAATTAGGCTGGAGTGCTTCTGTTCAGTTTGTTGAAAGAGTGTGGCCTGGATCCGTTGATGGTACATGGCTCCTACCCACATGCCTCCCGGTCTTATTTCTTCTGGTTTACACCGGATATGGGGTGTGTGGGTAGAACTGTGGGTGGTGCAGCGCAATCCACTCATGGTCCCTCTGTAAACGCAAGTGTCCTGTGGCTGTCCCCGTGGAGGCCACAATGACATGCGAATCCGGGCACCGCCAATCCATACCTCTGCATAGCTTGCGAGCTACCGTCGTCAGACGCTGAAACGAATCAGGATCTCTCCATGTGAGGTGAATCTAATCTTTAACTGAGCTGGTATTCTCAGTTAACAGTTCCCTACAACTTTTAAACTAGAAGTTTATTATACTTGTATAATTTTTAAACATGCAAAAGCACTTGCGAGCATCAATTTATTGTTTGTCATCGCCTTTTCTCCAATTAGTTGCTGCACATTAAAAGTACCGAATTGACTGATGACAGCTGGACTATGCTTTAAATAAAAGAAATTTATTCTAAAATGCTGCTGAAAATATGGAAAAGAAGTTAAACTGTAATACGTTTGATGAAGCGGTTTCCAATGGAATCACTAACGGACATTACCATCACTCGAATTGGAGATAAGTTTGAAGCAGATGGAACCCTTCAGATCGTCCACAATAAGCGTTCCGGAAGACCACGCACACTGGCAAGCCCCGTAAAAAGGAGAGTTCTACAAACGTTTCAGCGAAGTCCGAGTAAGTCTGTGGACCTGCGAATCCACATGTTATGGTCGACCATCACGTTAATTGACCGGGAATTACTATATTATGCGGCTTATCATCAAGGGACTTCATTGGACCGTTTTTTGACGTTACTGCGACTGGTCCGATGTACTTGAATTTGCTTCAACATCATGTCATGTGAAGCATTACAGAAGGATTCTACGCTCACTTTCACTTCCTTCTATAGTGCCTACCTGTTTTGTGACAAAAGTTCTGTCTCTGGCGTTCTCACCAGTTTGTATGTTATACAGTAAGACCTCTACCTGACAACCGCTCTAGGTGGACCGTTTATCTTTTCTTTGTTTGTGCATTCACTGTGTATGACGTATGTATCAGACTTCTATGTGTTGAGCACTTTGAACCAATCCCATTAAATGATAAACTTACAGAATTTTTAGTGCAAATCCCTCTTAACGCATACAAGTCAGAGTTTCTCAGTATCACTAGACGTGCAGCCACTAGATCACACACTTTGGATAGTCAATTACTCCTCCCCAACACATCTGTCAGAGACTTAGGAGTGCTCTCGTGACATGATATGAGATCACTAGAACATTCAGAGAAATTGTACCGCCTGGGACTTCGTATGCTCTGAGCATTACGACGCAGTTTCCCCACATGGTTTGAAGAAACTGTCCCTCGCCTGTTCACTTCGCTCACCAGACCAATGCTTGAATACAGTGCCCCAGGTTACCATCCACTAACCCAGTGGGAAACGGGGACACTGGATAAACTACAGCACTCGCAACTAGAATGATTTTCAGTATAAGAAAGCTTCCGTATGATAAACGTTGTGAAAGGCTCGGACTCTACACCTTGTCCCACATCCGACTACGAACTGACCTTATTATGATCCATTGAGTGATACACCTGAATCTATTCCCCATACTGCGGCCAATATTTCCCTTGCGGGAACCCCGTAACACTCGAGGACACCGTTACAAACTCAGGGTCCCATGCATGAACAAGCTATCACATCAGCTTTCTATAGAACAAAGAATTGTAAATTTACGGAATACGCTACCAAAAGGACTAATAGAGGTTGATTCTAGGAAGCGTTTCAAAACACGTATCGGCGATTATTTTGGAAACCTGTGCTTCTGTGAAATTATGTGCATACAAGGTAAAAAATACATCCGATACCCAGAGATAATGCCACCAATACGAATTCCTAACTGAACAAGAATAAACCATTAACTGTCCAAACGCCATCACTGACAATCCGCAATTAAATGCTTTGAATTTTCATAATTCGTTAGATTTGCACAGCAACTTTTATGCTCGCTCTTAAATACAATATCAGTCGTCTCAGTCTCTGTGTTCCGTATCGCGACCTGAATTGTCAACGATTACTTCAAAACCGAACAATAAAGTGGATTTTTGTTGCGAAATCTCAGACCTGAGAGTTGTAACAGTGTGAACGGCTAACATCACTCGATAAGTGGTTGTGGAAGGTATAACTGTTCTGGGGAAAAGTGTGAGGAAATGGTTTAATATTTTGTTTGCGTACGACTGGACACGAATAAACTACTCCTAAATACGTGTAACTCGAGTTGATTTCTCCGGCGTTCCTGTACTGTCGCGACTTGACAATTGGGTTTCAAACGTTCTACATCCAAAAGAAGTGGTTAAGTAAAAATAAGTAGATGAACCATAGATTTTAATAGCTGTGATGAGAAGTTTGCAGCCCAAATGTCATGGTCGCAATGCACGTAAAGACCTGAAATAGTCGGGCGATTTTGTGGAACTAATGGCGAGTTAGTCCAAGGGTTTATTTGATACATTTGTGGGGCCTACTGGCACAATGTCTCTCAGTTAAAACTTGAGTATGTCAGCAACTGTGGCCACTTTTCACTTGTGTGCGGAAGGCCTAACAAGCTTAGCGAGACCAGTTGGCACGGAAAACGAGTAAAAACGTCTGTTTGAACAGCTGTCCAATCACAGCAGGGGCGTGGGCATGTAAAGTCCGCTATAAGCCAGTCAACAAACGTTCGTCCAGCCACGGAGCATTTGCAAGGTGCGGTGCTTCGGCATCCTTCGTTAGGAGAGGAGAGGGCTTAACTTGTGTTAGTGAGCTTGCGTTGCCACTTGCTAGGCAATATTTGCCTATTGATACCCCTGGTCGGGTGCGGGGGCTGACAACACGCGATCGGTCAAATGCGACCAATTCACTAGCCCCACGAAACTACAAATCGACGATGTTAGGGACGAAGACATAATCATTATCAACGAATGTAGCATATCATTACTTTGCACTGATGCCCCGTTGATGTATATCCAGTGACCTAGGAAATCTGAAGTGATAAGAGAAAGTAAGGGGAATTAATGTAAGACCTAGATGACCTAAGCATGCACTCAAGGTCAAGAGGGCAAGCATACTGTCACAAACAGTTGGCTATATTGTAATGATAAAGTTACATGGGTGCGACAACTTACTTTCGGATTTCACTGCCCCGCGTCATACTCGGCCTTACTGTAGTGACGGGAAGGCAGCAATCACGCAGGAGCATGAAAAGTCACTAGAACGAGCGAGGACCGAAACGGGCGAAGACATCATGGACAAGATAGGACAGTGCAGCCCCAACCCGACAGCATGAGCAGAGAGTGAAACGCAAGCAGCGAACGAAAAGGTGTTTGGTCCAAAGAATATAGAAAAGGGATGTGTCGATAGGCCAACAAATCAGACAGAAACACCTTTGTCGTTGCACCTTGGGGTAACCCCAAGCCGAGTAACACAACCAAGATTAAACAAATCAAGAGCTTTAGGACGACTCCAGGCTGACCAGAATTCGAGCTGTGCAAGTCAAGGTACGGGGTCAGCCAGGCATCCAGGAGCATCAAAATGCAGGCCAACCAAGCACGAATGTGACACGTTGCCATTCCCCACTGATGTTGTGTTGTGGAAAGGTAACATGGTCGAGAAATGTGCGCGTGCACGTGGTAACGTGGTTGCGTTTTCAGTGAGAGAAAGGCAATGCCGATGCAGAATTCGGAAAGGAAATTGATCGGCAACAATATTTGGGGCAGTTTCACTCGGCGAAATGTGAAGAGCAAGAAGACCTGGTGGTGTTTTTCCAGAGACAGAGCAGGCGCCTGGCGATTGGGCTCCCGGAGTTAGATGTCGCCGCATGAGAATGATTGTTGAGAGGGTATTTCTTCCGTAGCCTACCCAGCGAACTCTAAGATAGACTCAAATTAGCATCGATGATTGGAGTCAACTGGGTGGAGGAGGTGGTAAAGGTGGCCCTAAATTTCTCGGAGCCTGCGACGGTACGAAAAATCTAACCTTCGGATCTGGAATGAAAGATGGACGAGCTGACACAGATGGTTGCAAAGCAGACTTTGAAGTATGCAACGAAAGAGGTTTCACAACGCAACAAACATGAACGCAGGGATGATCTTATTTGTTTTCGATGTATGCAAGTAGGTCATTTTGCCCGATTTTCTCCGAACTGAAGCGTTTATCTCTGTTACTGATTGTCCATGCCGAGTAGGTGCAGAGTGCCGGATCTGGATATAAATATTGAAGGGGTGTTTGTCCGTGCCATAGTAGACACAGCGGCTGCTAATCCATGTTCTGTACAGTAAAATTCCGCTGCTGGTATACTACGGAACAAAGCAGACCTGCTTGCAAGGTCAAGAGCTTTTACGCCATGAAGCATATTCGCACCATCTCTGGAAAAAATGGAATACTTTCGTAAAATAAATGCCTTGCATTTCCACTAATAGTAGGCCATGAAATGGGTTTGACGTGGTCAGTCTTGTGAAACATGCTAGACATATTTATTGTATTGCACGACAGCCATAGTTAACGGAGTGTTATTGTGTCTTAGTTGGGTATGCAAAAAGCATTACACTGAGTGTCACACTGGAGTATGTTTGGCAAAATTGAAGCAACTGTTATCGGAGATCCCCTGCTTTCCCGGTTCTACTTATATGTAGTTTGGCTGAGCCAAAGCCGTCACTATCCGAGTATTTCAAGGGAATGTCCTCGGTCACTTCCTCCTTCTCATATTTTGACCAATGCATTGTGGAATGTTAAAATGGTGCTGCATCCATTTTTGCTGATTATATTCAAGTTGTCTATTCACAAGGCTATGCAGACAATCGCTAAGTGGGGCAACGATATCAAAAGAGTATCTCTGCACCAAACTCCTGGTGTCGCATATAGCAGATTTTTTTAAATATCCATGAATGTAATGCCGTGCCTCATAAATGCAAAATACCACCAAACAGTTCTGATGCATTGCACACCCACCTCGAAATACACAGTTGTTAATCATCTAAGTTACGATATTTTATTACGTTTACCTTTACAGAGTATTATGGCTTTAGGGTAAAAAAAGTCATGAGAACTAGGAAATAGTTTGATTTGGTTCATCGCTATTAGAGCACAACCCATGGAGGTGAGTTACCAATACGGAATATCAGCAGACGATTATTTCACCGTATTGCTGCTTGTCAGTGGTGCCATTCCCTTGGTCCGCCACGGGGGATCCAACCCATACCCGCTGGTGGCTTGAACCATTAGCCAGCAGCATATGCCACTGAGCCATGGGAGACGATAGCCGAGCAACACAGATTGATATCTATAGTATACATTTGTGGATATTCCTGTTTCACAGTGCCACGGCTTCAGCTCTATAGAGCACATGCGTTACCAGCCATGGAGTACTGTTCCGTGATTCATGCCAATCTAAAGCGTGCAGATTGGCTTCCTATGGAAAAAGTCTAGTGAAACTTCAGGAACAAATTAGTCAGGTGTTCCTCAAAAAGGACATATAGAGAAAATACAGACGCTTCTGTACTTGATCCTATTTTGAATCCAACTATTCGGAAAGGTGTACTGTCTCGCTTACACTCTCAGCGATAATGTTCCTCTATCTATAGACACGAGATATGCGATGGGCTACAAAGAGCTAAACATAACTGCTATGAGGTTTAATACTAAAACCAGGGAAAATGATTACCCTAGTTAGTCCTCTACGTTCCAGAATGAATTTCGCACAGCCATCTGGACCTGGCGAAGACTTTAGTAGTTCAAGTTCGCGATTGCTAATATGAGGATCCCTCTCTGTACACGGTATACAAAAATTGTATCACTAATCAATGGTGGAATTTTACTCTCTCTCGTCCACACACTTTTATTCCTCCAAACTGTCAGCACATTTACATTGCGATTCATACAAAATGATGACACTCCTCTCGGCTTGTAGCATTGATAAGAAAGGCTTTCTAAAAATCCGTTCTATTCCGTTCGCAAAAGGACAATTAAACGCCATACGTAAAGACGTCCAAAAACGATAGTTGCTGCCTGTTGTGCCATGGGAACTAATCTTCGTATGTTACGAGCGCACTCGCAAAGACCTATGAAGGAATGGTGGATTAAAGTTCCGCTGAGACAAAAGTGGCGTCGCAACTACTTTTCTTCGCCAGGATATGATGTAAACTTTTCGCCTTGACTGGTGAGAGAATAGATGCGTGAAGGCCATCCAATCGGCACGGGATAAAGTGTACCCTAGCTTTAGACGAAATAGAAGATCTTACTTGACACAGATATACGTGATGAAAGTGACCACAATGGGAAAATAGGGGATTGCTGGGAAGAACGTTGGCACAGGTTTGACATAAGCGCCAATGTGTTAGTGGCCATACAAAGTAAAAGTTACCTATCCAACCCTTTGCTTACCTGAAAAGTGTGCCCTATACTTATGTTACCGAACAACTAACCGAGATGACAATGTCGCCCAAAGTCACATACTGCTCATGGGGGAACTTACCCCAAACCGTCGCCTTTCCCTTGATAGGCCTATGCGAGTAAACCTAGCATCATCATCATCATCCTTATACACGCTACCTGCAGATGAAAAACACCTCAGCCATGGTACCGCAATACAACAGAAAAGAAAAATACTTAAATCAGGAGCACACCGGCTGAATCACCAGTAGCGGATGAACATCGTTCCGGAGAACTAACAGCGGGCTATGTGTCACAAAAACTCATATGAAGCCCATTGAGATCGTGGTTAAAGGGGAGGCTATGCTGGAGGGGGATGGACAAAGAAACTCACAGCACGAACGCTATTGTAGTCAGCTTCTAGCCATGTCCACAAGTGTATCCAGCCAAATGTGTTCAACCAGGCCGTCGAGACGCTCCAACCAAGGCCAGCTTCGAAGTGAGGGCCCTCATTTCTCTCGACCAAGTCATCACTTGGCCACTTCTCCTCTTCTTTCATTCACATCCCCGGCGCACAAACAAGGCACCTAGTGGGAGACGGTGGGCTGGCATGCGTAACACGTGACCGAGGCATCGGAGCCACGTGAGTAAAATAACGGTGCTAAGCGGTTCATTTCCTTTTCCTGTACCGTAAACAAGGCGACGAACACCCTCATTGCTCACGCGGTTTAGTCCACTGATGTGAGCTAAATCGCAAACGCACCGGTGGTCGAACGCAACTAGCCTCTTTATGCCCGTGGATCTAATGGGCCAGGTTTCACAACCGTACATTACAGTGAAACGTACCGCTGTATTGCACACTATCCTTCAGAGCGAGAGTGACGTCGGGCCGCCTCCATAATTAGAATAGATTACCAAAAGCGCCTCAAGCTTTTGCTATACGGTTTGTGTATTCGTCTTCATTTCTAAAGTCGATGATATAACTTCCCAGGTAGTTGAATTTTTGATCGACTTCTAGCTGATCCCCACCAAGGGTCAGAGTAGGAGGTGGTCCAGACCAATCATAGAGGTACACTTTGCACATCGAGGTTGCAAAGCATAGCTTGAAACTGGTGATAACAAATGCTTATCTGTCCAGTGCCGCTCGGCAGGTTTGGGAGCTGTCACAGCTGTCAAGAATTCGTTCACCCAGAAGCTGCCCTGCACCTTCTAAACCGTGTCCTGTGAACGCGATTTTCATGACTTCGTCAACCGCAAAGTTGAAGAGTAAGGTGTCTGTGGGCATCCTTGTCTTACATCGCTGGAGATGTTGAAGGGTAGCGACAGCTTGCTGTAAGCCTTCACCCTGCCTGAACTGCGCGAGTAAAGCGCTGGCATAATATTTAGATAATTTTCGGGCACATCTTTCCTTAGCAGACAATCACAAAGGTCACCTAGATCAACCGAATCGAAGGCATCTATGATAGCGAGGAACACCGTAGTGGTAAGTCGTCAATAAACGTGACAGTACTCCAAAAACTGACGTAATGTGAATACGTGGTGGAGGCATTCCCGACCACGACGGAACCCGGTTTGTTCTTTATAAATCTGGCTTTCACGATCGGCAGTCAGGCTGTGAAGGAATACCGAGGTAAGCAATTTAAGAGCCATGGTGATCAGATTGCTTCATTCATCTTTGCCGCATTCCGATCGCGGGAATCCCTTAAAGATCAGGACAATAAGTAAGCGGCTTCAGTCGGTTAGGACAGTCTCCTGCTCTCAGCGTTTTGCTGGTAATTCGTGTAAATCATCAGCTAGAGCAGGGCCCCTGAATTTGAAGAGGGCTGGATGTAAATCATCCGGTCCCGTAGCTTAATTCAATTTCAACAGTCAGATCTCACTACCCGGCATGAATTCCATACGAAACGATCGACCCAGCAGAGGAGGGGGAATGCTCCTGTAATATCGATCCGACCTGCATGTTGATATCAGTGAGTACCCAGAAACGAAAGTCGTCGATTCTCTTTGGTCTCGTATGCATCCAAGGCGTGATGATGTGTGCTTATTAGCAATGTTAAAAAGATTTCCACGGTCAATCTTGGAAACGGATCAATGCCTAGCTTCTGCGATGAAACGAGTCCTGGCACAGCCATATTGTTCCTTCCTTCTGGTGGGAGACTTCAAGCTGCATGCAATCCAGGTTCCAGCATAGCACAGCGAACAATTCATTGTTGACTTGCAAGAGTTAATCGACGTTGTACCTCTGCACAACTATGTCATCTCTCCCACGCCATTCCGAACTGGTGTCACACCATCTGTTTTGCACCTTGTGCTCTCCAAAGAGGAAGTAATGGTCAACACCGTGACCATAGATGTACCACTTGGCCGTAGCGACCAGGCGATGTTGCTGATTCGTTACATCTGTTACTCGGAGTACGTCAGTGAGAACAGCGTGAAATCCCGTGTCGTTACACATTACGATAAACTGTCCAACTTTGTTCAAGAAGCGACTACTCCTTCCTGGTTAGGAAGCCGCCCAATGTCGCCTGGATGCTGTTTGTCTCCCAATTTACTGAGCTTGTGGCAAATGCATCAGAAAGCCAGGTCTTTTTCCCAAAGCAAGTGAATTTTTGTGTGTGGAGCCATACTAGCAAATGCATTTCATTAAGGGATTCAGCCTGCCGTGCTTACAAAGTCCGCCCATATAACCTGACATGGGGTGCTTACACAACTCAACGTAACCACTGCGTTAAGTTGATCCTCGAAGACAAACATCAGCACAAACAGAACTTAGCGACGAAATTCAGTACGAATCCCAAGTGGCTGCATAAACACGTAAACAAGCTCCGCAAAGTGTAGTTCGGGATCCCGGTTTCACTTGCAACAGATGGTCTTGCGCAAACCGCACAAGATGCAGCCAATGTGCTTCGCCAACACTTCATCCATACTTTCCGGAGTGAAACATCATTTCATCCGCTTTTGACACAGCTTCTATCGCCATCACAGTTAAACCACGTATCGTTCACGTTCTATTTAATGAAAACGCTAATGTCATTGCGCGTGCACAGCTCAGCTTCAGATTTACACTGGGTATGGGGTGTGTGGATGGAGCTGGGTGTGGTGCAGCTCAAGCCACCGGTGGTCCCCCTGTAGGTTCAGGCTTCCTGTAGCTGTCCTCATGGAGGCCACAGAGGCAATCCGGACACGGATGCCGTCAATCCTATATGAATGGAATCACGGCCATTTAAACTCATGTTAGTGGCTTATAATGGTTACTACGACTAGTTGGCGGATTGAAAATATCAGAAGGTGTGCACTAACAAAAATGGAGTATAAGTATTGAGGCGTGTTCGTTATGTATCAGTACAGTAAAGATATAAAAAGGATAGGCCGGCCCTAAGAATACAATGTGCGAGATAGAATTTAATAGTGTTACTCAAAAATAAGGTAATGAGAAAGTGGTGACTTATCTCACAGCACAAATCCTGTTCGTGGGGAAATTGTAGGTCGCGGCCAGTCCGGTCGTGTGAGGATTGTCGTCGTCGTGGGCGTAGCGCTTTTTGTGACGGTTGTCAAAGCACCAGTCGGGACGGTCGTGTAACGTTCGTTGTAGTCGGTCGGGGTATGGTTGTCGATGTACTATACGGTTTATATAATACTTCATTCAGGCGTTCAAACATGTGGGCCGTAAGTAGTACGATGTGTGAATGTAGGTCAAGGGGAAGAGAAGTACGCAATGTGAGAATGTGTTATCCGAGACAATCTCGATAAGAATGAAACAGTTTTGTTATGTTGACCTCGGTCGTGATGTAGGTCACGCGACTCAATTACACGATGTGAGGATGTGGTATCCAAGGCAATCTCGACAAAACTAGTAGTTTTATTAGGTTGACCTCGGATTTAAGTACACGTGCACGTGGTGATGAAATCTTCCGTTCCGAAGATAGTGTAACGGAATCAAAAGTGCATGTGCAATGCGACCTCACACTCCCTACATAGGCGGCAGATGCCAAATATATACACCCGTTATTTCTGAAATTGCTTCACATTACCTGATAAACTCAGCGCCAAGTTAAAACCAAGCTATCCTAGATTCATCAACCCTCTGATTTCTCAAGGTATATCGGCGACCTCGGTCGGCACACTACCCCTACTCGCAACCTTATTTGAAATGGACTCGTTCCCAATGCACGCACACATATTTACCGCTCAAATAATCCGCGATTACACAACAGTGACGCGAACACTGCTTCCACTATTTATGCTATGTTTTCATTACTTTTGATTAACGTCATATGGATTAGCAAGAAACCGTATTTCCTAAGCACGCTTGCGCAGTTAAACGAGGTGCAAACAATCCTCGTTACCGAAACGATATATTAGACCGTAATCAAATTACCCCCATTTAACCACATTTTCGTAAAGATCGCTGTAAAAGAAAAGGTGGAGGATGCCTCATGCAACTTCATCAGATATTTACAGGTGAGCAGTTTGAAGATCCACAGCTGGCAAATGTCCCTGATTCTCTCCGGTTCTCCGTCTCAGGAGCCTCGGAGTACTTGTATCTATCCTCAACCCGCCAAATTCATCAACCATGAATGTCGTCCGTATCACCACAGCTTTCGATTTTGCATCGGAATAGACGCACAAACAAAGGATAACTGTAGGTGATTTTAGCATACTGAAAATACACTAGTCCACCCAGACCTTCTTGTCTACACACGGAGCCTTCATTTATTCAGTCGGAGTTGGTTGGACAGAGTGGGTTACTATACCAACTAGGTTGACGAACAACTTAGAAGTGATGTTCACATTGGATTTGGCCAACGTCTAGGGAGACGTTCCAGAGAACATCCCTGGTATCAACGGCTACGTGATACTCTTAACCTTCATCGTTAAAATGGCCACCAAAGAAGTACCTCCTTCTAACTACACCAGCCACTGTATTAACTGGAAACCATTCCATTAAATAATCCGGTCCTGAAATTGAGATGCCTTCTTTCTCTCTAACAATGGATGCACAGCCGTGGAGCACTTTCATCACTAGTTTCAGCAAGTCATAACCCTCGTAGCTGCTCAAGAAAAACGAATTAGTGACGTTTAAAAGAAGCAGCCGGAAGTTCGATGAGTCAGAAATCAAGCAAATTGATCGCGCGCTAACCGTGCCCAATTCTGGAACCTGATAGCATTCCCCCATCCGCCATGAAACTGGGAAGGCCTGAGATGTCAATTCTCCCTTTGTATATGTTTGTCTTTTCACTGAAATACAAATAATTTGCAAATCAATGGAACACTTCATTCATTAGCGCTCGCCACAAGGGCTGCGCAAAACAGGAGATGGACGATAACAGGCCAAGCCAAAGCACATAATAGCCGGATTATTTGTGAAATTGCTAAAAGAAGTGTAGGGAAGTTCATCAACACACTAGAGCTGATAGACAGGTCCTAAAATGGTTTCCTTGACTAACGATCGTGCACATTCTGTTATCTGCATTACCTGAACTACATACCGGACTCCATTGATTCAAAGTATGCCATATTAATTTTATACTTACACATGCAGAAAACACTCGATCGGGTGCCTAACAAACCGTTATCAAAGTAGTCAGATTTCTTTACAGTCCGCAACACATTAATAGGTTGGCTGTCATCATACATGGACGGTCCCGCTAACCTAGTCATCTTAGGCGCCTATTACTTTTCCCCGCGTCCAGTTACCAGCAGGATTAAGCAAGGCTGTGCCCTCTGTACGTGAATTCCCCTTATCTGTGTCAATGATATCAGTTCGGTCATCAAACGTGGCGTGCCGTATTCATCTGTTGGTGTATAACATTTGTCCACAAGTACCGAGGAGTTGAGCTTCCGAATGTACTACTACTCATTCAAGAATGCATTCATTCGCTTGAGTCTTAGTGCGACATTTGGATGATGACGTTTTACGTACAACAGTCAAGTATCATTTGTTGCGGTTGCTTGACACCCGAAGTATCTATCACACGCAAAAGCGAACGCATCTGTGTGCAACGGTCTACCCATGAACTCGGACTTAGGTATTCTTGTACCTTTAGCTTCTCTGAACAGATTGAGTATCAGATGGCACGAGCCAGACAATCCTTCGCTAACATCTCTCATAACAGGCCTCCAATTACAGCTACAGTTGAAATATGTAAAATCCTTATTCGTCCAATCCTTGAGTATTATTGCATAATCTGAGGCAATGCAAAGAAAATTAGACAGCAAATCGGCAAAAGGCTTTCAACTGTCATTTCCACAGCACGTACTGGGAAAATTTATATCATAAAATCTCGGGAGCGATACCAACAACTCCATTTAGATCCACTTTGGCTACGAAGACTGCTGCACAAGCTGAATCATGGCAATTGATGCACCTTAACAAGGAAACACAATTACTCACAAGGCATAGGTAAAAAAGACTTTTTTCTTATTATACTATGGTGCAGGACAAATTTGCGGTCTAACGTTCGTCTTATCATATATGCTTCGCTGTGGAATCGGTTGCCATTCACCATCAGGTCGCGTGAGAATTGCAATCCTTTTACACAACGTTGGAAAGCTATCGCTACTTGAAAACCATTAGGTCGTTAGTTTGTGCAAAAGATCATTTGAACATCCATTAAATGAGAGCTCAGATAGTGTCTAACGGGTGTAATATAACTAATTCACGCAGTGTGATTAGTCCTGCGTTTACAACATTTTTAAACTGAAATGTTGTCTCCCACCATCGCATCAAACCAACATTTTGGGCAAATACCTTGCTAGAAATGCAGACAAATATTGCTTTTGCAAGAGCATGATATAACATGCGCCTGTACGTTCAGTGCCAAATCTTGTCATAGCTTGTCACTTGATGATTAATATGCCCGGTATTATTATTATTACTAGTATTATTGTTACTATCATCCTAATGAGGGATATTGTTTCGACCAGAGGCAATACTAATCTGGGGCCTAAACCCGCCACTGGAACTGTGCGCCTTGGACCGATCACACATTGTGCGCTGGATACGCTATGGACTGCTCCGACAAGCGCTGGACATTTGGCACAGGGACACCGGCTACCGGTGGGTCTGAATACAAACCAATGGTAAATCTTTCCGATATAGGATCTGTTAAAGGTGTGATGAGGGAGAAGGTTCAAACACTACATAAATGTCTTCGGGTTCACACTCCGTGTGAACGGCTACAGTGATATTGCGAGACCAGGTGCTGGAACGTGTTCGTGTGGCTGACGTTATGGACTTGTGCCTCGAACTAATGCTGTAGAAATGTTGTAATGTATAAACATAAAATGCATATATATGGATTGTAACCTGCAGCATAGCCACATCCGTTTCCGCCTTCCGTTAACACCAATGTGACAACCTACTGTAGAGAATACCTGCCAACCGTACATGCCTACATCTTGTCCTGTGCTTATGTTCAGGGAGTCCCCTTGGCTAATGTCTCAAGTACAATGAGTGTCACTGATAGAGAGAGTATGTGAACTCTCAGAGAGAAAAGGAATTGATGCCCGGGTGAACTTGCATAAATAACAAGATATTTCGCACTTTAACACGCTAAATTATTAGCCAAAATGCGCGAAGTTGCCCTTAAAAAGATACAGTTAAAAACATATGCAAACGTGAAGCGACAATCCTGCATAAATGACGTGCCCGTGTCTAAGCAAACGGTAAGCTCAATTCATCCGATTCCATTTGGAACCTTCAATCCTCCTTCAGATTTGCATGCCTCAATGTACACACATTGCTACAGATCAGTCAACAAACAGCACTTGCGCGAACATTAGAGATCCCCTGCATCGATATCTCCTGTGTATCGACGACACGACTGCAAGACACCAGCTCTGTGCGCAATTTGCGATCCCATCAGGTGTCAATGGCAGCACGTTCTCATTGGCCTATCCAGTGACGAAGCAGCTTCGAGCACCCGCCAAGCTGGTGCTAACATCGCCCTGATTCCCCGGTCTGAAGCTGCCCGGGTTGATTAGATCTAAATCAGAAGCCGGACGTGTGTGGTCCGATTAGCTAGCTCGTTCAGAGCTTCAAAGTCGTGCGGGACTAACAGGTGTCTATTCTTCATCGCTGCCTACGCGTCCACAAACTATAGCGACAATTCGGTAAAGGCGATTTCAATCGTTAACTAAACGAGCTGCTTCGCCACAGAAGAAGCACGGACACTGTTGTGTTTACCAGGGGTCTGAAAGCATAGGTTGGCAAGTTGTGCACTCAGAAATTGTATCTAGGCGGTCAATACGATGTGGGCTCTCGTAATGCTAACGGTGAGCGGTTAATTCAATTGGGTGCACATGCTCGCTTATTTCCTGCGAGCAATAACTTCCGACACGGCACCTGTCTAAAGATGACATGGCGCTTACTAGCCTAAAAACGACCATGGTCGAAATCGATCCCATCGCGATCAGTTATCACTAGAGCGACTGCGTCCAAAATTGTCACTCGATTTGGAGCACATGTGTGGACACCGACCATACATTTGTATGTGCTGAGATGTGGATGCGTTTTGACGGTCTCCCTCAACGACCCTGTGCGCGCATAGGCACCAGCATACTGGAGAAGCCAAATGTACTGTATACAGCAAAGTGCGCTGAAGTTCTGATTGAGCAAGCGCTTACTGAATGCAGCTGAATGTTACTGCTTGCATATTCCCCAGACATTACTAGAAGTAGGCAAATCATCTTGTGGTAAATCCACTAGCCGAAATAGGCTCTGTGTCCATTTACAGTCTCTGGAACTTATCGGTGCTCTTTGGCACATTCCGGCTGGAAGGGAACACAGCGAGACTCGGAAGGACATCAGGGTAAAACTTCGTGTAAGCCTGAAGAGGGACCACGGATCCTCGTGGTCTCATCATGTGTCAGAGATGGAAATGGCCGCTGCCCTTAGTAATCATATAAATATATTCAGCCTGATACGGGAAACGTGCAGCAGGAAACCTGGTGTTAATTAAACTATGGGAGCGAGAGCGGACAGCCAATCCACAACTTGGCAAAACGTTTGTAGCGTCGGGAAGAGCAATTTGAAAGACAATTTAGTCGATTGGAGTTGTCGGCATTCTGCCCCTGTCAGTGATCGCCCTGCTCCTTGGGATATCCCTTTTAATCCGCCCTCTCGCCCTGAACTCGAACAGGAAATCAGACTGCTGACGTTGAATAAAGCCGCGGTACAAGATTTTCTTTTTCCAACTCTTTTTACATTCGGAGACCTACTCATCTGGATGATTTACAGGAGCAACTAGTGGAATGGTGCGAGTAGGAAACTGTCCCATCCGACAGGAGCCGCTCTGTCATTGTCCCGATCTTCAAAGCAAGTTCACGTTCAGAATGCGGCAACCGTAGATGAAAGTCTGTTCCCCAACCCCACCAAGTTGCTTGACTCTGTCGTTCTTCCCAGATTCAGTTTCGCTTGTGAAAGCCAGGTTCGTGAAGAACATGTCGGGTTTTGTCGAGATTGTGGATGCATCGACCACATCTTCAATTTGCGTCACTTGTTGGAACACCATCACATATATTTACGACCCACAGTTGTCGCGTTCACGATATAGAAGCGGCCTTCGATTCAGTGGATCGACGTGCCCTTTGGGACAGTCTATTCAGGAATGGTATGCCCGAGATATATGTAAATATTACGCGGGCGCTTTACTCGCGTAGCTCGGACAGAGACAGGGCTAACAGCAAGCTGTCATCGCGCTTTAATACATTCCACGGTGTAAGGCCAGAATGTCTGCTGTCAACTTTCCTGTTCACTTTCGCTATTGACGTATTCATGGAAAGCGCATTAACAGAACAGGACTTATCAGATATGGAATTGCTCGCAGATGAGCGACTTCTTGTTTGCAGCATGCTGACGATATTTCCTTACTCTGTGGAAGCTCCCAAACATGCAAAGCGGCTCTGGACAGATTAGCACAGGTTGTCAGTCACTTCAGGCTTTGCTTCTTACCCTGTAAGTGCAAAGGGTTCCTCCAAGCTTTGCAACGAAAGCGTTTTGTGCTGACCCTTGACGGTGAACAGCTTGAAATCCTGCAAAACTTTAACTACTTGAGAATTTTTATCAGCGCGGTTAGAATGGAAGCCGAAGTCACAAACCGTGTTGGAAAAGCACGAGCCGCTTTTACTAATCATCGCCACTTATGACGCCGGTGCGAAGTCACTATCTCCCCCTCTCTGATGGGTTGAGTGTACAATGAAACAGAACGTTCGACTCCACTGTATGGTTGTGAAACCTGTCCCATAAGATCAGTGGACATGAAGAGTCTAGTTAGGTTCGACCGCCCGTGCGTTCGCATTTTGGATCATGTATGGCAGGAACACCTTGCGATAAAAACAGGTGTTCTACGTCTTGTTTATGGGACAGGAAGAAGAAGCGAAGCGCTCAGCATCGTTATTTCACACACTAGGATCAGATGGCTCAACCACCTGTTACGCATACCAGCCCACGTACTTCCTTAACGTGCGTTATTTGCAAGCCGAAGGTGTGGATGGAAGAAACGAGGCGTGGCATTGTCGATGAGTTGGTCGAGAGGAATGAAGGCTGTTACCTCAACTGTGGCCTCACTTGGAGCGTCTCGACTCCCTGGATGGGGTCCGAGAGCGAATGAACAAATTTGACTGGATGCACTTGCTGATATAAATAGGAGCTGCTCTCAGTGGCGTTTGTGTTGTGAGTTTCTTTGTTTCATCCCATCCCTCTGCGCCTCGTTTTCTACCACATTGTCACTTCTTATCCTAATATAATTTTGTATATTAAATTTTTTGCTGTACAGTATTCGGCATGTAGCTTACGCGGAGCGATTCCCAACAGTTGCCTGTAGCTCAGCTGGCCTGCATCAATTGCACTTTCTTTCTTTTGTGTCTGTTGCACTTTCACTAGTTTTTATGTACGGCGGCACAGGAACTTAGTTGCTTTCCAACTCTAGTTAACTTGTAGTATGAATGAATGAAAATTGGTAAATGTCGTTCGCCAATAATATTACTGGTTAGGTTAAGGATCCGGTTACTCAATAAGTCTTTCCTTGAAGTATTGTGCGGAAAGCAAACTAATGAGTCGTAGGATGTTAATGTTGTCATTGCTTCCGGGGATGGGATAACTTGGAACATACACACTAATGTTTAACGGCGTCACGAAACCAGTGCAATATTCTACATGTTGCTTAACATCGAACTATTACACCATGATCTGGATTCAATAAAACTGTTACCATTACCATTACGATTTACCTCACAAAGTTGTACGGATCATCGGTGACAGGTTGTACTCTTCTGATGTCAGTTAATCTGCAGGTGAAATACCAAGGTTAATGTTATAATGTCACAGTCAATTGACCTAGTTTATAACATTACGTTACCAAATATCTGGCAATATAACCACGGCAATGATAATGTGCACGAGACCGGTTATGCATGCGCTGCGTTACCTTCCCTATCGTTTCTGTTTTCATTTGGATTCCATGTAACTAGTGCTTATGGACACAGATAGTTATTCGGATGACTCAACTGGTCTGACACTGATAAATGGGCAATCACGACAGTTTACAGGTTACTGTAACACATTTAATAATACCCAATACCCTTCGCCCCATTGCCAACATTTCTTGCTCCATATGCGGACATATACTTCTCAGACAGCTGACAGCAGAAGTTTGTTTTACAATTTGGAAAATGGCAAACTAGAGCAATGATTGTACAAAGTACTAGGTTAACTACATCTAAATTGACGATCATAAGATAATAACTAATTCACCTATAATTTGACTAATCTACTAGGGCTATTCTATGTTTTACCCTCTTGCCGATTGCACAGTCTTACTATGTGAAAGCTGGCGAATTATTGTGGGGAGACATCATGTGCCCATTCCATCTTCCTGCGGCACGGCACACGCAACTAGTTTGTTTGTATTGAAGGTACATGTGATTTTGTTCTCTGCATTCCCTGAATACTAGGCTACCCAATTCTTCAACCTTCACCTCATATTACCATAGCAGTAAACTCAGAGTGGAAACACCCCATGGTGATGAGGATCCGCCATCTACTTTTCGAATTCCCCTTCCTTCAGTGTTAACTTCTAACACGTGTCAGCGATATTTGTTTACCAACGAAACTGTCTTTCATTTACTTGACCTTAAATCACCTATCCCTGTTTGACCAGCTCCAATGCTGAAGAGTTCCGAATGGACGAGAGGTCAGTAGAGTGGAGTTTTGCCTGTCAATGAGCGAATGCTTCAGATAACCAAGAAATTAGGAATAGTTTACGGGCACGTTGCTATGCGATCTAATAATGTCATCAGTTAAATCAAAGAGAGAAGCAAAAATTAACTATCTAGTAGTGTTCTCACCAATGTTTTAACAGAATTACTAGCAACGTTTAAGTTGGTTTCATGTACTTCCATCAAATTTATTGGACTATTCGCTTTTCACGCTTCTTGTTATTCGCATGACAAGTAGGGCAAGCAACAAAAGTTTTCTGCAAAGCTTGCACTTGAACTGGCGACCTTGCACGACCTTGAACGAACCTGCGTTCCATTCGCTCATCTGTGAACACGTTGTTTTGCCGCCGTTCTCAGTTGTATTTTGTCACACAAACGTGTGTTCACACTCATTCGACCCAGATTCATCTGCACTATGTAGTGCAACCCATCTGTCAGAGCTAGTTTGTGTGGATCGTCCTTTATCTCCACATTGCGATAATTGCGCTATTCCCGCAGAAATACAATCGAGGAATTTTCAGAATCACGAACGACATAGAAAGATTTGTGGTCTCAAACGACAGCCAACTACAGTTTTCATCTGACGAATCAGTAGTCATAGCTGTTTACAGATCATCAAAGTGCTAGGGTACATGTTGTGTCCGTATCGCTCAGTCGCTCTGTTTGCCGCGTGAACGATCTAGCCACTTAACTCTATCCCGCCTGGGCCAGACGCACAGAACGGGAATATTTTAAACATACAGGCAATTCAGCGCACACGCGACGGGCAGGAAACCATAAGCGTTCGGGCCTCTTTGGGCTTACCATCGATCGAGGGACTGGATCGTGGTGACCAATCAGAAGTCCACGTAACCGCATCCAGATCGACAGTAGTTTGTGGCGTTCCTTTATGCCATAAAAATGTACGGGTCGGTATTCGATATAGCAGTTGCCAAGGCAAGTACCATTGCAAATGTTCCAAGCTCACAGTGGACCAGTTAGAGCTAGACAATAGTGAACCAGATTCACTTTGGTTCTGTTTAGTGTGTATAGTCTTCCCACTGGTAACTTTTGTACATGAACTATCGCAAAAGTACGAAAGACTAGTGGGGATGTTTAAACAAATTAGGAGTACTAAAAGCCATTCGTTTGTAGAAAGCGGAACAGAGAGTAAAACCCAGTCATTCCCATCCAGCACCGCATTACCACTGAGGAAGAAGGCTAAGAAGCGCTCTAAAAATGCACTATCTATGGCATTAAACGCTAATACTACCAGTTGGTCGAATATGCCTGAAACAACCACCGCCAGTCCGATTGCAATGAGCACGGTCAGAGCCTTGATCACCTTTCAAACTGTTCCGAAAATTCAAAAGGCTTCGACACCAGTGGTCGTTGGAACTTGGAAGCTGCCATAAGTGACCGGAAAATAGGTCTCCGGTCACTCCCATTGGACCCATAGTAAATGAAGAAGGCGAAGCTGTACCCATGCAGCCTCTGTCAGCTGTATACAGACCAGCTGGTCTCTTGACTACAACTAGAGTTGCACGTAGTATACCAGCGGTTATCTGCACCAACGTTCCAGAATCGACCTCAACTTCCATAAAAGTAAAACAACTCGATGACGTGAGCCAGTGAAACTTCCTATGTGACACTATAGGGGTTGTACCTATGCCCCTAAATTTTACAGTCGTTACCCGTCAACCAAACTCACAGCACTGTGATGAACCAGGACTTCTCCGAGTTGTGCTGACTTCTGCCAAGTGAGCAGAAGCTGTCCTGTTATCAACAGCTCACCGGAATAGGTCATGTTCCATCCGCCTATTGCCCGATATCACGTGAAGCCAGCGCAGATAGGCGAAGCACTACTTGGACGAAAACCGGAAGGAATTCGTAGCCAGGACCATTCTTGTACACGGCGTTCCCTAAGCAAGAATTCATGACGAAGGCGAAGCGGCCACTCAAAATCAGGAGCAATCGCGGTATACTCGCGAGACCCTCTCACTGGAAAACCTCATAGCGCAGTCATTCTCGAGGCTGCGCCGATCGCCAAACTACAAGCGATGTGGCCCGAGAATTGTGAAAGTGATCTTTCAATCTAGACAAATGTCAGCAATGATAGTGGAGGGATGGTATGCGGGTCACAGCGGCGTTCTTCCCGGGCTCTGGACCAAAGCAGCAACTGTTAAGCAAACACACGACAGTAGCCACTTAGTCAGACCACTTACCACCAAGAGCGCAGGTAAGTTAGTGGACTAACTAACGAAACTGGAAAACACAACCCATACATTACATACAAAGAGAGAAGCAAAGAGGTAATAGTAGGATCCATGCATCGGACACAGATGAGTTCGTCATCCCCCATCCAAAAACCATTGGTTGCCGACCATTTACTGGTCGGCACAACAACTGATCTGAAACACTTATCCCAATATTCATTACTAAAAGGAAGAAAATTTCCTGCATGTACACCAATGCAATAGGTCTCCTGAAGAAGCTTGCCGAATTGCGGCTAGGTCAAACGTCACATATCTGGGACCTCACACTCCTTACGGAAACCTGGTTACACTCAGAAATTACCGATGCCAAAGTTACGATAGATGCTATGTCCCTTCTCCGAAACGATCGGCCTAGCAAAGGCGGTGAGTAATGTTATATTACCGCAACGACCTGCAGTGCGAACCGGTGGCCGATTTGGAGGCGCTGATCATAGATTCACTCTGGTGCAGTCTGCGTCTGAGAAACAACGACACTTGCTTTTGGATGTTGTTTATCGTCCCCGATATCCACCTCGGAGCTGGACTCCTGCTTGGCATTATCCTTGGAATGGGTCCTACGAGGACGATGCAATCATGTTCTTATCTCAGGTGACTTCAATCTTCATGACGCTGGAGTTCCTGTATCCCCCAACGAGCAGTTTAATACCGACCTGCAAGAGTATATTGCAAGCATTCCGCTCTTCAGCCATGTCAGTTCACTTACTCGATACAAAGCCGTAAATAAACCAGCTGTGCTTGATTTAGTGCTCATGAACAAAGAGCTCATGGTTGAGAAACCAAGGCTGGAGAGCGCTTTGGGGTGAAGTGACCACGTAACCAAAATTTACCACTTCGCGCGTTATGCGGAGTATCTGCAAAAACAAACTAACTTTTTCTTTTCGGGAATCATCAGCAGTGCGCATTCTATCGGACCCCTGGTGGGGCTCGAACCCACAACTCGACTGTTGCCAGTCCGTGGTTGAGACCACTGAACTACGGGTGACGGCAACGACCATAGTGAATAAGTTACTAGATGTGATATAGCGCCGCTCGCTATCCACTGACTTACACATTACTGCGGTGCAGAGGACAGGGTAGCCCCCTCACCAAGCGACGAGCTTACCAAACTTATGCACCCAATTATCTAATGGCATTATAAGCAGTTTGGTCTGCGTACTGATTACAGAAGAGTAGTAGGGGGAGTTGAATGTTATAGGTAAAATTTCGTCACATCTAGACTCACTCAGACAGCCGCCACACGCCCGGAAAAGCACTGTACGCGCGTGCAAGTCAGTGGATAGTGAGCGGCGCTATATCATATCTAGTAACTTATTCACGATGGTCGTTGCCGTCCCCCGCAGCTCAGTGGTCTCAACCACGGACTGGCAACAGTCGAGTTGCGGGTTCGAGCCCTACCAGGGGTCCGATAGAATGCGCACTGCTGATGATTCCCGAAAAGATGAACTGCGCGTACAGTGCTTTTCCGGGTGTGTGGCGGCTGTCAGAGTGAGTCTAGATTTGACGAAATTCTACCTATACCATTCACCTCCCCCTAATACTCTTCTCTAACTTTTTTCTAACAATCGCCGACTACGACATACTAGCAGAACTTGTGGGAGATGTTAGCTTGGAGTTTCTGGACGACTGTTCCTTCGAGAGTGCTTTGCTGAATTTCACTGGAAAGTTCAGGGATTTTATTAAAACTTCATCGGCCAACAAGTCCCTTCTTCCTGCAAGGGCAAAATCATTCATTCGGAGTAGAACCAGAAAAAAACATAAAGTAAGAGACGATGCGTGGCACGTGCACAGAGCGAACCCTAGCCCTGACCGCTGCAGTAATTATGTTATGTATCGTAATCACTGTGTCACACTTGTGCGCGAGGACAAATTAGTACACTAGCGCAGCCTAACGGAAAAGTTTTGTGTTAACACAAAGCTTCCGTATAGACATGTGATCATCATCATCATCATCATCAACAGCAGTACATCAGCCATTTGAGCTGATGCTTCGCTGTCATACAACCATGAGGACCTATGAAATAAAGAATAAGAAGAAGGAGAGAAGGGGGACCTACCTGAAAACCTTAATGCCATAAGCAAACATTCAGGGTCAAGTCGCCTACACCTTGTGTAGACAATATACCGTCACAAACAGCTAGCCATCGTGCAAAGATAAGGCGCATCAGCGAGACAGCTTCCTTGCGGCGTTCACTGCCCCGCGTCATAATCAGCCATTACCCCGCAGATAACTCAGCACCAAACACACTTTAAACAGGCAATCCGATTAAGAGACGACAACAGACGCGCCACTGGTGTCTACTGCAAGCCATGTTCTGTAAAGTCTCAAGCCATGTTCTGTAAAGTCTCAAGCCAAGCATAAGGCCACTCACGTGGACTCCAGTCCGGAAGGTGAGACGGACCAACGGCACCAAGTTTGGTCCTCAGTGACTTCATTTCCCGCTGCCAAGTCAACTTCTGTCGACCGCGAGCCTTGCGCCACTCTACACCTGGCAGACTAAACAAGGGCCTCCTAGGTAAGTGGTGACCATCCATTCATATCACGTGTCCAAGCCAACGCAACTTATTCAGCGGTCTGTTTTTCTAAGGAGCTAGCATGATTATCACCACCTAGTACTCGCCTACGCACATCATCGTTGCGGACACGCTGGTACCATCCGACTCCAGCAATGCTTTGCAGACAACGGTGATCAAAGACTTGAAGGCGCCTCAGATCATCAGACCGAAGGGGCCAAGTCTCACTACCATACAGCAGAACGGCCCTCACTGTGGCCTTGTATACTCGGCCTTTCAGACGAAGGGCAACACCCTTCTGTCGCCAAAAATGCCACAGTTTCAAGAAGGTAGCTCTAGCTTTTGCACTGCGTTAGCTGACGTCAGTTTCTATGCGCTCATCATTGTGATGCAGCTGCCAAGATAAGTGAAATGATCAACCACCTCGAGTACCTCGTTAGCAAGCGTCAAGGGGTCATCAAGTGGCTGGTGGTCCTGCAGCATCACTTTGCACTTTGAAGGTGCGAAGTGCATACCAAATAATGGGACCACACTAGACAGGCGATTAAGGGTTGATTGTGCAGCCATAACGTCGAAATCAAGGCGCTATCGTTCGCATAATCAAGATCAACTAATCTTTCACCAGGTTGTACTTCAACGACTACATCGTGAGACTCCGCAAGGGAACACTTATTGATAGAATCCACGACGAGATTGAACAAAAATGGGGAAATCGGACAATCCTGACGAACGCCACTTGTAGTCGGAATGCTATCCGATAGGCCACCGTAGACCCTGGCGTGGCCTGTAGTGTTCGAGTATAGAGCACGAAGGATGTTCACATATTTCGTGGGTACACCATTCCGCCCAAGTATTTCGAACAGAATCGACCGATCAACTGAATAGACCACACTCTTGAAATCGAAGAACACACCTATTTTCGGTCTGCGGCATGCGTGGCGCTGCTCTAGCACCTGCCGCAAAGTGAATATATGGTCTATGCAGCCACGTCCTGGGCGGAAACCTGTCTGCTCTTCCCAAATCCGAGATTCCCGTTCCGCAATGAAGCGACGAACGATAATCGAGGCCAATAATTTTGTCACAACTGGCGTTAGGCTAATAACCCTGCGTTTAGAGAAGTCTGTGCGACTGCCCTTCTTGTATATTGCTACTATAACCGCTTCGCTCCAATTAGCGGGGACGCCGTCTTCTTTCCAGATACGATCGAATAGGGAGGTCAGTGCTTTGCAGAGGACCTCACCTCCATCATTAAATAGTGCAGGTGGGAGGGAATCCGGTCCAGCGACACGAAAACGATTGACGGCTGTAATCGCGTTTCGGACCTCGGCTTCCGACGGAAACTCTAAACTAACCGTCCATGGCTCATCTTGCATTACCTGAGTAGGAAGAAGTCCGGGAGCTGTGTGTGTGTGTGTGTGTATCTCAACAGTCTATTAACTAGACATAGAGCCAGCAAAAAACCATGAAGATCAGCAGATAAACAAGATTCGTCGTGTTTTTTAACCATCGTGGCATGCTAGTTGAAGGTGAGCAACACACTTCAACTAATATGCCGCAAGGAAGAATGGAACATTTTGATAAAAAGTAGAACAAAACATTTTTAGTTTGTTTTTCACACGCCGCTTTTGCTCTTTTTTGTCATTTTAATCTTTATAGTATTAATCATGTGAATCAATACAATACTGTACACAATTCTTCCACTGATTCCGGTTGCGGGCCATATCTTCAAGAGTGCTAAGCCATTGGCACTCATCATCTTTGGGTCCCCATCCTGGAAGACGTACGGATCCAACAGCGGCTAGACACGACGTCAGCGATTTCATGTGCTGCCGCCAAGTGGAAGGCTGACCACCACGCGGTCGCCTCCAGCCAGGTCCTTGACGAGCGAATAGTGCGCGACGCGGTAGACGCTCAGGTGCCATGCGTAGGACGTGACCGAGCCATCTTAACTGGCGCAACAAAACCAGTTTGTTGAAGGGAATACTTGTATTCCCCAAGATGCGACGTCGAACGTCATTACTATTAACTCGATGTTGCCACCAAACACGAGCGATCCTCCTTAAGCAACCGTTATCGAACGCAGAAAGACGACGCATGTCTTCCACGCGAATCGGCCAGGACTCGCACCCATACAACAATACTGAGCGAACTGATGCGCTGTAAACGCGGCCCTTTAGTGAGAATGAGACGTCGCGACGACGCCACAAATGCCTCAGATTGACAAATGCTGATCGAGCTTTAGCGATACGAAGAGAAACTTCTTTGTTGATAGTGCCGTCAGCAGAAACACAGCTCCCAAGGTAGACGAAACTATCTACTTGTTCAAGTTGTGCACCTTCGACAGTGAGTACGGGAGCAGGTGAAAGCCAATCCTTGAGCAGTACTTTACACTTCGATGGGGCGAAGCTCATGCCATACTTAGATGCTTCAACCGCCAAACGATCCAGAATGAGTTGCATACTCTGAGGATCGTCACCAAGTAAGGCGATATCATCAGCATAATCTAAGTCGGTCGCGCGCTCACCCGGTAGAAGCTCTAAGCCAAAATGTTGGAAACCTTCTAGGGCATTCGACAGAACGTCTTCGATTGCGAAGTTGAAGAGGAATGGGGACATAGGGCAGCCCTGTCGCACACCGCTATTGACAGCGAATTGCGAGGAAAGCTTGCCATAGACCCTCACTCTGCCGGATGTATGAAGGTAAAGTGCTCGTAAGATGGCGGTATATTTCTCTGGCACTCCGTTCTTTAGTAAGCAACGCCATAAAGCAGGTCGATCAACGGAGTCAAAAGCGGCACGTATGTCTAGAAATGCAATGATAGTGGGCCTGCGATAAATGTGGCGATGTTCGAGGAGCTGGCGGAGCGTGAAGATTTGATCCACGCATCCGCGGCCAGGACGGAAACCAGCTTGTTCTTCGCGGTAGTATGATTCACGTACTGGGGATAGCCTGCGAAGCAAAATGGATGCCAATAGCTTAGAGGCAACCGAAATAAGACTAATCCCGCGATGATTTGCACATGAAGTGCGAGCGCCTTTCTTGAAAATCGGGACAATAACTGATTCTCCCCAAGTGGAAGGCACTTTCTCTTCATGCCAAATTTTTGCGAACAGCGCGGTCAGCTGGTTAATGATCGCCACACCGCCGTACTTGAATAGCTCCGGAGGAAGTCCGTCTAAGCCGGCAGCCTTGAAGCGCTTCAAGCGTCGAATCTCGAGGCAGACTTCCGCTTCGCTGGGTGGATTCAGAGGGACGAGCCAGGGTGGACAACAACGTGTACTGCATGTACTGATGGATGGTGGAGGCCAGTTGAACTGCGAGTGAAAGTGCTCGGCCCAGCGGTCCATACGCCTCTGTTGGTTGGTGATCGGAGACTCATCCACCTCACAAATGACCTCACTGACACCAGGCTTCCTGAGGCCAGTGGACCGAATGAGTTGGAAAAGCCTGCGAGTGTTGCCAGAGAGGGCAGCAGTCTCCATCTCTAAAGCACGCTCAGACCACCATGTCTCGCGATCCTTGCGTAGGCTTTGCTTGAGCAGCCGGTTGGCAGAACGGCGCCGCTCGTTGCAATCTGATTCCGCGGGGATATCTCTGCGGCGTTCGAACAGCTCCAGAGAACGAGCAGAGATCCAAGCCTTCAAGGGGCGTCGCGTTAGGCCGCAGCATGACTGTCCGGAAATGGTCATTGCCTTCCGTATACAAGTCCAGTGTTGTTCCACTTCTTGTGGTGGATTGCAACTGAGTGCATATGCCAATGAAGACTGATAGCTCGCCTGGACAGAGGGATCAGTTAATCTGTTTACATCAATCTTGCGGTGCTTCGTGTTTCGGGATCCTCCAAAACACATACAGATTTTCGCGCAGACCAGAGCATGGTCTGAGTCGACGAAGGTGGACCAAAAGGACCTGCAGTCCAGTACGCTGCCGCGCCATCTGAAGCTAATTGCAATGTGATCAATTTGAGACCACGGTTGTGTTGAAGAAGGGGGACGCCACGTTGCGGAACGCTTCTTCGTACGCCTGAAGTTAGTGCTCGAAAGAAACAGACGGTTGTCTTCGCACAATGTGAGAAGTCTCTCTCCATTATCAGAGCGGTTCTCATCGAGCGAGTGATGCCCACCAAGGTGGCGTTCATATGGTAACAGGCGGCCAACCCGTGCATTAAAATCCCCAGCAAGGATAACGACATCCGACTTTTTAGCATTAGTCAAGAGCTGTTGTAGATCCCGGTAGAATTCGTCCTTGACCGAGTCGCCACTGCAGTCAGTTGGGGCGTACACGGAGATCACAAACAAGTTGTGTCTCTCTTCGCGGTGCCTGTTGATTCTACATGAACCCCGAAGCCGAACTGCACATAGTCGGCTGTTAATAGGGAACCAGTCCAGTAGTGCCGCCTCGGCCTTGTCACTTAGTGCTATACCTACACCAGCCAGACCCGCTGAGGCTGCTTCTGGATCTCCAGAAAGACGCAGGTGATATCTGGCTTCGAGGTCAGTGGGGGATGTCAATGTAAGCACAGTGCTGGGATCTTGCAATCGGGTTTCTGAAAGGCAGCAGACATCAATGTCTAGGGAATCTAGGGTGCGCGCTAGACCGGCTTGCTGTCCAATCTGCATGAGTGTCCGAACGTTGAAGCACGCCAGACGGAACGAGGATCGGGGACGAAGGAGAGCCATAGGTTGAACTTCTTGGTCTGCAGAGCAACCGGAATCGCAGCCAGATTGTTGAACACATGAATCGGGTAACGGAAAGTGAGGATTGTTAACAAACAAACAATTGGCGTGTGATGAAGTCGCGTGAAAGTGACTAGCAGAAACAGCAGCTGATGAGCAAGTTGTAATACAGTCCATGGTTTTGCGAGAGGGCGTGATACTACCCGGTTGCCCAAGCCGAAGTAGGGAGTTGACTTAGGGGACTCCACCCCGAGCCTTTGGCTAAATAACCTACCCGCAAGGCAGCGGGGCGAATTTAGGGAATCGCGCCCATTGGGAGGCTTTGACTGAATGTTCAGTTCATGCGCCTTTGTTTGGTAGCTTACCAAACAGGGGCCCAATACTCCCCATGAAGTCAGCACACCTGCTGGAATACAATGTCCCACCGAGGTGGAACATTGTTGCCGAACACTTTGCTGGAACGGGGTACACCCGAACCACCCAACGCCCAACGAGCCATACGGCGCCCTTATTGTGTATCAGCGCACCCGCGCTGTCTCTGACGCCTGGTTTCCTGGGACCGGTGGTGCGGATTAGCTGGAAGAGCTTGCGATAATTGCATACTGCTCCTGCCTCCTCCATTTCTTGAGCCCGACTGGTCCACCAGGCTTCCTTGTCAGCACGTAGGCTCCGCTTTAGTTCACGCCAGATAGCCCGTGTGGTCACATTGTGTTCAGAGCCAGCCGGGAGGTGTCTTCTAGATTCCGACAGGTTCACCGACCTCTCGGATATCCAGTGACTGGTGCGGTGACCATTGATAGTGCCACAAGCAGATGCTCCTGCGTCGTGCATGGCGGCCGAGATCCTATTCCACTGAAGCTCAGTGTTATTGGGACAAGACAGCGGAAGTTCGGTGTGCAGTGCTTCTTGATAGGCTTGCCTGACCGAGGACTGAGACAATTTCTCAGTTGCCATTAATAGGGGACGCTTGGTGTGCCTTCCGGTAAAGTTCTTGGAGAAACGACAGCGTACCAAGACATGATCAGAGTCGACACAGTTACTCCAGTACGAGCGGCAATCCAGGATGGAACCGCGCCATCTGTAACTTATGGCTATGTGGTCAATTTGGGTCCATCGCTGGCCAGCTACAGGAGAACGCCAAGTGGCACTTCGGCGCCCACTGTGTCTAAAAGCAGTGCTACTAAGAAACAACTGGTGCTCCGCACACATTTGCAGCAGACGCTCACAGTTTTCAGTCCGTTCGGAGTTAAGCCCACATTTACCACCTAGCTGAGCTTCTGAAGAGCTCAGACGCCCTAGTTGTGCGTTCATATCCTTTGCAAGTACTATAATATCTGAACAAATAGCACTGCATAGTAGCGCATTCAATTTGTGATAGAAAGTGTTTTTGACAGCATTTGAGTTGCAGTCAGTGGGAGTATAAGCGGAAATCACAAACAAACAGCGTTTTGTACTACTTTGTGAATCAATCTCAGCTGATGTCGTCAAACGGGCTGCACATAAACGGCTGTTCATGGGAATCCAATCAAACAACGATGGCTCAGCCTTGGAGCTTAGAATGATACCTACATCAGCTTGACCCGTGAGTGCTGCATCCACGTCTCCGGATGCGTGCAACCAATAACGAGAGATTAAGCCGGGTGCAGTTAATTCCATAACCCCGTTAGCGTCAATGATCCTAGTTTCGGACACACAACACACATCAACACCCAGTGTGTCCAAGGTGCATGCGAGTGCAGCCTGTTGACCTGTTTGTCTTAGAGTGCGAACGTTGAATGTCGCCATGGAAACGGGATGGCGTGGCCTTATAAGGGACTTTAGCCCATAGGCGTCCGAGGGGTGCTGTGGGATGGTGGCTGCAGATGGTTTTACTCCAGTGGCACTTCGGTTGCTGTCAATTAAGCTGAGAATTATAGAAGGAAGGTTAGTAATGGGAGTCGGGATGGTAGTAAGAGAAAAGGTGGAAAAGAAAGAAGGGAGTCGCCAGCAGTAACATGTTTTCGCTTATCCGCCATTCTGTATGCAGCAGATAAGGCGACCCTTGATAATCTGCGCGACGGCCGATGCAGGATGAAGTTTATGTGGGAAGAAAATATCATGGTTGTATGTGGGCTGAGATACTGCCAGGGCACTCAGACCTAGACAGTATGACGATTAGGGTCTTCATCCAAAGCCTTTGGCTCAAAAGCCTGTCCGCAAGACAATGGAGAGGTGGTAATGATTTATTTTTACAGAAATGGACGACATCCCATTTCAAACCACCAAACTGGAGGACCGGAATACTGAGTTTGTCTGAATTCTCACCATTGACCTACCTGGTAGGAGTAGCTCTCAAGGAGCCCGGAGGCAACACCCAGTATAGCTCAATGGGTCAATGAGGTACACAACCGTCGCACCACGTTAAGGTCCAGTCTCGTTGCGAGGCTAGAAAATATGAAAAAGGCATTATGGGAAAATGACTGAGTACTCAACGACTGGAAAGGAGGTAACAAAGTGAACTGAGCAATAAAGGTGGACATGCACAGTAACAAGAGGACATCATACAAAACAGGCACTGAGTCCCGAAAGGCAAGCGAGTCGTTGGGCAAGCAAGGCACCAGCGATTATGTATATTACCTGGCGGAAAATGAGTACTGGGACACAGCATTGTGGTCTTCGGCCTGAAACGATGCCAGTGGACTGTTCCCTTGCTAGATTCCGCAACCTAATTCGATCCCATAATTACAGAGTGAAAGATAAACAATCGAGGAGCAGTTGTCGCTTAGGAAGAGAGGATAATGAGTTGCCACAATAACCCATAGAGCTCCGAGATTGTCATAATGACCCCAATCAAGTGCCCAAGGAACTAGTAAGTGCAGCATGTTCATTTCCAGGTCACATAAAACGGCCACCAGCAGTTATTGGTGAGACAAATGGAGTGTAATGTAAAAATCTATGGAAAAGGATACAAGACATGCTCGGTTCACTGCGAATATATTGGAAAAAGGGTTGGTGCGTTGCAAAAGAAGGACGTCGATGATTATGCATCCAATCGAGTTCGGTTTCGTAACAATATAGACACAACACCAAGTCCAATTAAATGGATTTCTGTACAGTATCAGATGGAAAAATTGTTAGATAGTTCCGGTGATTCTCTCATCGAGCTTTGCAAATGTGTTGCCAAGGTTTCGCCACTAATCTGGTTAACGTCCTCAATGCGGTTTCCCGTCGTGACTGCAGAAAAATTCAAAAAATTATATCCCCGTATTTACACCCGCAACTGGGTGTTAAAAGCCCCACAATGGTGATATCTACTGGATTTGTGATGAAGCGCCTGTAACATGGTTTCCAACCACAATGAGAAGATCAGTAGCAGAATGATCTATCCGAGCTACCCGTGCTTAAAATTATTTCGAGGAATAAGAGAGGAAGGGTTAAAGAAGACAAACAGGAGCATATGCCAGATATCTTCGAAACAAGCTGAACGGATGCCGCTGGGATACTCATGGTAGGATAATAAAGAAACCTTACATAAACATGTGAACAGCGTCCGGAATGTGAAACGTGGTGTTCCCCCACTAAAAGCAACGGATGATTGTGTTCAAACCACCGAGCATACAGCCAAAGTTCTACGAATACAACATGCCCTAATTTTCCGATGTGCTCCAAGCATTTGTAATATATCTGCCCCTTTCTTCCAGCTGCCACTCTTTACACACATCACGTTTAGTTCAGCTACCATTTCGAGAAAGCTGCTATCGTTGCGCAGTCATAGTTTCCGCTGAGTTGACAACGTCCTCCCGAAACACTTCAGGTGGCAGCTAAGAGGATAATTGTACCATTAACGAGATTGTTCAAAAGATGCCTGGAAGAACAGCAGATTCCTAACATATGGAAGCAAGACAACGTAACCCCGATTTTTAAATGTGGTAACCGTTCAGAGCTAGCCAGCTATCGCCTAATGACTAGATCATAGCTGTGGCTCTAATGGGCTGTTTTGAAAGGTCTAACGTCATATTACCGGAGGAACACGGGTTCCATTTCCATCTGCATGTACTACTGCTAGCCCGTGGCAGTTGGACCGAGATAGCCGACAGTGGGACCGGCATTAATGTCACCTACATAGAATATTTCAAAGCATTCGAGCGCATGGATCACCGCATATTTCTCCTTACGCTGCAAGCATGTGGATTTAGAAACCCTTTCCTTAGACGGATCGGAAACTTTCTCTTTTAGCGGTGCCTGCAGGTACGAGTTCGAGATTCATTTGCTGACCCAATTTGTGTGGACTGCGTTGTTTTACAAGGGTCAGCGTTAGGGCCGCGGTTATCTTTTTCTTTAGTAACAACCTTTCGAGTATCATCAAGAAAATTTCCTGCTTTCGCCGGTGACATCAAGATATGGAGGGCAATGGACTATCATGAAAATCACTATATGTTGCAACCAGACTTATACTGCGCTTTTGAATGATCAAAGTTAAATGCACTTCCGTTTAACGCGGACACGTTTTCAAGTGCAAAACCGTGCATGTTCGCCACAAGCCCACTTACGCATAGAAGCTTGGAGACGATATACTGAACACTGCTTCACAAGAGCGAGACATAGGGGTGGTCATCCAAGAAGACCTCGGCTGTTCAGCGCAGTCATTGCAGACGTCCAAAACTGCGAACAAATACGTTGGGCTGTTACAGAGTGCCTTTGGGAGGTTCGGTGCCTCTATCTTCTCACAAATGCTCGATGCGTATGTGAGGCACCAAGTAGAGTACGCGATCCAGATTTGGTAACTCTGGTTAAAAAGCGACCTGGTTGCACTGGAAACCCACAGCAACAGGTAAAGAAAACGCTGAAGAGTTTGTCCCATCTGTAATACCGTAGGCGACTGGAAGCCCGAGAGTGTACAGCGGAAGATATCGCCGTCTACGTGGTGATCTCATCCTGGCATTTTAGATGTTGAAAAACCATGATCACGTTAGCCTCGAGCTTTGGAAACTTAGCTGCAACACAGAATTTAGGGGTCATAAATCGAAACGCCACCTAATACAGTCGGCTGGAGTGCCACCGGAATTCCTTTTCGCCTCGGGTTTGTCAACGGTGGGACGATCTTTTGACTTGTGTCATTTCAGCGCTCACGACACACATTTTTAAAAACGACTCGACGATGATTTACATCATTTACATTACTTGATCTCATTTCTGTTCACTGAGTGAGGACAAGACACAGGCAAACATTGGGCTTACCAACCCCACGAAATCAGATCAGTCGTTATGTGTTAACGTAGATAATATGGTGAGTCCGCTGGTATATTTTTCGCTTTTGTTTAACTTAATTCAATCGACGTTATTCCCACGGACCATCCCATGGGACTTGTCAAGCCTTGGATTTTTACCATTGTGCATTTAAATCATTGTTCCATGTTCGTATGCTTATAATCCAATTACAAAATGCCAGCCATTTTATAACCTTTTTATGGGAATTTATTTTATGGTCCTACGTAAAGTCCTAAATTTTCTGGTATTTTAACTCAAATTAAAATTAGTAGCGAGTTCGGAATCCTCTGGTTTAAATTACTGGTGCTAGACCGTAGTCATGTACTGGTAAATCATAACGTAGTTCAACAAATCTCAGGTTAAATTATACCTTTTGCATCTTCCAAATTGTTTGCGATTCTGAACTAAGCACCCTAAGTTCTCAGCAACACATCTAACCCAGACGAAGAAAAATCTTATCCAACTACCTTGACTGCGAATAACGCGCTAATTAGACGTCACCAGAACGATGTACATCGGTGCCAGACTTTAATCCCATTTACAGGTCACTTAATGACCCTCGGATACTAGAAAACGAAAGTACACTGGTAACTTTAATAGCTTCATTGTCAACTCAAAGTATGTTTTCGTTCACGTAAAAAAGGGAGTTTCCAGAATTTTCGCAGTCAATGCAGAATCGGAGCTTATCCATAACTTGTTGAAATATTGGATTTTCTTTGACGATTTTTTTTCACCTCACTGTATAATGTCAATGCATACTCTCAGTTAAATTAAACTAAAGCAGTATATTTTCCACTAACAAGGCCAACCGGGTGCAGATCTGTATGAGCTCCTTATAACATGAGTTACTGATACCAACCTAAACATTTATTAATTGTGTATCATTTGTGTCCTTTCCGTGAAGAGTATTGTATAGGGGCCGTTCACTCAGGAAATTCACGATTCATTCCTCGTATTTTGCAAATTCCCTCTGCTCTACATTCATGGAACCGTGAGCTACAACGATAACAGATCAACCGACCTGATGACATTAACCGTCAAATGCCGCATGCACTTGGTTTAACAATGTTAGCCAGCCGTCTGTTTAGCAAAACCAGAAAATTATGGGGTAATTTAAGTGGTTTTGTTTGTGTTTACATTGTTGCATTCTGATATTTATTCCCATGATTCGTTTATCCATATAAGGCGCATTGAATCTTTAATGACCACGTCTTGGTGTCAAATGTTAATAGGCACACGTAGTGAGTTAGAGCTTAGGGAGGTTGAGCAAATTATGACGCTATTAATGCAGCAACAAATCATAGTATTTCCAAGTAACAGTACTGTAGTAACTTAACAGAATATGAAAATGCTTGAAATCAATCCAGTATGTCTTTGTTAAAAACCCTGCTCTCTGATGAGTTCAGTAACTTCTCTTACGCATGTACTGTCTAGAAAGCACCGCCTCTTGTCCCAACGTTTTCGATGTAGCTTCCGGCAAATAGGCGATTATGTGACACCAAACCGAGACAATTAGTCAAAGAATAAAACCAAAGGCATCTTGCATACATACAAAAAGCATTCCGTTGACAGGTAATCAGTGTAGCAACCGATTATCATTCCTTCGCTATTTTTGTAAAACATAAGTCTAATCCCCTCTCTTGTAGTCCAAGATACATTGGCTTAACAACGAAAAATGCTCTCTAACGGTTAAAAGTGAATGGTGGCCAAGTCCAATAAAATGGCAGGAGTGTGGATTAAGAAAACCGAATTAAAAATCACGAGTATAAATTATTACAGTCAAATGCTTTTAGATGAGCTCTCCATGATCGACATGTGTCACACAGTAATGACCAGGGAGACAAGAATCGCTTATTCAGCAATGGACTACTGGTCACTTGCCTTAAACTGATGTCCGAGATTATTGAATATGGACTACTTAGAGGCAAAAATGGACGGTATGAACAGTACGTCGTAATATATGGTGTTATTGATATTTTCCATGTATACGATCGATAAAATACATTCCCAAACCGGACGGCAGAAAGCCAATCTGTAAAAAGGAGGAAGTTGAGTCTGTTTATTTTTATTTAACAACCTTTATACACAATTTAAACTTACAAGCAGGAGGTTAGGCGCAATTGAGTAAAAGAGGCAAGTACTTGCTCTGAAAATTACTGATGACTGGGAACACTACGGTTTTGATAGTCAAGGGTGCTTATGAGTTAGGCTATCATTGGTGCATTACGTGTAATCGATCGCGGTAAGAAAAGTGGAAAGCATTAGAGCTTTGATTGAAATAATTCTTTGAGCTGGAAATCGGTAGAACAACTCATCAAATATAGCGCGTTTCCATATGCGTATGGATCGTCAATCAGTGACTGGGTACGTATTATTGGAATTATGTATACACACGTGGGCACATAACTAATATTTTCAGTGCGCTTCTCTTCATCCGCCCCATTATAGATCCGCGTCGGTAAATTTTCGCCACCAAACGCATACCGAGTATCCATAACATCTAACACTATTGCAATGGGACTTGACTTTACCGTGGTGCCATGCTATCAGTGGTTCAGAGATGCATTGAACTATGTTGTATAGGGTATATTTGCAATTTCGGAGGCACTCAGACGAGTTTGGTCAATGATTTTAGGCCAGACAAATTCAGCCTCCTGGACCGCCATTTTGTTGGATAGAATGAGAATGTGTACTTTTTCCTCAAAACGGACTCCATGTAGCCCGCTGCCAAACACGCTGTCTTTCTGTCAGAATCCTCAACCAAAGGCTTTGGATAAGAACACTAATCGTTCTCCTGTCTAGGCCTAGGCAATGCTATGAATCTTTCCTCAGACAAATTCCTGGTGCTCTGGCCGCCGCAGAGCATAAACAACGGTGCCCCATCTGCTGCGTAGAGGAGGGAGGATAGGGGTTTGACTCCACCGCCCATGCTTTCCTGACTACATATTCCTCCTATAAGGTTTTTCAGCCATATTGTCCAGTCCCAGTTTCACCATTATCCTCTCATTTAATCCACCAATAGTTTCCCACCCCACCTTACTTTCAGGGGGCTTTACCTTCTGGGTTGAATCCACATGCAAACGCGAAGCATAAATCCCGCCCGTTGAGATGCCCATGTTCAAGCAATCGATCAAGCTCATTTCATCCGATTTCATTTGGAACCCCCAATCCTCCATCAGATTTGCATGCCTCAATGTACACACATTGCTACAGATCAGTCAACAAACAGCACTTGCGCGAACATTAGAGATCCCCTCCATCGATAGCTGCTGTTTATCGGAGACACGCCTGCAAGACACCAGCACTGTGCGCAATTTGCGATCCCATCAGGTGACACTAGCAGCATGTTCTCATTGGCCTATCCGGTGACGATGCAGCTTCGAGCGCCTTTCCAGCTGAAGCTAACAAGCCCTGATTCCCTGGTCTGAAGCTGCCCTGGTGGATTAGATCTAAATCAGAAGCCGGACGTTTGTGATCCGATTAGCTAGCTCGTTCAAATCTTCGACGTCGCGCGGGACTAACAGGTGTCTATTCTTCATCGCTGCCTATGCGTCCACAAACTATAGCGATAATTCGGTAAAGGCGATTTCAATCGTTAACTGAACGAGCTGTTTCGTCACAGAAGAAGCACGGACACTGTTGTGATTACTGGGAATCTGAAAGCATAAGTTGGCAAGTTGTGCAGTCAGAAACTGTATCCAGGCGGTCAACACGGTGTATGTTCCCGTAATGATAACGGTGATCAGTTAATTCAATTGGGTGCACATGCTCGCTTATTTCCTGCTAGTAATAACTTCCGACACGCACCTGTCTAAAGATGACATGGCGCTTACTAGCCTAAAAACGACCATGGTCGAAATCGATCACATCGAGAGCAGTTATCACTAGAGAGGCTACGTCCAAAACTGTCGTTCGATATGGAGCACATGTGTGGACACCGACGATGCATTTGTTTGTGCTGACATGTGGATGCGTTTTGGCGGTCTCCCTCAACGACCCTGTGAGCGCAGTGACAACAGCATACTGGAGAAGCCAAATGTACTGTATACAACAAAGTGCGCTGAAGTTCTGATTGAGCAAGCGCTTACTGTATGCAGCGGAATGTTACTGCTTGCATATTCCTCAGACGTTACTAGAAGTAGGCAAATCATCTTGTGGTAAATCCATTATCCGAAATGGGCTTTGTGTCCATTTGCAGTCTCTGGAACTTATCGGGGCTCGCTGGCACATTCCGGCAGGTAGGGAACACAGCGAGACTCGGAAGGACATTAGGGTAAAATTTCGTGTAAGCCTGAAGAGGGACCACGGATCCTCGTGGTCTCATCATGTGTCGGAGATGGAAATGGCCGCTGCCCTTAGTAACCATATAAACATATTCAGTCTGACACAGGAAACGTGCAACATCAGACTTGGTGTTAATGTAACTATTGGTAACGAGAGCGGACAGCCAATCCACAACTTGGCAAAACGTTTGTAGCGTCGGGAAGAGCAATTTGAAAAACAATTTAGTCGTTCGGAATTGTCAGGATTCTCCGCGGTCAGTGATGGCTCTGATCCTTGGGATATCCCTTTTAATCCGCCTTCTCGCCCTGAACTCTAACAGGAAATCAGACTGTTGAAATTGATTGAAGCCGCATGACCATAGGATCTTCCTCCAGCCTTTATAGAATCCGGACTCCTGCTCATCTGGATGGTTTACAGGAGCAATTAGTGGAATGGTGCGAGTAGGAAACTGTCCCAACCGACTGGAGCCGCTCCATCATTGTCCCGATCTTCAAAGCAAGTTCGTGTTCAGAATGCGGCAACCGTAGAGGAAGGTCTGATCCCCAACCCCACCAAGTTGCTTTTCTCTGTCACCCTACAAAGATTGTGATGCGATCGCGAAAGCCAGATTCGTGAAGAGCATGTCGGGTTTCGTCGAGGTTGTGGACGCATCGACCACATCCTCAATTTGCGTCACTTGTTGGAACACCGTCACATATATTTACGACCCACAGTTGTCGCGTTCACGACGTATAAGCGGCCGTCGATTCAGTGGATCGACGTGCCCATTGGGACAGTCTATTCAGGAATGGTATGCCCGAGATATATGTAAATATTACGCGGGCGCTTTACTCGCGTAACTCGGGCCGAGTAAGGGCTAACTGTAAGCTGTCATCGCGCTTTAATACAATCCATGTTGTAAGGCCAGAATGTCTGCTGTCACCTTTCCTGTTCACTTTCGCTATTGACGTATTCATGGAAAGCGCATTAACAGAACAGGACTTAGTAGATATGGAATTGCTCGCAGATGAGCGACTTCTTGTTTGCAGCATGCTGACGATATTTCCCTACTCTGTGACAGCTCCCAAACATGCAAAGCGGCTCTGGACAGATTAGCACTGGCTGTCAGTCACTTCAGGCTTCGCTTCGTACCTTGTAATTGCAAAGGGTTCCTCTAAGCTTTGCAAAGACCGCCTCCTGCGCTGACCCTTTATGGGGAACAGCTTGGAATCGCGCAAACATTTAACTACCTGAGAATTTGCATCAGCGCGGTTAGAATTGAAGCCGAAGTCACAAACCGTATTGGAAAAGCACGAGGCGCTTTTGCTAATCATCGCCATTTCTGGTGTCGGTGCGAAATCACTCCCTCCCCTTCTCTGAACAGTTGAGTGTGCAATGAAGCAAAGCGTTCGACCCCACTGTACGGTTATGAAATCTGGCCCATAAGATCAGTGGACAGGAAGAGTCTAGTTAGGTTGGATCGCCCGCGCGTTCGCATTTTGGCTCATATCTAGTGGGAACACCTTGCGATCAAAATGTGTGTGTCTACGCCTTGTTTATGGCACAGGAAGCAGAAGCGAAGCGCCAAGCACCGTTATTTCACATACCAGGATCCGATGACTCGGCCACCTGTTAGGCATTCCAGCCCACGTACTTCCTTGACGTGCGTTGTTTGCACGCCGATGGTGTGGATGTAAGAAACGAGGCGTGGCAATATCGATTGCTTGGTCGACTGGAATGAAGGCCCTTTCTACGCAATTGACCTCCGTTGGAGCGTCTCGACTCCCTGGTTGGGGTCCGAAAGCGAATAAACACATTTGGCTTTATGCACTTGCTGCTGTGGATATGAGCTGATCTTAATGACGTTTGTGTTGTGACATTTTTCCATCCGTCTCCAATTAGCCTCGCCCTTCTTCCAAGTTCTAATTTTTACGTATAATATGACTTTTTTCGGCACCGTAGGCTGCTGTTTGTTATCGGGAGCGGTTTATATCTATTATCGGTGGCTTATCCATCGTGCCTCTATTTCACTTTTTGTTTCATTTATTTGTATATGAATGCACATTAGCTGAAGTGTATTCCACCTGTAGCTAACGTGTATAAGGATGATACTGATATCGTCTAACCCAGTACTGACTTTGTTCTGCTTTACCGTTGATTCCCATATGTTGGCATGCTTTTCTTATACATTGTAAACTAGTCCTGATAGCTGTGTGATAGCCGAGAATGCAATTTTTCCATGGGTCATTGCATGACCTTTTGGATTAAAAAATTTTCCGTATTGGAGTCGTATTATTATGGAGGTAGTTTAAGATCTTATCCCAACAGCGGAAATACGGTTATCTTTGTATTTTATATCCTACAAAAACACAAGTCCTGCTATATTTACAAAGTTTAGATCAGTTATTTTTTGCATAGCGACGGTAAAATTGCGCGAAAATAAGTACGCCTTGCAAAAACTGGTATGCAGTGGAAACTTGCTCAAACAAACCATTCTATCAGTTCATAGTAAAGATAAGATATTAATAAAATGAATGCTTTTATTTCTTTTTCTTATCGGAAAAATTGGACTACAGGGCCAATTTGACTCGCTTTGAGTTTATATGATGAGGTCTAAATTTATTAGGCCATTGTTATCCCGAAATTTATCTTTATCAGTTGGCGGAATAACAGAAGCATCTTGAGAACTAGTTAAACTACATATCAACCTTAAAAGCGCAGGTACTTTAACGGTCACTTCACTAAAGTTTGATGTACTAAAATACAGACATGAATGTGAAATAAACTGAGTAGTACTACTGATGATATAAAGTTATCATTCGGATGAAGCATATAATACGTTAAAGACTCATTAAACTGGTCGGAAGCATTTCATAAATTAATGAAGTAGGATTTGTCATCGGAGTAAAGCCTAGCATGAAGTGAGAAGTGCTGGTTTGATGACCAGCGTGTGCCATATGCTTAAGGCTCAACCGAAATGTTTTAAAGCATGTTACATGAGAGCAGGAAGTTCATTCAAACGGTACTCGAATAATCAGCACATACTTTATTTTCATAGCCAACCCGCTGAATCGATACACTGGAGGTAATAAAATTTGTCCAACTATATTGGCATGACTGCCGCCATAGCGTTTTTATCTAGTCTTTACGACTAATTTTAGTGCCTCTTTTGTTAATTAAGTCGCAAAATTTATTAAAGTTGGAGCAAGGGTGGCCGGAAACTTTTCCCAGTCTAGCAACAGGTAAAACCCCTCACTACTATGTTTTCAACTAATCTAGTACTGAGGAACGCGCAACATGGAAGGGTGATTTAAGGTCAAACTGGGTGGAACTGGTTATTTAATCGATATCCTTGAAGTATGTAGGAAATCTACATTAACCAGAGCGGAAATGGGAAGTCAGGACAGGAATAGCGTTGGGCGTATCCATGCCGGATTTTCAGCGTGATGTGAGGTAAAGGTCAAGGCGATGGAAAGACTCGTTTTTAGGTGATGGATGCGAACTATTTTGATCACAACACTTTCCATTTAAACGGAAACACCAAGTTGCGCCATACGCTTGGAAAAAGCGCGTGGCAATGGTTTTCACCCAAAAGTGCGTGTATTGAGCGTTGTAGCGTAAAATGAGATACGAGAAATCAATTTATCGCCATCGATTAGTACTGCACATGGACGGTAGTTTTAACTGGCCTAAGTACTGATCCCTTTGACTTACGCCACAAGAATGGAGTCAACCTGGCTTATCTCTTATCTGACTAACCTAGGTCAACTTTTTGAGGTACTAGTGTTTTCAATAAGGGGAATGGAAACCGATGTTGCCCACCGTGCCCACTGTTGCAATACTAAACAAGGGTCCTTCACATTTTGTGGCGCGTGTTTACTTTGCATGCTGATATTTCGCAAAGCCGAATAAACACCAAAATGTTTAAAAATACTGAAACGCATACTCCTTCCTTTTTTTACATGTTTGCGTCGCTTTTCACTCGGCATTACGTCAACAAATGTGAGTCATCCAAACAGTTTGCGCCGTACATTTTGCATCTTAGCCACCCAAAAAATATACCGTTTTCAGGGTCACTAGTTCACATCCACAGGTCCTGTTATCTGGCATTCGACGGACGACTATTCTCTCTTTCGTCAGTCGTGGTAGCAGCTGACTGGTTCTCCTCGTATCTACCTGTTTACAGCCGTCAACCTAATCAGATAATCTTAATGATCTGAGGATTGTATCAGCACTAAACCAGATTGCTTATATATGTATATATACAGAGAGCACGGTTTTAGAAGCGGCGCAGGCAATGTTCCACTGGCAATCCGAAACCATTCAGTTGCTTGCAATACGACAAAGTCTCTGGATATACCTATCGGGTATGAATACATATCCATAGGCACATAACAAATAAAATATGATCAACAAAGTGGTCGTACTAGGGGAAATTACGTGAACGATATTATTCCAATGTCCATCCAGTGTATGATTGCAATCCGCCAATTACAAGGTTGCAATACTACTGCTGACAGGGCCAAAAAGCTGATTTCTAATGTTCTTGGCTAAGGTCTCTGTATTAAACGACAAGTACTTACTCTTAGAATTATAACTGGTTTCTTTATGCTTTCAGTATAAATTTTGTCTAATGAATATCCCTTTCCGGTACGTATACCCCGACCAGTTGCGGTGTAGGATACTCTGTACTTGTGCATTCCTGCATTCTAAAACTAGGTCCATGTGAACTTACGCATGTTCAATCGCTGTTACCTTACCCGATCTTGACATGCCTACTACTTATCTGATTAGCTGCTAACATCCAACTCGCACCATATTTTTGTATGATTAACCATGCACTCGGTCAGACCACTTGAAACCGTTTTAGTTTGGTTGATTTATTTTTATTTACTTTCCTGGACGTTGGTGACATCGCATCCAGCCGTCAAGAACCATTTGCGGTTTTCCTCCTCATTTATAGCTCTACTTGTTCCATTTCACACCACCCACTCTCCAAGGAAACATTTTGGCTTTTTGCTGACAGGTAAATGACTTGTTTCGTATTGCTATCCTGCTCGCTGACCTCCGGTTCACAAGTCTGAATATACCGACTGGCATTCTTAGGCAACTTGTAAACCTTTTAATTGATCCACTTATTGCTATGTTATTTACCCGTTCAAATTCGTACATTCGACAGTTTTGTCTTGACTGAAAAAACATTATATCCCTTTAACTCATGAGGGCTGTTATTAAGCTAAAAAATTTCCAGCATTTATTTACTATCCATGAAACTTATTCAACAAGCTGAAAATGCAGTGAAAACATAACGGCGGTCTTTCAAAACACGCTATCATCATCTTCGTCCTACCTCAAAATCTATTGACAATTGGATTGAGTTACTGTGCATTACTGAGCACATCGCCTGTCAAATGGTGCAGCAAGCCCATGAAGTTCAATGGCGGCTTTACTGAGCACTTGTGCTAGGTAATTTTTCACCACCTGGTCGTTGTATCTAAGCTGTCATTTCCGTGCTAAGTCTATAACATATGTTGTTTATTTGGACAGAGTGTATTGTAGTAATGTGCAAAGCTAATTTGCGGTTTGGAATTTACTTAGGCGGTAACACTGTCACTATGTAATAGTACACATTATCATGCGTTTTGTTTGTTGGTAATTCTTATTCCTTAACCATCTCACGTGTTAGGTTATTATATAAGCTAACGGGAAACTCCTCAACTATGTGGTCGAATCTAACTTCCGGAACACTAGTGTTGGGACCAAAATCTAACGATGAATGGTAATTTATCAATCCGAGATAATAAGAATGCTGCCCAGTGAGAGTTATTTATGTTTCATCCACTAATCATTTAATCTTATTGAATCCCTCTAAGCGTAATTGGGGATAATCGGAACAACATGAACTCTCTCCTGGAACATACAAAGTGCTCAGATAAATTAATAAAAACTTATTTTATATGGTTTCCCTACATTAAGTTAGTCCTTTTACTTTAACAACCGCACTGTATGAATGCGTTCGGGACCATGTCCAGCAGGTGGTCTAACTTGACTGTGCTTTTGAGTGCCGAATGATTTGAATTGTTCAAGACAGCCAAAATGATCGTAACGGCTGGAATCCCATACTAATACCGGTTGCTGTGTGCTCTCGCACGGTTTGGTACAGCGAACCATCAGCAAATACTTGACACATGCGCGAAGATTCAAACCTCGTAGTTCCTGTAGAAGCGAGATCTCCCCACGATGCAAATTACATAACAAACGTCAACCAAGGACGTTACCTCCGGATTGTGTATAAGCTTTGTCTGCTGGTTTTCATACTTCGGAAATTTCAGTCTACTTGGTTGCCACCATCATAAATAAACATTGCGGTATAGCTTTGTGAAACAGCACAAGGAAGCTCTTCTTCTTAGTTTTTACCAGTCATGCAACTTCACCCCAATTAAGGTGGTCCGTTCCTTCACAATTTCTGTTTCTATTATGCGGCTCGTTGATACCTTTAGCGACTTATATGGTGCATAATAGTCATTCGAAAACCAGAAGAGGGCTAACTTGCACTTATCTTTGTGAAAGCACAGTAGTGAGTTTACCAATAAACCATGATTCTCCATATTGCAGTTTTCATCCTGACCTTAGGCACTTGCTTTCACATATAATAAACGACTGTTCCACCATAATCCTCAATGGAATGGTTATCCTAGGAGGTTTTTATGTTCTTTGCAAAAGGTCCAAAAGAGCTGGTATGCGACGCATCCAAATATACGCTCACAAGTACTTCAGCTTTTCTCCCAAATGGTTTCCAAAGGATATGTCCCACATGTCTGCTTTAGAGGAACCCAATATCTGAGCGAACCCTCCTCTCTTACGCAAATTCCGCAACGCATATGATAGACGGGGAGGAGCCGAGCAGTTGAAATATAAAATAAATATTTGCGATTCAATTACAAACAAGCTTCTACCAGAACCATATCGAAAGGCAGAGAAAAGGAAATACAACATCAGAAAACGATTTTTTTTGATTTTGCACCTGCGATCCTGCGTTCTACTTGTTTTAATGTTTTACGCTTATTTTGACATTAACGAATAGTTGATTAGGTTGAAGGACACTATCGCCACTGACGTCGGGTACGTGCCGTAAGATCCAGCTTTTATGGTCTCTGTGAGTCCAAGCCGCTTGGTCGTGACCTATAAGGCGGACGGGATGTTAACCTGTAGTCTTCCCCATGCTGCTCTTGTAGCTAGTTGTTGCTCCGCCGCGGCATCTTTTCCATCCACTTCCGAGGAGCGCAAGTAACGCTCAATGGAGGTGGAGTTACGTCGATAAGTCAAAACCAGGGTTGCCGCAGAATAACATGGACCGCCTTCTCTAAGTTCTCGGTTTCGGACTTCTCTTTTGCATGCATGATGTTACCACCAATCATGCGCAATGATTTCAGGTCTTCCAAGCGAGTCGGCCAGCTCTCACAGCCCTACAAGTAGACCGCATGGCCAAGCGCAATGTATGCCATGCCTTGATTTTGAGACTGAAGGTGCGACTACGCCATTAGTCTCTTAGTCCGATGAATAGAAGACCGACCTTTGCGATCAGTTGTGAGATCTCTTCTCCAACACTGTCACCAGCTGTGATGCAACTCACTAAATAACTGAAGCAGTGGACTAGTTCCAGGACGTCACCAACAGCCTTGTGGCTAGTCAGGAGCATTTCACAATCCTGAGGTGGTATTTTACATTTGCCTGGGATGAAATATAAGCG
>OX104070.1:62242523-62296453 GCA_944474145.2 Dicrocoelium dendriticum | reverse complement strand
TCCGTTGTTTGTGACGATTTCACCAACAGTGTCTGTGTCGGATTCTGCGCATCCGTAGGTGTGACCTAGTTCAATGGGTCAATGGATCATGCATTTATCACGAGTAACAAAACAATGCTTGACAATACCCGCAGGTAAAGAGTGAAAACTGGATGTAAATGTCTCAACTAAAACAAGAGAAACGCATATCGGTGGGCTCATCTATATTTCACTTGTACACGTATTTTGGTTATGTTATGATGTATCACACCAAAACTGGCTAACACTTATGGTGTAGGTGATGTAAAGTTTCTTCAAGATGAGCTCTGAATTCACTCAATGTAGCAGAGGAGATGACGGAAATTGTGAGAGCGTTCCACTACGGAGTCACACGATGTGAGGCAAAACACCGGTGGCATTCCGACCGGCTCTACTGTGGCCTCAGTGTGTGGTGTTGCGACTTAATATCAATAAGTGTCGACATGCATGGTTTGGATTCATTAGGACCTGAAGCACCAAAATAATATCACTGCGCAGGCGACTCATAGGGTGTGTAGTCTATGCTGGTAAGGTAGATGAGTCAGGCCCTTACAATGTTTTGTTGCACTTCTTTAGTGAGTCTCAAGAGCAGCAACGTGATTTAGCCAGAGAAGCCAGCCCTGGGTGGCGTAGTCAACTTGTGGTCTCACATAAGCGTTGAGCATTTGTGAAAAGATGGTGGGAGCAAACCGGTCAAACGCTCTCAACAAGGGACACGTGCCGATTGGCTTTTCTTGTGGCAGTTCGACCTGGTTTGAGAAATAGGCATGCTGGAGAACTCGAAGATCATTTTCTTGGGGGACATTTTGCATAAGGTGTTCTCCTAGCCGGTGTGCGTAAGTTCTCTGGTGGCATATGCTCAGTACTCGAAATTTGGCAGCGTTGAACTTCAGCGTGTTCGGAACTGAGATAACGTGAGCACTATCGAGATCATGTGGTCGTTTGCTGTCGGCCTGTGGCCGAGTGGTATGCGAGTCTGGTTTACAACTATAAGGTCACTGGTTCGAATCGGCGTAGAGGGCAGGCGTCCTCGCGGTACACTCAACCCACGCGCGACATGGTGGTCGCGTGACAGCGAAGCGCCGTTATTGCGTACAGCTGGCGATTACTGTACTGATAATCCGCCAAGTTTTGTGATTGTCCGCAAAGTGTAAAATCTTTGAATCGGTCACTCCCCCGAAGTCGTCATTGAAAATGAACAGTAAAAATGAACAAGAAAATGCCTTGGTCCTAGAAACAAGCTTTGTTAGAATCCAGCTTGAAACTATATCGGGTCAGATAAGGCGCTAGGAACTCTTACATTGGAGACGTTGAGGTAGGAATGAACGTATCGAACCCAGGTTGGGATCACCGATTCCACAGCTCTAAAATTTTAGAAGGAGGGTGTTGTGTACAAGCCGAGCAAACTCTTTCGGGAAATAGTGGTACGCAGTATCAACGCTCCCTTTACGTCGGCAGATTCCGTCAAGCTGGCATGGGCTAACGTGACGTTCATGGTACGCGAAGGATTTCAGAGAAAACCGTATAGATCCGCCAAGATGATATTGTATCTTTATGATTACTCCATAAGAGCTCCTGTAATAGCGGATTCCATGACCATAGAAGGAACTGTGAGAAGAGTTAGCTGGTGGCAGTTTCCCGGTTCAGCGTTGTTCCCACTCTGGTAATTTGAAGTGTGTACTGCGTGCTTCCACATGGCCGAGACCAACATACTAGCTAAACAGTGTTGGAAAAAGTCGGAACAGCTGTTCAACCAGGCCGCCGGCCGCCTGTTTTGAAAGCACTGCGTGTTAATTTTCCGCATCATCTTCTCCCTGATGCTCAATGCTTACTTGCGTACTCACGTCGAATATACAATCCAGGATTAGCATCCTTGGATAAAGCGTGAGTTTGCAGCGCTCGAAACTCTCCAAAGTCGAGCGACAAACTTTGTCAAGGGATTGCGCATCCTTCCGGACCATCGAAGGCTGATGGCACACTGAGTGTTCAGTGGACGCTACAGGCGGCTACGTGGAGACCTCATATTTGTCTACAGATACTGAGCGACCCTACTCGCGTATGCCGCCACCTAGTAAAACAGCCCGAAAACAAACTTCAGAGGCAATGGCTTGGAACGGAGTCAAAAACACAGTCGTCTTGATTGTTGACGAAATTACTTCTCCCTCCGGGTCTGTCAACCTTGGAACGCCTTTGCAAATTCAGTTGTTTGTGCCCTGACAGTAGCAGTTTTCAAAAAAGCGGTTGGATATCGAATTGTACGCTGTGCACTTTGTTGTTTGCATAGCAATTCAGGATTTATTCTAGCTAACTATCCATTCTAGAAATATAACCCACAATGACGCACGTAAATTTGTGCAGTGGGGTGTGCAATCTGCTTTTACTTGCTGTGAGTATTAATCATCACATCTTTTTCATTTTATTTGCCTGTACTATTTCATCATCCTTCTTAACCCGTTTATTCTATCATTTTGCCTACGCGTACTTGATTTGGTCCACTTATGCAATATTTAAATCACAATTTCTTCTATTACCAACCTATGGGACACGTTAACCCCCCTCTTTTATACCCGTTATAAACCTTTGTAACCCTTGCACTTGAGCACAAGCAGTGCTATCAGTCGCTTCAGTACGTCAGCGACAGTAAATGACATGTGGCGACGTCTTTGTGGTGGCATGATCGGTGTAAATATTGTAGGGGATATTAGTGGAGTTCTGGAAATTACAACTGAATTGTTGTCTAAGGGTGTTGGTTACCTCATGTGCAGTTTGCGCTTGCCCGCATGCGGTGTTCGGGAAGAGGATACCACGCTGTACTTTAAGGAGTTTGTTATCATGCCTATAAAGTAGACTGAGGTTGGAGTAGAATCGTTCCAATAAATCCCGAGTCTGTTGCAATTTATAATCGCGGAACCCCATGGGTCTGCGCAGTTATATGGGTCTTCCAGTCATCGGCATTCAGGTTGGCTTTGTATACTTGCCAAAGTGAGTCTCGTAAAGATATTCCTTTCCGTATCCGACTCATCAGAAATAAATTTCAGCTGCATTTCTTAGTCTCGGAAGCGTCTGTAACCAGTGTGCTAAACAGCTTGATGAATTTCTCTCAAGCGACGTTACATGGTTGTTCAGCTATGGACGATCAATCAGTGGTGTTGATGAAGAAGAATAGCATATCATAGTGCGTCACGGTACTAATTCCTTTCTTGTCCCCTGCGGGGTGCTCCGCATAACAAACGTGTTGAAAAAGCAGTGTCGCATGATCGTTGCATCCCAACGGGCTGATCAATGCTACTGTGTCAATCATAACTTAGTCACTGATAAGCACAAGGACAAGGGGTCTGGTTTGTTTCCTATTCTGAATCTTGTAGGGGAGATAATGTGCTTACAGGGTGGCTGGCCAGCAACTAGCGTTTGTAATTCATTTTTAAATTGCGCATGGAGTGTGGTTGGAACCCCGACAGCACACAAGTTGCAGTCTCTGACAAGTAGAACTTGACTAAAGGGCTGCGTCAGTACGGTCTTTAGAGCATTGGCTAAACGATTGTTCATTTCGACAATTGACGTCAGGGGACGGTATACATGTGTCGCTACGTCTGAGTTACAAGCGGCACCAAAGTGAGGCAAAAATTGCGTCGCTGGTTTATTAACGAGATCGAAAAGCATATCGCTGCAATGGTAAAAAAGCATGCGCGTCCCATACTTGGTCGATCATTTCGTAGGACGGGCAAGCTTGGTAAGGTGATCTCAACATGATTGCTTTCGTCATTAAGCCACGTTTCGGTTATCCTGATCATGTCCCATTGCATCCAAGTTTGGCTAAAATAAAGCTCAGAAAATATGATGAGGAGGTCTTGTGCATTAGTCTAAAAACAGTATAGTGTTTCGAGTGCCAGAAGCGGATTTGAAGGCGTGGGTGTCAGGTGAAAGTTTAAGCTGACCTTTGTGAGTTTCACAACTAATCGTTTTTGGGTGAACTACTGATATGAGACCTTGAGTCTCATGTCTACTAATAGACGGTTTGAAGTGATAGCGTTCCTGTAAGTGCCTGTCGTGGATCGCAGCTGTAGGACTCAAAAGTAAGGTTTGTTAGGGCAGCTGATAAGCCACAGTGATTTCGCTCTCCCTCTAACTGGTGTTAAACGGCTTCAAGCGAAGCTCCGATGGGAGTTTGTTACGACACTTGCACCAGACCTTGAGGGTCACTTCCGCCAAACGTATGGAATAAAACACAGCTTTTAACACTTTGGGGCCGCATCCTTTGTAGTATGATGATGATGACAGCCATGAAGACAATTTCGCTATCAGATTGTGGAATGAGAGTACTTCGCATATGTACCGCCACTCCTCTCAGTCATGGAATTAGGCCTAGGATGCATCCGAGGCCTGAAGCTCCGGGTCACCATGAATGAATGTAGATGTTTCGTTCCTCAACTGGTAGTGGTCATCTGGGTTCTGTTTTCTTCGCCGGTGTTTGCTCTAAGAGACCTCCAGAAAAATACGAACATCGCGTGATATAGTCCTAAGACGAGTGCATCACTGGATAACGAGTTTAGCATTGTTCTTTGGTTGTAGCGTCACACGCAAGAGCCGTGGCTTGCCGTAGTGGGGTGAGTTTAGATGCCGTACGATGCGCACTATGCCGGTCGGTTCGGAGTAGATGCCTATTAGGCATCATGAGGTGTCCAACAGTTTTCTGTCGTCCAGCAGCTTACCTGTTATGGAGTTTGCACTAGATTCAGAGACGTCGGAACATACAGTTGTCAGTGACTCTTGGGTTTGTCTAAAGTTAGCTGCTTTAAGAGAGGCTGTAGTCTGAGTTGTTGATGGTGTGATTTGCGCAGGTGTGGTACGTTTGGCGCCTTATGTTTTAGCGTCTTTTATAGTCTGAGGTGTTACTCCTTGTGCGTAAGTAGCTGAAACGGTGGCGTACGAAGTCACGCCTTCCGTGGTCAACGATTGGTTCAGGTGTGCCTGTGTAAAATAGGCCACCGATTTGCTCCCAGACGTCAGCTCTTGTGCTGAGGTGAGAATCGTCGGGAAACATTGAACTCGGCTGTTTGTCCGATTTCGGGTTACAGTCAGAGTTGCAGACGTAGTTGGCTTCAGATGGTTCACCTTACTCCTGGTTTGGTTACCATATGCGGCTGCGGCTGCGGCTGCAGGAGATAGGTGTTAGACTGCTCCGTTCCTGGTACGGACATAAGCTGATGTGTGCCGAGCTGTCGCGTGTTTCAAGTGACGGCAGACTGTGGTTGTCGTAGTACCTGCTTGACTACCATAGCCCACGTCTGCATTTAGCTTACGATCTGCCAAGATGGTGTGAGAGGGCAATAGAAATACTGACGCTGATGATCCTGGGGAAAAGAGTCGCGGACGCATTTTATGGTCCGAGCCTGCCACTTCTTCCTGGTACATCCTGTTGGCTATAGAATCAAACCTAGCATTCGTCCGCTGTTTGACTTCCACTAGTAACCAGTCGTAGTAGTAGTTGAACAAACTTGACGAATGGTATGTTCGAACATGTATGACAAAACCCAAAGACGTCAGGCACGCTGCTCCGCTCACTCGCCTGCTTTTGAGTCAGATTACCGCACTCGTGATGGTAGTGTTTGGAACAGGACGCGCCAAAAATCCTTATCTGCACAAAATGCTTACATTTAGCATCTTCACAAATGTGCCTCATTGAAATCTCGTTTGGAGTCACATTTATTAGCTCACTGCTATTTTCCATAGTAGCAATTACCATCGTGTTGCCGGTTGATTGGGTACCAAGTTTAGGGTAGGTGAAAGTTAAACTCAGGAGTTACTACAGTATGGATCGTATAGTCCAGTCGTATATGGAGACAGACCCATGTGAACTTTAAGGGGAGTTTGGATGCCGCTTGCTTTCGGGATTCCGCGTTGCAATATTTAACAGCTTTGCGAGTACGAGCGCGACTCAGGTGACACGTGTCGTAATGGGTGATCTTGACAGATTGGACACAAGAATTGGAGTGCATTGGATAGCACTCATCGGGCAGGTTCAACTGAGTGTATACCGGAGCATGCCATGAGATTAGCGAGAATAATTCCAAAACCTGCCTACCTACCAGCATTGCGCCAATTCTGCCTACGTTCTCAGCAGCCCCGCCGTCTTTCGATGCTGGTCCCAAGTGGCTTTGCTCGTGGTTCCCTAGGCCTGTCTGACTCAAGCATTCGCGACCGCAAATGCTACAGCACCATGCGCTCGACCTCGATGGAGTTCACCCTTGCTATCAACTGTTGTACTTCACTCACAACAATCAATTGCGAGGTTATCACCTCAAATTGGCAGAACAATACAGTCGGTTCGAGTGTCGAAGTGACTTATTTTCCCTGCATGATGCCACACGTGGAATAACCTCGCAGAAGCTGTTATTCGAGCCACCATGTTAGCCGTGTTCAGCGCGCGTCTCAACAGTGCACTGGCCATACTACATCATATCGCGTAATCTAAACTACCCATACAAAAAGCAGAAAAACAAAACCAATCAACCAAACTCCAATTTTGCCAGGAAACCACGAATGACGAATCATACACAAAACTAATTGTGAACTGCTCAGACGTGAACGCTATAATCGACAATTTCGCAATTTGCAGTTGTTCACTAATTCCCATTGCTATCTTTGCCTTCATTTTACTCACCTCTAACGGATCATTTGGTGGGACATGCCATGCTTCGGCCTTTTTCTCCTCAATATACCATTGACCATTGACTCCAACAGCGACTGTCGCTTCCACACTTGCCGATTCTTCTCCGCAAGCACGAGGGCTTTCTCTTACTCTTCGGCAACTGCCTTCGTGATCAGATCGCGCCATACACGCCGATCAACCGCCTTTCATTCCAAACACCTGAAATCAATATCAGAACACAATAGGCTCCTATTCATCATGTCCTGGTAACGAAGTTTCGGTTTCCCCGCCTGCCGCTTCCCAACACAGTTAAGCATATAAGAGCTGCTTCGGTATCCGCGTCGAATCCATACGTCACACATGACTGAGCCACCACAAGTTTCTCATCAAAAGTATGCATTTCACTTCATACATACCTCTTCAGCGCGACACCCCCGTTTCTGCAACTCCGTCGCAGTCACTGTTGATGAAATCATTGGAGATAGCTGGCATCGCACAGGTACATCGTCCAAGTTTTGCTGCCGTATAGAAGAACGGACAGCACCATGGATTGGTACCCCATCAGCTTCGTGCTGACTGTAAGCTTGTGGTTGTTTCACACTCGAGGCTCATGCTTTTCGAATACCGTTGCTGTATTCAAAAGGCGAATACGAAGCTCAGTGTGAATTTGTTGGTTAGTCGAAACCGCAATCACAATGTAGGAGAGGTAGAATGCAGTTTCCAAAACTTCATCACCAATGCTAATGTGAAGTACAATTGCAGTTAGCCATATTGGTGAAGGCTGAAAGAGACACAGATTTCATGAATAAGCTACCAACGGTAAACAATTGTTTTCAATCAATTCATCGGCAGACATTTAAAATCATACGAGTAAAATAACAATGGACGTAACAGTGGTTTATATCAGTTCAAATAAAATTAGACCACGTGTTAACCAGAGCCATAACCTAGCAATAAAGGTAAACGATAAGCGCAAACGCGGACAAAGATGAAGTCGAACGATTGCTCCTGACTTCCGAATCATCCATCTTGTCTGGCCAGGTTAGCTTAAGAGCTTCGATCAGTTGCTTTTGTGAGCACAAAAGAGGTTGACGCAACCGAATAGTGATCGCCTGTAGTGTAGCGAGGGTGCGGAGGCGCAGACCTTTCGATTGCAGTGGCGGAAACTGGTATAGTATTTGAAACGCGCGGCATGGGTCGACTTCATTCTCACTATCAACCAGATCAGCCATAATAGAGTTTGTTATAGCCCCGGTACTGCCTCGATGCAACTAGCGTGGAACTTGCTCCTTAATGCGCTTTGACAACTGCCGTGCTGTTCGACCGATGTAAGTAACGCCACAGACGCTCTCGGACTGAAAAATGACCATGGAAGCCGTCAGCCTCCCAAGCTTGTCTTTGTTGCGAATACGAATGAGAGGGAGCGATGAGAAAATGCACTTGAGCTTAGCTTCCGGGAAAGTTGACTTAACGACTGTTTAAAGGCTTCTGGCTACACATTCGGCGGAAAGTTGGATACTGAGTTGTCGCTGATTCCAAATGTGCTGTTGATATATTCATTCTTAAGAACATGCAAAACAAACTCGACCCGGTGCAGGTTCCATCAGCTGAGAAGAAAGAACATTTTATGAGCCTAAGTTTTAAAGTGAACGCAGCCACATTTACTTTTCGGTCGCTCACTTTACTAAAGGAAATTTTCATGTCATTGCATTTTATTCCTGTTAAATCCACTACATTATTGCACATGAGATTAGATCAATTAGAGAGTACGCAATCCATCGTTGCGCACACATCACTGATCTAGGAAGGATATTGGAGTGCCATTGTTTCCGAGCCTGTCAAATCTGCGAGGGTGGCGATTGGATCAACCTGAAAATCTTGAAAACATTTGACGTCCACCTTATCGGATATTTTTCCTAGAATTCCTGTTGCGTCATCTGCGATATTTTTTGTTTCTTGCAATTCCTCGACTGACAGCAGTCAATATTTGAAGGTCGTCTTTGGTTATGCACGAGCTAAATACGGTACGCCGCAAAACAGTGCACTGGGCTCACGTTTATTTCGGTATTAATTAATGACTTTGCACTAACAATTGCTACGATTTGCCTACTTCTAGTTGGTGGTATCAAAGCGTGATTAACCAACTACGTAAATAAATCAATGACTGCTGCCTTGCGATCTAGGTGTAGTGCATCACTAGGCATGTAGGTAATTAAAAAATGCTACACCTATAACACAACATCAGCCGAGACTACTGTTTCGGCTTACATGTGATGCAAAGCTTTTCTGGTGAATGTGATTTAGGACCGCTCTACAATCGTGACATCTGTTGTCTCAGGATAGCACAACATTCGAGGAAATCCCAAAAGGACCATATCAGGTACTTGAGATTAGCGTTGAAACAATTCAAGCTTGCTGCTCTCTCAAATTTTCAGCGCTGATGATCGACAGGATTTTGAATAAGGGATACAAACATGGTAGACATGACTGTCATGTCAGCTTGTTTAGGATGGGTTGTCCCATCCACTGGTCACAAAATACTTCATTGGAACCCCACGATTTCTTCTAATGAGCATATATATTGCAATTCATTAGGTATTCGTAGTGGCGGCTATTACCAATAATAGCTAAGGTAAGTACTTCTTTTTGATTGTTCGCAATCCACATCAAATATGTTGTTCCTTGTTGGATATCGGATGTGACACTGGCCTAGGAGCAAACTCCTAGAATGCGCCACCGAATCATTGGATTTCCGTACTATTGCCTATCATATTTTACGGAATGTTATAAGACATAATAAACTTGCTACATTCCTCTAGTTGGCACACCACCAGTTTGGTTGCGAAGTGTGGTAGAGGGCTGAGACATTACCTTTACCACTCATAATAAAGAACGTGCGGCTTTGTGTTAGGATAAGTTCAAGCTAATGGGAGGATGTTTGGAGTTGTTCTAGCAACACTACCCTCCACGACCAGCCGACTCGATCAATCAATCCAGGGTCCTGGGTGGGACCAAGCATCACACCTTCACGTGCCCTGATGAGCGATACTAACAGAGCCGCGGTGCCTAAAGGTGCCTGTGGAACGTGCATCATGATGCTCAAGATAGGGGTTTCCTGTGGAAATTACTCAACCTATTTTCATGCGAAATACGGGTAAATCACAGCAAGCGAATGCAGGCTGATCAGCAGCAGGTCTGACTCATTTCGGTTGTGTGCGGTGTGTAACCATGCCCCATTAGTTAGAACCGTAATTGCACTGTCCCAGGAGTATGAAAGGCTTGCAGACGTAGATGAGAAGCTGCTGGGCACCAACACAACTCCGGTAGGAATAAGCATAATAGAATGTCTGACACACGCCCCTCCACCGAACTTCACTGCAAGCCAACTCAACAACGCCGAACGCTACACTGAGAAAGTTGCTCCTGAAAACTCTGCCAATAAGCTACACCGCCCAAGTGTCCCGGAACACGTCACCTTCAGCCCATTTACAACGATTTCCCTCAAACCCGCTTCATCCCAGCAGACTTCGCCGAAACCCAGGAAACATGCATCTACCAATGGAAGCTGGGCCGTTGTTAAATCAAAGTACACTCCAAAGGTAGGCGCTGCTGTTTCTATTACCACGCCCACAACTAATGTGCAAGACAACGTTGCACGGGTGCATAGCAAATCGGTGGTCTCCTAACTACAACCCATACTCCAAGGAAAAACACGCAGAACGAATAGGCTGAACTATCAATAATTTATACCAAAGTACCTGAGACAACATCGAAGTCTTTGAAGGGGAAAATGTAAATGACTTGAACCAATGGAATACCATAAGTAACCTCCCCTGTATCCTCACCAAACCCTCCAAAATGACGTGGATCACCCACCACCCGAATTCCAATCAATATGGCGAAGCCAGGCTTCTTCGAGCAGCGCTAAGCTCTGTCGATGAGGGCGAAGCAACGTTACTTTCGTACGCTGGTCTCCAAAACAAAATCGATCTAGTCCAGGTCTTTCCAAAAGGTTTATGTGGTCAGCGTAAGCGTGCGAAGCTGGGTGTAGAGGAGTTCCGGCTGAACGCCACGGTAAGAACCGTCTTTGTCCACAGTGTCCCCCAGTCTCATGAACACGATGAATGCTAAGCAAAGACAGAGACCAGGAGCAGTGGCGCTATATTCATGAGACCCTGCTCTTGAATGACGTTGTAGCTACTTTTCTCTCGAGGCTGCCAAGATCAGAAAGCTACAACGGGTACGGCCCAAAGATAATTAAGGTTGTGCTACAAACTAGACAGATGGCACTTACAGTACTCGAAAGCTGGCATTCCCTTCGAAACACACTGCCACCCGAGCTTCGGTTCGAAACGAAGAGCAAAACTGTCGTCCGACTTAAAGCACCATCACAGCAGACAAAAGAATTAGTGATCTTATCCGAAATACACACCGGAAGCAGGTATGAAGGAAGTGATGATCTTCCTGTGCAATCCTGCAGTCACTCTCCATGCATTGTGCTAACTCAGAGAGGCTAAGCGCAATGCTACTGAACCCAACTCCAAGCGACTCAATGATAATACCGCAAAAACGGCTAGCGACCGACTATAATACGGTCAGCACGACCTCAAATCCTAGCCACAACTGCCTCGGATCTTTGCTGAGAACCGAAACACTTTCCGGCATGTACAAAAATGTCCAAGACCTTCTCAGCAAAATCGCCCAGCTTCCAAAGCGTCAGGCGGCAAACGCATAGGGTCTTATCTCCATAACCGAGTCCCGTTTGCACTCAGAGTTTAAGGATGTCGAGATCGCGATTCAGGGAATGTCATTATTCTGACACGATGATCCTAGCAACGCAAGTGGTGCTATCAAATAATATAGTAACGAATTACAACGGGAACCACTGGATGATCCGGAGATGCCGTTCACCGATTAGCTTTGGTGCCGTTTGAGTCTCAGACAACGACCACTGCTTCGTGGCAGTAGCATATCTCCCTCCATCGTCTACTCCAGATGGGTTCCGCCTAATATCATCATTGACGAAAGGCTTACTCCCAACATACAGCCACTTTCTTCCTTCCGGCGATTTATGCGTGCATGACCTGGAAAGCTCCGCCTTCAACTTGCGAAACATAAAAGGCTGAACTGCAATAACTTATCGCAAGTATCTCGCTCTACACTCATTGCAGCTCACCTATTAGGTACAAAATAGATAAGAAAACATCTCTACCAGACCTCGTCCTTACAAATGAGAAATACATGCTCGACATTCGAGTCTGTCACCCATGGAATGCTCTCCCAGAATCGGTCGTATCTGCACTGACAATAACAGTATTTAAAAGACTGTGGGACGATGCACTCATCCACTTCCATATTGTTACTTAACACTACGTCTCCATCCTACACCTGAATTTTACCATGGAATTATTTGTAGTCAACTGTGGTGCTGTGAATCTAAGAAGATCGCAGGACTGCAGCGAAGCAAACGATAAGTTCGCATTTTCATATTTAAACTATTAACTACTTTACTATTCTTATCCTCATTAATGTTATGTTGATATCCCCACCAACTATCAAACGGGACTTGTAAAGCAACGCTTCTTAACCCGTATAAATTCATTGTTCATTGTTCATTGTTACATACCCATATCTCTAGCCACAACTTCACACTCGGCAACATCGATTTAACTGCCATAGCTGCGTTGAAAAATTTCTATCACTATGCACCTACAGCTCTCCAGGAATCGAGTATATTCACCCGAGGGCGCTGAAGGCAGCAGTGACAACGCTTGCTGTGCCATTATCGCATTTCGTTCAAACTTGCTTTGAAAAGCAAATTGTGCTTTTCATGTGGAAACATGGCTTAATCGCGCCAATTTTTAAAACCGGTAATCCTTCGGAACCAGCCAACTATCCTTTAGGGACTCTCCTTCGTGTGCTCTCAAAGGTGATGGAGCCGCTCATCACTGAGGCTGTAGTAGACCATCAAGAAAGTCATAACATCATAGCACCCGAGCAACATGGTTTCCACCAGAGCCGTTCATGCACTACCTACCTTCCGATTGCACGCAGTAGTTGGACGGAAGCGGCCTATTATTGCAGAGGGACAGACGTCATTTACTTCGACTTCTCCAAAGCCTTGGACAAAGTGAACCACCGCATGCTGCTTCTCAATCTCGACAGCCATGCGGTTGGAGATCATGTCCTTGGGTGAATCTGGAATTTCTTGAAGGATCGGCAACTGCAGGTCATAATTCGAAGTACGCTGTCCGATCCGATTTATGTCGAATTTAAAGTTCCACAATGATCAGTTCGGGTGCCGCGTCTGTTTCTCGTGTGTATCAACGAGCTTGCGCGTTTGAATGCCTTAGATTTCTTGCTGTTTGCTGATGGTGTTAAGATGTGGCGGACGATCGCCGACCCGACAGATCACGATGCACTTCAGCGAGACCTAGACAGAGCGTATGGGTAGTCACTCCACAATCTGCTCCAGTTCAATTCGTGGAAGCGTATGGTGGTTCACATTCACCCCCAGCGGAACCTCACATACAAACTTGGAGATCATGTCCTGAAAGCATTCAACCAGGAGCGGGAACTTAGGGTAATTGTTCAGGCTGATCTGGGCTGCTCAGAACAATCTGAGAAGGCGTCAAAGGTTGGGAACTAAAACCTTGGCATGCTGCCGAGGGCATTTAGGTAGTTTAATCCCACTGTTTGTTCGCAGTTGCTTAAGACCTACTAGCGGTCTCATCTGGAATACGCGATCCAAGTTTGGCAGCCCTGACACAAGTAAGACCTAGAAGCGCTCGAGACTCTACGGCGAGGAGCCACGAAGCATTTCAAAGGGTTGTACAATGTTCTTTATCATCTTAGACTGAGGGCCCTAAAATTATACAACGGCCGGTACCGGCGCCTAAGTAGCGATGTTATTTTGGCTTATCAGATTCGAAGGAACCCCAGACATGTCTGCCGTCAGCTACTACAACTGAGACACAACACGAATTTGGAGGGGCTACCAGTTCAAGTTAGCCGCGCAATACAGTCGGCTAGAATGTCGTCGAAACTTTTATTCTCTTCGTGTGCCAGCCATGAAACGCCCCCCCGAATTACGTTGTTTCCGCTCCCAATTTAATGATGTTTAACAGCGCCTTGAAGTTTCCCTTAACCACCTACACTACGAGATATAGCCTTTGTCTCGATAGACGACATAGTGCGACGAAGTTTGCGTACCTCTAATTAATCAACATGATTGAGTTCGGACATTTCTTCTTGCCTCTGTGTGAACGTTGTGTGAGTTGACAAAACTATTTTCATTTTATCACTGGTTTCTATTCACTAGGTTGTGGTTCCCATGCTGGCCATCCTATAGGACTTGCTAGACATCCGCTGTGTTGCCCGTAATATACCAATGTTTCATCGTTTCATTTGTTTTCGCCTGATTCGGACTCATCAAGTGGAGACAGCTTGAGCGGATATTGGAAACCGACACATAGTGGTTGACGACACCTTGGCCAAAAGGCCAAAGCTTCACGATCAATGCTTGACACTGCGGACAAAAGTGTATTATTGGATCTTAAGGTACCAGCCCTATAATAATGAACTGCTCGTTGTTCACCGAAGAGTACGCACTCTGTTGTTGCGAATAAACATAACCATCTTTTTGTATTCAGTGCCTCAGGTATCGATTGCTGTCTGGGATCCCGAATTTGAATAATGGTGCTGAGTTCACTAATTCGTCATGGCCTCTAAGACAGACGTTCCTCATGTTGCGATGTTACTTAGGGGCAGTAAAGTCCCCAATGGATAACATACCTCGAGAATGCTGTCTATAGTCATCCTAAGGTACGTTACATTACCAGACATTCTAGAAACATGAATGAACTGTGATGTGAAATGTTTATGCAAACCCGACTACTTAATTCATCAAAAAGTAGCGTTGTGAACAAATCTTACGGTCCCCAAGGATACTTGAGTGTGACAGTCAGTTGTTTTTGCATACAAGCATTAAGGTGGTTGTCAATAATGGCTACGAACTCAGCGAGCTTGAGTATCTTGGCGTTGACACTGCGGTAGATAATCGTAAACGCCACTTCTGGATCAACTTGATGACAGGTGATCAGTAAGTGCTTACCAATCGATGAAGTCAGCATTCTGAAGCTCAACGCCTGTCCTCGTGTTTGACCTCTCGTAATGACATTAACCTAGTCCAAAATGTGTTCTCCCGCCCGCTTACGCACACACCGATCCGTTCTGCTGATATAACCGCTCCTGCATCTACAGAAGACTTGGTACATCTATGTGTTGTGGCGGTGATCGTTTGGGTAAGTTTGACCGGAGGTCTTGGTTACTTCCTGGCTCTCCATAGAGAAACCAATTTGGCAGCACTGAATGTCCGTTGAATTACTGTGGATATATGTAGCTCGACTTGCTTTGCCACGACATCTCCTTCGAATTTTCGACAAGTTAGGCAATTTCTGTTTTTTTAGTCTTCTATCAGATGGTCGTGGAACGTGATAAAGGGTCCAGGGTAGTCCTTTGCCGTAACGTCTGCGGAGTAAATTGCAATTAGGACTCCAAACAATTTGGACTGCATCTTCTCCCAGCTCTTTAAAACAGGGTTTTGCCGAGGCAGTGTTTATACTGGACAGGAGTGAAGCTACTGAACTGTTCTGCTATTACTGCTCCAGTGGCTTTTTGCCAGGCAGACCGCCTTATCCAGCCGTCTGTTATTGTTGTCAATAGCATACCCAAAAAGGTAAGGTAGTTGTTGTTCTATAGCTCACTTGTAAACGCGCATTTCAGCGTGCATTGTTCATCCCCTCGAGAAGGGATTTCGTGGCATTGATTTTTGGAGTGATTATCAACTTGTCATCAAGACATATCTGGTTAAAATGTAGTACGCAACATGTTTCCACCATTGCCATTAATGTATCTGCTAGCGTAGGGCTCAGCTGACTTCCCAGAGCAATGCCGTCCGCCTGTCGGTAGTATTCACCTTCGAAAAGAAGTGAACATTTTCAGTGCATTGCAAAATTAAAGCATTCAGATATTCTACTGGTATCAGTAAAACAACTTCATTTCTGACACAGAACCACATAAGTATTCCACCGTCTTTTTTAACGTGACTTTGGTAAACAATGATTGAACAGCAAGAGAACACAGCACTTTATCAGCAATATTTATGCAATGCATTGTTCGATTAATCCGAAGGGGCGTTTAGCGATCAGCTGCCTCAATGGTGCAATTCTTTCAAAGAACCAAAGAGCCCATTTGTGATACTGGGAGTCAGCCATGGACAGTAAAGGCCAAAGAGGAGTGTCCCCCTTATGGAGTTCTGGTATGCCGTACGTCTGTTTGGTGCAAGTACCCATTGATTTAAGTGTGTTATACATTGCATCCGTTAGTATTTAGTGTTACGGCAATATTTTCCAGTTGTTACCCATCAACTTTTCAAGTTGGGCTACATCGATTCCTCTAGTATCCTACTGAAACTTGCAATTATCACTTAAAATTCCACTCATCCTGTGTATATGGTCAAACTTATCCATGATGACAACTCCGCTAGCTTTGTATGGTATTAGAATCAACAAACCCTTGGATTTCAGATTACTAAAATGATACTAATGGGTATATTTCACTTTAAGTGTGAATCTGCGTCCATATTTGGCACAGCTCAAATTTCTACACTTAGTATCATGCTCTTGCATGCGCAATAGAAAGTTGTGGTGAATAAAAAGCAAGGGCATATCTCTCGTCGGTGTAAGCTACAGTCCAAATGGATATTACGCTTCTTGGTGTACGGCAAAATCACTAGGAACTGATGTTATTTCTTTTGTATTTTTCAAAGAATTCCTCAAGCATTTTGCTAAACATGGCTAATTGATCGGTTAAATCTTTCGGGAGCATTGTGAGGTTTTAAAAAATTAAATGTATAGATAAGTAAAAGGTATAGGTGAAAAGATACGGCCATTCCTGGGACCGCCTCCTAGGGACCTGCATCTATGCGGGTTATATTCATGATGGATTTCATTCGCAACTCCTTGCCTCATTTGCCTGTGTGCCGGTGTGGGTTTAAACCAGGTAAGCCACCACATATATGTAACTCATTTTAGGGCTCTCTTTTTGTGTATACAGTGTGGACCGCCAAGGCACCTAGCCTGTACCATCAGCTGTTGTTTTGAGTAAAGCGCTTTTTTAATGCCAGGGAACCAATGGCAATGCGCCTTGCATGGATGTTATTATTAGTGTTGAGAGCATAAAATCCATCGCCTCAGGAGATCGACCCAGTCGCGGTCAATAATGAAGTGCACAGAAGAGTATAAAATATGTGCGCAAGTAAGACCGACAAAATTGTACTGGAGAAGTGTCAAAAGCGGTTGATTGCTCGAAGTGTTTATATGCTAGAGAGTTCCGAAAATAATTTTCAAATTCACCAACATTTGCTTGTATTCGGAAAGTACATGAATTGATGACGCTAGGTAATGAGAGTTGATGTTTGATCCTGGGCTGTCGCCCGTGACACAGAAACTAATATTTAAGAATACAGTAGGAGTGTAAAAGGTAGTAATCAGTGAAAAATAAATGAATAGTTTATGGTTTGCTTGTGCGTAACACCGACCGTGGAATTAATCCGCTCACAATTGTAATTGAATCGTCAATAAGGGGTTGTGCTGAATTCGATCCTAAGAAAAGTATACCGCGTGTTGATGTTTCAGCGCTTCAGGGAATGATATCGACGGGTTTCGGCAATCACAACGTAATTTGTTCATTCATTCCTCCGAACAGAAAAAACTTAGTTAGAAGTGTGGAACAACCTTGTTTTTAAATAAGTATATGGTAAAGTTGGGTTGACTTTGAATCAGAGAATGGTGCCATTTGCTATATGGAGTTCGGCCACTCCTCATACAACGTGGCTATACTCACGTATATGTTGAACATATTCTTCACTTTATTCATTGTCAATTCCCTGTTAACTAGAGTACGAAAAACAGTTTGAGTCACACGTTCGCAGATTTGGCAGTAGTTTTTCCACATAACTGCATAGCGATTAAGAAAGAAATTTGATCTTAAGCTAGTTCTTGTCTTTTCGATTTGTAAGTGGTTATCCCTATTTCTTATATTGTACTTGAGGGAAGGTTGAAGTACAATCGCAATGTCAGGGGTAAAGACGCGTTTGTGGATTATAGCAAACATGAAGTTCAGGTCAAGTTTTAGTCTCCTTAACCGGAGAGGTTCTATGTTCATCTCACAGCAACGGTCATAGTAGGCGACATCACCAGGGTTTCTTATTAAGCGCTTCGCAAATTAGCGCTGCACATTTTCCATTGATGTTCTATCAATTTTGCTGAGGTTGGAGTATATTATTGAATAGCATTCGAGTAACTAAAGAATACGGGTTTTTTATACTGGTAGATATTGGATTCACACAAAATAATGGATTTAGCATTAGCCCTCTTAGTTTAGGAGCTTTTGCAATCGTGTATTGTACCTGTTAAGCAAAAGTGAAAGAGCTCGAGTAGTGTATCCCAAGATCAGGAACTATGAGACATATGGACAGGGCTTTGCTTTTTAGCGTCAAAGAATTTGGTGCAATAAAGCACCGATAACATATGCAGCTACACTTCTCGGATGAGTTCCATTTTCCATCTGCAGTACTGTTTCCAGCTCGTGCTGATCCGCTTGTATGTCAGCTAGTGCGTTAATGAAATTGTCCGAATAGAACTGGTAGACAAGTGTGATGTAATCTGCGAATACACATGGGTTGCCGTGTTTGATGACATCGAAGACGTCGTTCATGTACATCACCAACATAAGTGGCCCTAGAACACTTCTTTGGATCATGCCATTTGTGACCTTTCTACTCGTGGAAGTATTGCTTAGTATTTCAACTGCCTGAAGCCGATCAGAAAGATAAGTGCTATCCAAGAATGTAAAGAAGATTTCCATGTTGTACCTGATAGAGCGTTTTAAGCATATCAAGTAATATGATGATAAAATGCTTACCACACTCAGTGGAACGAGTAACACATTTTGGTAACCGTAATTGATAAGGAACAGATGACCGCGTCCTAAGAAATTCATGCTGGTAAGTGTTGATTAAATTCCGGGACGATAGGAAGTCAAAAATTTTGGCTTTCATTGCCCCTTTCATGATTCCACACAGAATGGAGTTATGGCCGATGGGTCGATGGCTCGTCTGTCATTGAGGTGGGCCACTATATATCGTAGTGAAACCAACGCATATTTCCACGCATCTGGAACAACTACAGACTACATGGACAACGTAAATCCTTATGAAACGGTACGGGGCCTCCAAATGTTAGGATAGCAGACGGTATTTTATCCTTGCCAGGATAAAAGCTCGTTCTCATTGAGTTTATCAGAGTTCTTATGTCAGATTGCTCAAATTCAACAGTACATATGTAATCTGCATTTTGGATGGGGATGGTTACCATTGGTAACACGCACGGCTCCTTAAAATCCTCACATATCTGAGCCGGTTTAACAGAAATGCTGTTGTTGGGCAGTGTAATGGAAGGTGGTATATCATTCTTGAATTTGCTCTTGAGCTAGAGTAGTCTAGACATTTCCTTTGGATTATTTCAAATGGTTAATGCGTTGGTCGCGTTTCTGCGAAGTTTTAAGGACCAATTTGTTTCTAAGGATGACATTATTTGATTTTGCTGAATTGATAAACAAACATTGTTAATCTTTTTAAGTCTATATCGTAGCTTCTTCAGCTTTCGTATTATATGCGACTTGACAGTGGTCTGACTCGTTTTGAAGGAAGCACGCCGGCGACGCATCGGGCAGAAGACATTTAAAGGTGAGATTACGTTTCGGTATAACAAGTCAGCTGCATGTTCAGGTTCAGTCTGGAAATCGCGATTTGGCACAATGGAACAATGGCTCATTACGGGTAAGAAAAGCATTGCTTAACAAGTCCCGTGGGACGGAAATTATTGCGAAAATCATTTACTTTCTCCAAGGTGTGGTCTCCAATCTTGTAATGGCTCACCGGCTGGTGACGCAGATGCATCAGTTTGCACTTAGCCATGTTCAATTGAAGCTGGTTCCTCGTTGACCATTGGTAAATGCAATATAAGTCATATTGGAGCAGATGGTGATCTGGCTTGTTACTAATCGCCCGCCATATCTTGACGTCATCGGCGAAAAGCAGGAAATTTGAGGCGATGACTCTTGCCAAGTCGTTGATAAACACCAGGGATAAGAGCGCGGTCCCAGCACTGAGTCTTGTGGGACACCACATTCTACCTCACCTGGGTTAGAGAGTGATCCCCTAACACGTACTTGAAGCTTCCGTTGGTAAAGGAAGCTGCCAATCCAACCGAGTACAGGATCTCCGATTCCGTAACCCTGTATTCTTTGAAGTAGAATACGGTGATCAAGGCAGTCGAAAGCTTTGGAGAAGTCCAGATAGATGACGTCAACTCCGAACCCATAATCGGCCACTTCCGTCCAACTACCTCGTGCTATCAGTAGGTTGGTGGTAATAACCGTTGTTGACAGAAGCCATACTGTTCCGGTACCAAGATGTTGCATTTTTCCAGGTAGTCCATTAAAGCCTCAGCGACGACTGCTTCCATAACCTTCGCGAGCACAGGGAGGAGAGTGACTGGAAGATAGCTTGCAGGATCGGAACGGCTACCGCCTTTAAAAATAGGGGTTATAATGCCACACTTCCACATAGTGGGGATTTGCTGTTCATCAAAGCACCTTTGGAAGAACTGTGACGGCTAAATTGTTGGTCCCAGCCTTCAGCGCCTTCGGGCGGATGTTGTCTGCTCCCGGAGAACTATGTTCACGCAGTGAGAGTAACTTCCTTAGCAAAATTGGTGGGTTGAAAATTACGTGTGTAAATAATGGAGTCGGTAATGTGCATGATATTATGGGACAGGTAGAGGTTGCGAGTTCGAAAATTGTGGCGTATTGTAGCCGCAGGGCATTAGCTGCTTCTTCGGCACTTTGTACTCTACCGCCTGTCGTGAAAAGTGGAGGGATCCCATGCTTCACTTTATGAAGCTTATTGACATTCCTATATAATTGTTTGTTGTTTGCCATGAATATTTTGGCTAGGCACTGTTGATAAGTTACTTTATCCTCACTTACAAGTGCAGTGCAATGGTTGCACTGGATCAGGACAATTCCCCAAGTCTCTGAGTCGGGGTTAATCTTGAAAGCACGCAATGCTGCGTCCCTTATCGCCAGGCATTTTCAAGTCCTGCTCCTTAGAATTGAAGGCATTTTTGCGGGACGAAGGGGTTTGGTCTCTGATGCTTTGTTGACGATGTCGCTGAATCTATCAACGAACTCTGCCCAAACGTTGTCAAGGGGACTTTTGATCGAATTCTTGCCAGTTAATGATATGATAAGCAAGAAAACTCCTAAGCTTATTCAATGCGTCACGGTTGTAGGCGATTAATTCGAAACTGATATCTGTTTTCCTGTGGGCACTCCCAGGAAGATTGAGGAGGATGCGTTTGCTTCTAAGACTTACGTCTTTTGTAAAGATTAGGTATAGCAAATGTTCACCACTTGTTGGAGATGAAATTTGTTGAATCCAATCAAATGTATGGATTGCTGAAACAAAATTCAGATATTTTAATAGGGACCGTGGTGGATAGCAGGAAATCTCATGCATATTAAAGTCTCCACCAGGAATTTTCGAAATTGCCGGCTGCTGGGAGGCATATGAAAAGACTTTCACGAGGCGATCGGTATCCGATTTGCGACAGTGTAGTGGGTTGTATACACAACCAATAAGGAAGGTTATGCATTTAATTTGAATGTTAATCCAAACAGAATAACCAAGAACATCTAGCAGTGGGTCGCACAAAGAAGTTGCATTGTGCTTGTTGTCCGTATATATGCGGCATCCTCCACCACAGCGGGATATGCGACTACGGCTAAAGCTGCGGAAATTTGGGATCCAAAAGTGGGTATCAAAAGTATGTTCGTTTTCCCAACTCTCCGTGACAAACACAATGTCAGGATAGGAGAGAAACAGTAGAGAACGTAGGTCTTGCAGTCTGTTGTTGAGAGACCAAGCATTTAAGAGAAGTATTCTAATACATCCATGTTGCGTAGGCAGGATTACGGACTGTTTGTATATGGTTGGACAAAGGGCATCATCCCACGTAGTGGAAGAACTTGCGGGAGTACTGTCAGAATACACGCCGCTGATTTCAGGCATGTTTTGGCTAAGTTGATGATTTGTCGGAAGAATTTTAATGCCTGCTAATTAATTGGGGTTGGCCGCCGATAAACTTAAAAAGCCGCTTGGTATGTATGGGTTAAAATATTTGAATGTAGTTTAGCCGACTAGTTGAAGCCGTATTTCTCAGGTTTGTGATTGGTGTTATGTTAACAAACATGGTTTGTCTACTGACCTATGAGTAGATGGAAGTATAAATGTTAGGTCCTTATACGATATCAGTCGGCGGAGTCGAGCGCGCTGGTTAAGCACTGGTTAGTTCTTTAATGTGTTGTTTAGTTGTACTAAACGTTTGAGAAAACGCAGTCTTCATGCAACCTTTTGCAATATCAGCGAGCTTCACCATCCACCTATTGTAATCTGAGTTGTCGGACTCAACTTCGACAATTCTTCAACAGTATATTCGAATTGTGCTTTTACACGAACTTGGTCAACTTTCTTAGGCGGGACCCAGTGATAGGGCTTCCATCTGCAACTTGTTCAGCTGCACAGAGGACAAGTTACGCACGTGCCTTTGTAAATCACCATTAAAAATAGTCTCATCGGCGTTGGAGTGATATCTGTGTTGTGCTTTCATCTGTTCTCGCTTCGTTCTGGCAACGACAGTATTATAGAAGTTGGTGAATTTAATCCGACAGACTAACGAGAGTTGCTCGGTGATTGTGACATATCGTTCATGTATCTCCATCAGTTGTAAAAATGTTCTATCACCGTCCTCTAGGTAGGAGTTAGCAAGGCGTTTCAGGTTATTACGGCGCAAACACTTGCAGAGTGACGTTTCAATAATTCGTTGGTTTTTGACTGGCCGCATTAATTACCATTGCCGGCGGTCCTTATTTCACCAACTAATTCAAAGCTATATTACATGCTAAAAAGGCGCTTAAAATTGTTCTGTCGACTACAAACATATTTTTTTCCAATAAACCATTATATCAACAGGGAATCAGTGACTATGCATCGCTAATGAAATAAACTTTGGCAAATCTTTAACGCAGCAAGTTCCAAGTTACTGATTTAGCAAGCCAACATGCTCCAGGAATCCAAACAATATCTTCTATTTTCTACGATACAATAGAAGCGAATCCGGTTGCGATGGTTATAACAGTCAGGGTAGCTTCGTGCTATACTAAACAGCCATCTGTTCTTGCATTCAGCTAACATGGAACATCACACAGCACTAAATATTGATCTTGCTAGAACTTACGTGACAATCAGAAATGACTTTATACAGGTCAAGAAGCACTGTTTTATAAGCACAGTTGGGTGGTCTGGTAAGTTATCGAAAAACGTTAAAAAACAATTGCAGTTAGTGGCTTTGCTCTCAAAAGAATAGGCTATTCGTATGAAATGCAGTAGGTCTACACTGCGAGTGCTTTCATAGCTACAATAGGCGAAGAAATAAGTTCAAAGTATTTCTCGGGATAGGATGGAGATGGTGTCAAGTAACCAAATGTAAGTGGTGGACTGCGTCATCCATTCGACATTTAAATATGGCCAGTGTGGGGTCAGCAACAACCGATTCGGGTAGAGTATTCCATGTTTGACACACCAATGGAAAGGAACTTTCTACGGCACGCCAGACGGCTGTACTTTACTGCTAATTTCAAGAAGTGGACTCTAAGTTTGGTGTTACAGCTGAGTTGCGGTAAAGTGTGGTACACGTGCTTTGGGTTGTGTAAACTCATGTACGCCGTAGTCAAGTCGCCTCATAGTTGGCGATACCGCCCTCTATATTCTTTCAGAGTTTTCAGCCACTGCTCGTATGGAAGTTGGCATATTCCAATGACGTGGAAGTTGCTCCAGTGCAGTACGCTCGTGTTTTATCCATTTCTGTCAAGCTTCAATCGCATACTTGACATAGGAGCGAACACACGCACTGTGTATTTGTCTGAAAATATAGGTGTCCATTTGTCCGACCGCACGTCGTAACCGGCTGATTTGTCGTTACAAGATTTTGAAGCACTTTTGGTTTGCTTGAAATCACCCAAGTGTTCCTGAACTAGGAAACCTAAATCGCGTTTGCCAGATGATCACTGCAGTACTTGCGTTCCCAGCCTGCAAGAGTAAGTACTCTGGCGTCGAATGAGGAGTGCCTTGCATTTGTTAAACTTGGACAACAGCGGATTACGCGTTGACTATTGATGTACTCTAACTAAATCACCCTTAAGTAAATCATTATCCACATCGCCTGAATCGTGCGCCATATCTTGATATCATCAGCATAAGGTGGAAAATTTAAAGCGACTGTCTGTGCATGGTCATTGCTGAATCTCAAAAACATTCGTAGCCCTAGAACTTAGCCCTGAGGCACTCCAAACTCGACTGGTATGCGGTCAGATAAAGAACTCCGGATTCTGATCATACTCATAGTTGTGGGAGCAATTGGGTTGTCCCGCTCAAGAGCGAGTCATCGATCCCGGAATACTGGAGCTTGGAAAGATGAATCCGATTATCCAAACAATCGAATGCCTTCGACAAATCCAAAAAGATCACAGCAACGGCCTCTCCAGCATCAGCTGACTCGGATTAACTACATCATGCGAATAATAAATTCATTAGCCACTGTCGCTGTGGACGAAAGCCGTGTTGCTCGAGAGCCATAATGTTACAATTTTCTGGCTAACACATCAGGGCATCGGCGGTGATGGATGCCATGACATTGGACAATACAGGGAAAGAGATAGTGGGGGGCAGGTTGAGGGCTCAACATTGCTTCTACCTTTGTGGTTTGGAGTTATTAATCCAAGCTTCCAGGTCGCAAGAACCTGGTTCTGGTATAAGTAACGCTGAAAGAACTAGGCCAAAGGTTTTCCAATTGTCTTGGTGCTGTTCCCAGTGCCATTGGGCGAATGGTGTCCACACCAGGAGAGCTATGATTGCACAGATATCAGATTCTACAATACAGCTTCAGTAATAAAAGGCTGTGGATGGCTCCTGGATGTGGGAAAACAAAAGCTGGCAGAGGACCTGGCAGTAAGAATCTCCGAATAGTAGTCTCATGTCGGTTTCGCAAAGCTTTTACTGTTTTATACTGTTCTAATTGGGCCATCAGTCGCCCGCAGTGAAGGAGTTCCCTCCCTCACCTCACGAAGTCCACAGACATCATTGTACAGCAGTTTGTGATTAATGTTGAAAGTTTTTGCCGTGTTCTGCTTACATGCTGCATTGTCGTCTCTGAGCAGTTGAGTGCAGTTGTTACAATGGGCCACGTAGTTGTCCCGATTATCTGGCGTTGGTGATGGTCCACGCTCTCGCCAGGCTGCTTTGTGTACAGTCATCCATATTCGAGTTTTGATACTCGCGAAAGAAACGGTTTTAGGTTCATTGTGAATCCTTGTTTCAGAGGCAGCCGTAACCCCTTGATTGAGTTTGCTAACGAATTCTAGCCAAGCGGCTTCCAGGTGACCTACAGCGAGAAACAACCACGTTGTGGCACTAACAATTTCGGCTAAGCGGTAGTTGTGTTTACTGGTAAGCAATATCATGGGCTCTTCAGGACGATGTTTCGTATGGCTCATGAAATGGAAATTGATGACCGCATGATCGCTACGAAGCAAAGGGCGTCTACAACCAATATACCAACCATATGTTTTTCATTTATGAACACAAGGTTCAGCCAAAATTGTTTTTTAACTTTTCTGGAACGAGTTGGCATAATGACGTGATGGTAAATTGGAGCACTGGTATTGAATCCTTGCAAACAGGCCTTGAATTGCTTTCCGATTTGGGCAGAGGTTTGTAAACACTGCACGTTAAAATAACTCGTGATAAGGACGTGGAAGTTCCTTCGTTTTAGACTGCACCTTACAGTTGTCGCTAGTTGGCAGTTTATTTCCAGTATAGAGTAAGGATGGCGATGCACCAAAGCTACATTGAAAGTGTATCTAACATGTAATATCAAGCAGCACCAAAGAGAATCGGCGAACTGTGAATCTGAAACCATCATTGCCTCACAGTGTAGGTCGTTTCGTAAATGCACGATTACCCTTTACCTTCGGTAAGCCTGTCGTTTCGTATGCGAGAACTACGCGGCAGCCAGACTTCGGAGTTTGTCATTCCAGTGTGCAACCATGTCTCCGTGACACTAATGATGTCACGTGACTTTGGAATTTAGCGATCATTCATTTCGGCAAGTGTGTTGAAAGGCTTTTATCTTTGTTATGTAAGCAAAATGATTTATAGCTCTATAGGAGCTTACAAAGAGCCAAAGTAGTCACATGTTGGAGAACGCCCATGGATGTGAGGTCGGCCGTTATCCGTCATTTTGATAGGACGATGACACATTTTTCGCAGTTACATTTGACCAAGGTACGCCCCATTTCTTATCCGCACATACTGTAGAATCGTGCGACCATGCCATAAAGTGAAACCCCCGTGTAATCGCAAGTGGGTTTACTTTAATGTAGATAAGATCATGTCTGGATTTTGTAGGTGATTTTCACGTTTTAACAAAAGTTCAGATGGAGGATTTATCCGATGTCATCGCCGACGTTCTAATAGTTTTGTGGCTGTCTGCTCTGACTGAACCAATACTCTTAGAATGGTTTTCGATGATTCATCTTCAGACCTGTACAATCATTTGGGTGAAATAGCAATGGGCGTACAAGTGGATTACCGATCAGTTTAAATGAGATTGATCACGTGTCGACCAAAAGCATGAACCAATAACAAACAGCAAACTAGGGCAAAGGTACAGTTGCACAATTGCAGCTGCTCTCAGAAAGATCCGTTTTGGCTGGCCAAGGTAGCTTAACAGCTTCGATCAGCTTCTTTTGTGCACACAAAAGCGGTTGATACAACCGAATGCTGATCGCCTCGGCAGTAGCAAGGGTGCGGAGGCGCAGGCCTTTCGACTGGAGTGGAGGGACTCTGTATAGTATTCGAAAGGCACTGACTGGATCAACCTCATGCCCACTGTCAACAAGATGAGCTATAACTGAGCTAGTTATAGCTCCACTATCGGCTCGACGCAACCAGCGTGGTAGGTGCTCCTTAATGCGCCTCGACAGTTGCCGCGCTGTTCGACCGATGTAAGTAGCGCCACAAGCGCACTCGAACTGACAAATTACCGTAGAAGCGGTCAGCGTCGGTAACTTGTCTTTGTTGTAAATACGGATGAGTGGCTCGGTGGAAAAGGTACACCTAAGCTTGGCTGTTGGAAAAGTTGACTTGACAGTTGTTGAAAGGCTTCTAGTTACACGTTCAGCAACGGCGTCTTCCTTGAAGGGTGGTCGTATGAAAAGTTCTTTTTTCTCTGCTGTCTGAACCTACAACTGGTCGGGCTTATTTTGCATGTTCCTAAAAATGAAACGATCGGGATATCCGTTTTAGCGCAACAAATTCTGAATGAACGTTCTTGATAATGAAATGGGAATTTTCCACTTACTGAAATCTTCCAAGCCGCCCTCAGTGGTGAAGGATCTAAATCAGTTCCTTAAGTTCTGCACTATGCACGCCGAAGCTAAAACTTGTGTACAATTCTTTGATGATTGCATTGAAGGCAATGAATGTCTTAGCAGATTCTGGAAGCAATTGCGCCGCAGTTGTATCTACCCGAATGCCAAAACGCTTAGACGTCATACTTTGAATCAGCGTGACACGATGCAATCCAAGATTCCGGAATTCGAGCGCAATATAGCGCAACGTCAACATGTGATTGACGAGTTAGCGTTGGACGTGAAACAATTATTCCTGGATTACGTTCAGTCTATCACCGCAATCCGTGTACGGCAAAGGCGATTGGCCCTAACAAAGAGGTTGAATCAGCATAAGCCGCAATCTACTTTCCCTAATAGACCTCGGAGGTACGTGCACAATTTTTCAAGTATGAAATTGAACTCCACTTTAATGGAAGTTCTATCACTTGGTCCAAAGTTTTGCGCTCCCAAACACAAAGACAATCAGCTTCACTATGAGTTACAGTTTGAAAGCCTGTTTGACCAAGCAAAAGGGCTAGTAGCTAAGTCAAATGAAGACCTGGAACGCTTTAAGTGTTCTCTAGTGAACACCTGCTACCAGTATCGCAAGTGCCATGTCCAAACTCACGGTCCACTGACACGCAAGCACCTTGATTTGCTGAAGGATTTACGACGCAATGGTAAGATCGTTCTGAGCAAAGCGGACAAGGGTAGCGGAGTCGTTCTATTAGACAAAGAAGACTATATAAACAAGCTCGAAAAGGTTCTGAGTGACGAATCGAAGTTTTCCCGAATGATTGGAGAAAAGGACCAGACACAGAGGATTGAAAACCAGATTATTAAAAGCTTGCAAGCTCTTCGGAATAATCGACATATATCCAATACACTTTATGATAACCTGAAGCCGAGTGGCACGAATGTCCCGAGTCTTTATGGGTTACCAAAAATTCATAATACAGGTGTCCCGCTTCGCCCGATCTTACCAATTGTTAACTCACCCTACCATGCCGTCGCCCAATGGCATGTGGAAATTCTAGAGCTATTAAGACAGCGACTTACACACTACAGCCTTCGTGACACCTTTCGTTTCATCGAAAGCATCAAAGATCGAAACATCAATAAGAAAGTAATATTTTCCTTGGATGTTTTATCGCTTTTCACCAACGTGCCACTTTTCGAGACGATCGATTACATTTGTTCCTACATAGAAGAAACAAAAGCAAGTATATGCATACCGTTGCGTGACTTGAATAGCCTTTTTTTGCGTTGCACTTGGAACGTACGGTTCCTATTCAATGGCACTTACTAACCGCCAAAAGGACGGTGTAGCTATGGGATCGTCATTGGGTCGGTTGTTAGCTGATGCCTTCATGGCGAAATCAGAGAATACCAATTTACATGCGAAGATTACGGCCTTTGAATGTTACCACCACTATATGGACGACATATTTGTCGTGGCCAACCAGTCTGTTGACCCTGACGCTCTTATTGACCGTTTTAATCGGGCCCACGGATCATTGCAGTATAGCTAAGAAAAGGAATTGAACGATCAGTTGCCTTTTATTGATGTGCTGTTAACTAGAAGGGCAGACGGCTTGATCCAACGGCAGGTCTACAGGAAGAAAACCTGAAGTGGCCAGTATACGCACTTTCACAGTTTCGTTCCTTTGAGATATAAACGAAACCTAATTCGCTGTCTAACCACAAGGTCCCACAGGATCTGTTCTGGAGACAAGTTGGATAATGAGTTGACGTTCATACAGAATTTGTTGCGCTAAAACGGATATCCCGATCGTTTCATTTTTAGGAACATGAAAAATAAGCCCGACCAGTTGCAGGTTCAGACAGCAGAGAAAAAAGAACTTTTCATACGACCACCCTTCAAGGAAGACGCCGTTGCTGAACGTGTAACTAGAAGCCTTTCAACAACTCTCAAGTTAACTTTTCCAACAGCCAAGCTTAGGTGTAACTTTTCCACCGAGCCACTCATCCGTATTTACAACAAAGACAAGTTACCGACGCTGACCGCTTCTAAGGTAATTTGTCAGTTCGAGTGCGCTTGTGGCGCTACTTACATCGGTCGAACAGCGCGGCAACTGTCGAGGCGCATTAAGGAGCACCTACCACGCTGGTTGCGTCGAGCCGATAGTGGAGCTGTAACTAGCTCAGTTATAGCTCATCTTGTTGACAGTGGGCATGAGGTTGATCCAGTCAGTGCCTTTCGAATACTATACAGAGTCCCTCCACTCCAGTCGAAAGGCCTGCGCCTCCGCACCCTTGCTACTGCCGAGGCGATCAGCATTCGGTTGTATCAACCGCTTTTGTGTGCACAAAAGAAGCTGATCGAAGCTGTTAAGCTACCTTGGCCAGCCAAAACGGATCTTTCTGAGAGCAGCTGCAATTGTGCAACTGTACCTTTGCCCTAGTTTGCTGTTTGTTATTGGTTCATGCTTTTGGTCGACACGTGATCAATCTCATTTAAACTGATCGGTAATCCACTTGTACGCCCATTGCTATTTCACCCAAATGATTGTACAGTTCTGATGAAGAATGATGGAAAACAATTTTTACCTTCGGTCTTTTGTTCTTGATAATGAGATGGGAATTTTCCAGTTAATCTTAGAATTCATGAGCAGCTTCCTCCATAAATGGGTGACAGGATCTTTTGAACGATCACACCATTACTTTGTCCAAGAAATTGTTTCACGAGTAAATCACCACTGTTCCAGATCTTGATTTCCAGTCTGCTGACTATCGTGGGGAGGAAGCTGTCCCACGCTATAAATAAAGATTGTGCCTAAACAATCCAGCTTGTTGTGTCCTTCTGCGATGTTTCTTTTTGCTTGCAGCGTGCTCCAAAGGACAAAACGATAGATGGGTGCCGTACAGGCCCCGTGACACGGCGCAGTTACAGAAAGCGAAACATCTTCTACATCAGTGCCCATTTCCAGTTTTACTATACTAATTCGACGTTCGCCATATTCTTCAGAGTTCTTATGACGGGTAACCCTCACTAGGTTTGTGGGTTTGGCTTTTAGGTTCATCAGAATGGATAGGGAGTTCCACTGGTCTTGGTCGTCAGACAGCTTAACTCACAATGTGATGGTGGCAGATTCGGGAACATTTGTGCGCGACAGCCACGACGTTATTGGAGCAATGGAGCAGTGGTTTATGACGGATATGAAAGCGAATGCTTGACATGGCCCGTAGGATGGTTAGGGTTAAAATCGAAATAAAATAATCTTGTCAGTAAAAGAGCGTGTGAAATACGTGACTTACCATGGGGTTTGGATTAGCCTGGGCTCTATCACGTATTGTGAAGGTGGCAGAGTATCGTCAAGGCGCTTTTTGACAAAGAGTTAAAGTAGAAGTGTTAATTGCATGTTCCGGGAGGGCATTCCAAGGCTGTGCAGCGAGAGAAAGTTTCATCTACATTCTACTCGGCTGTACTGCGTGACCAGATGAAACTGATGACCCCTTAGAGACGTGTTTTTACTGAGTTTCAAAATAGAAAGACTGTGTGGTCGAGGTTTCTCAGGATCTGCTACACCAGCGTGAGATCGCCTCTTGGACGCCGGTAACGTCCTTTGTATATTTTGATGGTTTTCAGTCTGAGTGGGTAGGAAAGGCGGGACAAACCTCTAATGTCCTTTGTTGCCCTGCTTCTTTTAGTATCGAGCGCGGTGAAATGGTGTTTCGGCCATGGTTGCCACGCTTGCAGAACGCATTTCGTGTGTGGCTTCACGTACGCGCCAAACATTTTCGGAAACATTGAGGCGTCAAACTTCCGGAGTGCGCTACGATGAAGGCAGATGTGCTAGTTTGTTTCTTTGAGGCTTTTCCAGTCTTCCATAAACACCCAAGGTTCTCTTGCACGAGTACAAGTAGATCGCACACATAAGAAGCTTGCTGTAGTATTTCTGGTCTTAGGCCATAGTTGTGAGTACTCTGATGGCGTATGCTAAGAATTTTGCACTTTGTGATGTTGAAATTCCGCATCTTCTCGATGGACTACGCGAAAGCTTTATCCATATCATCCTGTAAGGCCGTGTGGTTCTCCACTGAGGGTATAGCGTGCTATATCTTCCGATTAACTGCAATTAGCAGATAGCTGGAAGACAGCACCGTTGCAAGTTCATTTATGAAAAGCAGGAACAGGCGTGACCCGAGTACCGAGCCCTGAGATACGCCGCAGTGAACTTCGATTAGTTCCGTTGGGTGCTGCGAACCCACAAATGCAAGTGACGTTGAACGAGAAAGTTCACTATCCACCCTAGAACTTGATCTCCGATACCATAGTTCTAATGGTTGTGCAGTAGAATCGAGAATTTCCAGGTGGCCGAATGCCTTTAAGAAGTCCAGGTAGGCCGCATCAACCTGTACATCGGTGTCCGAAAATTCCGTCCAGCTTGCACGAGTTATCAACAGATTAGTCATGCAAGACCGCGTTAGATGAAACCCCTGCTGCTTCGGAACCAGAATCTTGTCATTCACCAGCTACTCCATGAGCATCTCAGCTATAATGGACACCGTGATCATGGAGATCATCGGAAGAAGCGTAATCGGAGGATAAATCACTAGTTCTGTACGGTTGCCACTTTTGTAGATTGGAGTGGTGGTCCCGCGCTTCCACATCTTGGGACGTGCATCGCATTACGGCATCACTGAAACAGTGTTGCTAACGTTTCAGTTAAGGTCATGGCGGCAACTTTTAATGCCTTCGGGCAATTGCCGTCCCCACCCGGGGAGCTGTATTCGCGCAAAGACGTCAGCCGCTTCAATAGAGTTGCGGTTGTGAAAGATATGTGTTTCAGGCCTGTTTTGACGACGAGAGCTGCCTAAGCATGGTTTAAGAAGGTAGCACTCTCTGGACGGTATGGCCAAATTGTTGTCCAAGAACGTTGGCCGCGTACCGTGCAGTTTTTGCTAACGCGCTTGCTGTGTGCAGAACAGGAATACCGCCCTTAAAGCGGCGAAGTTTGTTTATGAGTTTGTATAGCAACTTTGGGTTAAAGCAAACTTGATCATGCTTTTGTTGGTTCTTTACTTTATCCTCCCGGACGAGTTTGACACAGTGATTCCCTTTTGTTGTATAGACGTTTCAACCATCCTATTGTTGAGCTGCAACGTCGTGTGCTATTTGATCCTAGTTTAATACCGAGTGATTATGGTCTACACTTTGTCTCTCTATTCGCGTTAGTGATGTTTGCAACAGGGAGACACTAGATATAGCACAGCAAAGGAAAGTTTCCGCGATCTCTTCATAGGTGACTAAAGTGCAGTGGAACTCAAACGCGACCAGCTACCGTTTAGTTGCTGATGCATCCTTATTACCGATAAAATTTAATAATAATAATAATAAATTTAATAAATCCAGTACACATCTTGATCATGGGTAAATTCAGGCTGCATTGGTTAGATATCCCTGCCACTATCGTAGAACAATTCAAAGCAGATCTGCAAATGATTGTAACAAGTGTTCCGCCTTGTAACCATGGCATTTGGCCCACTCGTGTTATAGCTGAAAACAGTCGATATGCGCTAGATGTTGTGCTCGTCAACGATGAACATATAAGTTTTGCATTGGTGATAGACTGTCCTTTTGGTCGTAGTGATCATGCAGTCGTCAATTTCACCGTAATGTGCCATGTGGAACATTTGAATGAGCACATGTTGATGCTTTCTAACATGACGCGCTACTACCGCTTAGCCCAACATGTCATTTCTATAACCTGGTCGTTTCGCGAGTTGCGGAAGCCACATGTCATCACATCTCGGACGGTTTGGTCATCAGACTGTGTTTCAGCATTTGTTGCACCGCCACCGGGTCTCCCCGAGGAAGCTCTATTTCAAAGGCTGATGGCTCTGCGTAACAACACTTTTTGGTGTCAATAATTCTTATTCAGAAGCACCAGGAGCAGCAGCAGCAGAATAACAGAGGACCTTCCGCTCAATCCTTGAAGCGTTGCTTACACCACCTCCAGGTTCCTGCGATGTGGAATTTTAGAATAATAACTCTGATTCACAAAGGCGGAAGTAGGACTGACCTATCGAGTTACCGCCCAATAGCTTACTTTCCAAGACTGGCGAAATCTAAGAAATCCATCGTTGCCAATGCGTCGGTGTGCTAGATGAAAACTTGTAAGGCTGTTGCTCCCTAGAAACAGGGGTTCTATCAACAGCGATCATGCACAACGAATTTACTTTTTCAGAGGAGTAGTAGTGTGAGTTGAATGGTATATGTAGAAATAATCATAGCTATACTCACTCAGAGAGTTATCACACGCCCGGAAAAACACTGGAAGCGCGTTTCATCCTTTCGGGAATCGTCAGAATTGCACCTTCCACCGGACCATGGTGGGGCCCGAACCCGCAACTCGACTGTTGTCACTGCGTTTCAGACCACTAATCTACGGTGGACGGCAAAGACCATTTTGAATAACTTACTAGATGCGATATGTGCTACGAATTTCCACTTATCCCATGCAACCTCCTACTACTCCTCTGTAATCAGTAGGTAGACCAAAGTGCTTATAAGGCATTAAGTTAATTGACATCTGAAGATTGGTAAGTTCATCGTTTGGTAAGGATGCTACCCAGTCCTCTGCAAGGCAGAAACCTGCAAGTCATTTGTTAGTGAGCGGCCCCATAGCACATCTAGTAACCTATCATGATGGTTCTGGCCGTCCGCCGTAGCTCAGTGGTCTCAAACACGGACTGGCAACAGTCGAGTAGCGGGTTCGAGCCGTACCAGCGTCCGATAGAATGCCTATTGCAAACGCTTCGCGAATGAGCGAAACGAGCGTGCTGTGTTGTTGAGAGCGTATGATGGCTGTCCGAATGAGTCTAAATGTGGCGAATTTCTACCTAATTTACTTAGTACGTAAGACTGCGACCGATTCAGAAGACGCTGAAGTGGATGTTGACTTAGACTTTTCCTAAGCATTCAGTCATCCAGATCATCGGATTCTTCTTCTTAAGCTCCTCTTTTAAGACACCAGAGACCGCCTCTTGAGCTGGATATCCGATAACCTCATTATTTGACACCAGTGCAATTCAACTGTAGTGTGCCTCAGATTTCCGTTCCAGAAACACGTTTGCATTTGTTATTTATCAATGGTTTTGGACACATAAGCACTTAGAATTTCCTACTATTTGCAGATAGCATCCGGATATAACGAGGGGTTCAGGAAGATGCGATCAGGCTTTGCTACCGTATGACTTGAAGATGGCGTAGTACTAGTTTGTTCAAACTCTTCTGTAGGGCAATCTGAGCAAAGGCAAGCTACTGCCCATGGGACACCAGAGTACCTACACCTGCAGGTTAGTTCTTCAGCCATCTTTAACCTGACATGAGTTTTATCAAGGCTGAACACAGCACGCGGACATTCGTCGATGTAACGCGACGCGCCATGTTGTTTTAACGTTCTCTAAGAACCGGCGCCTATTCCTGTCTTCCTTATTTGGTACTTTCGTGTTTTCTTCCTATCCTTTGCATACTACACCTGACTGCCACAGCAGGGACTGCTAGGGCAGGAAAGGTAGGCATCAACTGGTGGGCCAGGGTGCGATACTGTCTAGTTTTAGATCCATCGAGAACTCAGAGCACTTCATCAATTCCTGGCTCAACGATCTACTCAAGATGGAACACTTACGGGATTATTATTTCGTTCCAGTCCCACCTTAACTCGAACTATCTGTGTGTGCTGGTTCAGTCATCGAATTCTAGCGACCCTGTTCTGTGAGTACTGAACCCTGTCCTGTGAGTACTACGCGGTAACCCGATTATTTGGCGTGCCATACTGATCGAGCGTTTTAGCTACAATGTTGTGGAAAACAGTGTTTGAATAAACACTTGCAACGGAATTTGACTATTGTCAAATTTCCTCTAATCCAAGCTATCTTGGATTGATTAAAGCTGTTCTTGTCAAAGCGTCTTTGGCGCTCACTGGTAATTTTTCCTGTTTTTCCCAGTTTTAATCCCGTTTTGCACCCAGTTTTTGCCTTTTTTGAGGTTGTTTAACTATTGTGCACGTGTAATAATTCCATTCTGTTTTCCACTATGTCGGTCTGGCAATGCGCTGTTGTTCCTAGTGGCTTGGATTCTGAGGTTATAGCACTTTGTGGCGGTCCAAGCTGCTATATACCAGTAACTGACGATTCCGGCGGTGTGCAGTGCGATGTCTGCAACCGATGGTACCATCAGCTTTGTACGGACCTGAATACCGAGCAGTACGCAACGCTGACCTCCAGCGGAAAGTTGCTTTTCAGTTGTGCCAGTTGCTTCAGTCGCCGGCAAGGCCGAGCGGCCTTCCATACGAAAGACGAAACTCTTGGTACCCGGCTGGGAAATGTATAGCGTTCACTCTCGATGCTCCCAGGTCTTCGCTTTAAGATCGATCTGCTCATGAAGACGCTTCCGGTCTCCAACATAGCAGATTTGACCGCTTACACCGATGAACAACTTGTAGCACCAAGCATTATGTCACCGGTCCAGATGGCTCCCGACCACAACATGAAGCAGCTTCTGACATCGTATTTAAAGCTACCCTTACCGACACCGAATTGTTACTTCAAGGGTCCTTCCGAGTAAAGCGCGAGCCAGGAAATTCCGTACGCTATCTGCTAAACAAGAAGTTATAGTTGTCTCGGCACCGGAAACAAACCAAGTGTCGTTACTTGGCAAACCGTATTACGGTTGTGCGAAAACGAAGATTCCAACACGCACTACTTGTAAGCCGAAGTCGCCGGCAATCTCTGTTCTCACCGAGAAGGCATACTCTGAAGGCTCGCTTGATTTTGCTCAAAGCGAAGAAGCCTCACGGGACCCTGCTCCCGTTATCAAGAAGAAAAAACAGACCAAACCTGCCATAAAGCCTTTCGGTGGAATCAATGACCCTAACAAAAGTATAACATCGACAATGGAGCGAAAAACATACGCTGCCGTTGTTACCTCATCGGAGGGGCTAAAGATAGTCCCATCACCAGTGGTGAAGCCACCTGCTCCAAGTATGAAATCAAAGACCCGTGGGGTTAACACACCTGTAGTGGCGATTCTTTCACGGATGGTAGCTTTATATTCCGTAAAGCGGCTGAATCTACTGCTGTCCTTCCTGCTGATCTCATGTTGGAAGACTTTCAATGGTTTAAAATGGGCGTAAAGGAGCCTCTTCCGCCTGATATTCCAGGGGTTACTGTCAGGAAGCTGATTAGACTGGGGAACGTCCCAGTCAACGTACCACACCCCCGACCGCGGCTACTTCGTGTGGTACTCTCTACCGCGGAAGAACGCAGCGCTCTCATGCGGTTTGCGTTTAAGCTGAGAGGTACAAATATTAGCGTTCAGCCGGATCTTACGCTGATTGATAGGTTAAAGCTAAGGGAGGCCATCAAGGACCTCAAAAGCAGGCAACCTGCCGGTGAACAAGGTCTCCGTTTAGTGCGTTTTCGGGTGGTCAGCCGGCGGTCCTTTTCCGCCCTACCACTACCCATTCTGGTAGCGCACGACCCAGGTCTTGATCTAACGAATACCTTCAGATAGTGCTAAGTAATGTTCGCAGCCTAAGGAATAAGGTGTACGAGTTAGGTCTGCTTGTAGATGGGTCTCATCCCGATATACTCGCATTCACTGAAACGTGGCTGTCTCAGGACATCACGGATGGTGAAGTACATCAATCTGGCTACGCACTATTTAGATGCGATCGCTCTGTTGGCCGACGGGACGGCGTCGTCGCTCTTTATGTGAGCTGTAGACTTGACGTTTTGAAGACTTGCTTATTTCAGTCAGCAGACAAAACTGTTGAAGCTCTGTCGGCCGTTATTAGCACATCCTCGGCTCAGGTTACAGTTGTAATTGTGTATAGAAGCCCTGGGAGCGTATCCAAAGAGATACTTGAATCCATTCGCTCCCAGTCCGCAAATAAGTGTTTGGTGATGGGCGACTTCAACCTCCCAAAGATTTACTGGGCAGATCTTTCTTGCGACTCAGCGTCAGGCACATTCGGCGCTGATGTGCTTGAGCTTACGCTCCAAGTATCTTTGCACCAGTTCATTGGCCTCCCCACTGGGTACATGGACGCCCAGGTACCGTCTATCTTAGACCTTGTATTTGCTAAGTCACTCGATTTTGTTGTAGACATTGCTTTCGGATCTCCACTGGGTTCCAGTGATCATATTTGTTTGCTCTTCAGTTGTATTCCGTCTAGACGCTACCAGAGTACTGCTGAGTCTCGCCCAAACATATGGCACGCAGACTATCAATCCATGAGAGCTAAGGCTTCGGGTTTGTGTTGTGAGATCTTAGACGACGATACTGTCGACGTTACCTGGGATAACTTTAAGTCCTATCTTACAGAGGTCTCTGCTCCCTACATCCCAGTCAGAAGGAGAAAGGAGGCCCGAGCACAGCCGCCCTGGATAGATCCCACTGGCAGGTATCTGCTCATAAAGTGGTCTAGATGTTGGCGGACTTACCGATTTACCGATACTTATGACTGGTACCGTAAGGCTAGAAATAGGTGTAAGCATCACCTAACGGAGGCTCGGATCAATTTCAAGAAAGGGTTAATGGACGAAGCTTCAGAGAATCCAAAAAGATTCTTCGTTTACGTCAAAAGGCGCTGCGGTTCGAACATGTCAATTCCAGTATTGATGCGTGATGACGGTACTCATGCGCATACGGACTATGACAAGGCCTGCGTACTTAGTGGGCAATATGCGACAGCATTTGTAAGTGAAACCTCTTTGACAGGCGTTGAGCTGGTTTGCAAGACCCCCAGAGGGTTCAGAGCTATCTGAATTCATTGTAACGGAGACGGAAGTTCGAAGGCTGTTACAAGGGCTGAACCCTTCTAAGACCTCTGGGCGTGATCTAATTCACCCGAAACTGTTGCATGAGTTGACTGCGGAACTAAGTGGACCGCTAGCTATTGCGTTTCAGAATTCGCCTGACAGCTGTGCATTGTCTTCCGAATGGAAGGTAGCTATCTGTCCCATGTTCAAAAATGTTGACAGAGGTCTGCCTGCAAATTACAGGCCAGTTAGTCTGACGAGTGTAGTAGTCAAACTCCTTGAGAAACTAGTGAGAGATACATTGGAGAGTCATCTGAGTAGATTTAATCCACTTAGCAATGTGCAACGCGGATTCCGGAAAAGATTTTCGTGTCTGACGAGTCTAATAGTGGCTCGCGAAAGCTGGGCGGATGCAGTGGATAACGACCACGCGCTGGATGTGCTTTTCATCGACTTTTCGAAAGCATTTTACAAGGTACCCCATTTCAGGCTCGCACAAAAGCTGTTCTCCTACGGGGTATCTGGCCGCGCCCTTCATTGGATGACTGCATTCTTGAATAGTAAATAACAGTGAGTACGGGTATGCCGGGGCCTATCGTTTAGGCAGTCTGTCCTCAGTGGCGTGCCGCAGGGCTCCGTCCTTGAACCGCTGCTGTTCTCTATCTTTGTGAATGACCTACCCGCGGAGCTTGAGGTACCATCACTGCTGTTTGCTGATAACCTGAAGTTGTGGAACATTGTCGATGTTCCAGGGGGTTCCGAAGCTATTCAGCGAGCATTACATAAGCTTTGGGACTGGTCTACTTTATGGTTACTGCCCATAAATAAAGCAATGTGCTCGGTTCTTCGAATTGGAGGAGGTTGTTCTCCTACGAAGTGCGTGGTCGGTGGGGTCGAATTCCCCCGTGTAGCTAACCAGATTGACCTAGGCATCGTACACTCTTCGGCTTTACACTCCGGTGACAACTGGAAGAAGGCCACAAGCAGAGCTTTTCGCATGTTGTGGTTAATTCGACGTTCCTTCTGAGTCTTGACGGGCGGCAACTTTACGAGGCTTTTCTCCGCTTTCGTTAGGCCTCATCTGGAATGCGTTGTCCAGGCTTGTCCGCCCTGCCTCGTCCGAGACAAAATGGAACTAGAGAGGGTTTTACGAGTGAGTACTAGGTTAGTCGAGGGATTACGGGGACGGACGTACCCCGAGCGTCTACTTAGTTTGGGAATGCATTCTATGCACTACCGAAGGCTTAGAGGAGACCTAATCCTAACCTACCGTATCTTGACTAGGAAGGTTGGTCCAGATTTATCTTGGCTATTCAGTCCCGCTAGATTGTCTGTTCTACGCGGTCATTCCTTGAAGCTGGACAAACCACAGTCCGATCGGATTAGGGCGGAAATTCGGCTGTCACGCCGAGTTATCGACCGCTGGAACATGCTTCCGGACAGTGTTATCAGGGAATCTACGGTTAAGGGCTTTGAGCGGCAACTTGACGCTCTTGGGTGGCAACACGATGCCTTTGCATATCCCTGAGTAACTCGCATCTTCCTACTTCGATTTTCTTTTCTCCATTTTCTTCACGCATTGGTATTATTTTCTTATTTCAAGTGCACTTCTTTATTCTGTACCTTTGGTTTCTCTTCCTATCCTTTGCATACTTCAAGTGCATGCCACAGCAGGGACTGCTAGGGCAGGAAACGTGGGCATTAACTGGTTGGCCAGGGTGCGATATGGGTGTTCCGTTTTAGATCCATCGATAACTGCGCACTTCATTTATTCCTAACTCAACGATCCACACAAGAAGTAACACTCACGGGATTCTCCTATCGTTCCAGTCTCATCTGAACTGAACTGAACTGAACCAACGAATCCTTCTGTTACAACGGGCTTTCGGATAAACATGCATACCTATTTTCCGACGGAAGTCAGCGAGTATATTCGCCACCATATCGAATAGCTATTTCAAGCCTCGCAGCCACTGCTGAAGCACGAGATCACTGCACCGGACCAATGTGAACGTCTGGCCTCAAACTGTCTTTGGAATCCGCCGGCTTAAATACGAGCAGAGGCTGAGACGACTGGTAATATTCTGTGGAAGTTATCACCAAATACGAAGAGACCTAATAAAGGCATTATGATTTTGCACAATCTGATTAATGTGTTCTGCTCTTTATTGCAACTCAGCGGCGACACGAACTAGCGAGGTCACTAGCAGTAATAAGCAGAACAGTGTGTATGCTTGTAGTGTCGTAAACATTACTTTTCTATTCGTGTGTGTCTGCATTGTACGTTCACTGCAAATTGGGCTTTTCTGCACCTAAACTAGCCATTTTACAGGTCGATGGGATGACCCACATAACAGCTTTCAGTTTGATAGTCTTGTGTCTCTGTAGTACTTCTGGAAAATACCTTGGATTTATTATTTACAAAGCCTTAAAATTGAGCGCAGTGCACGCTGCTGCATTAAAAATAATATGTTCCTTATTCTACATTGCAAGTACTAGTTGAATTTGTTCTACACGTGCGCTCGATAACCCAACAGACCAGTTAACGGGGCTTTTAAAGCAGTTCTACTTTTAACAAATACTACCTCACTGTCATTGCCACGTCTAGGTTGCGACTAGAGTAGCCTCTCATATTTTAAGCAGGGAGCCTTTCTTACACTAACATTAGTGGTCAAAAATAAATTCGCTGCCATTGACGAATGTTAGCCCTTAGTTAGAATTTTCACAGCCAGATCATAGACGAATATAAATCGATTACTTGTATTGTTGCCGGGGCCAATAATACCACTTATACGATTTCCGGACTGATGCAAGTGCCCCGGGGTCCGTATGGCAAATAGTGCTGAGTTCTGAAGAAACGACACATTGTTGAGGCCTTATAAAAAACGACGGGATGAGGGATGGTTGTCGTAGGATAAACTATCTATGATTTTTAATGCAGTACGCTGTTCGAATGTTCTTCTGGCTAACGCTTCTTGTTAGTAACTGTGTGACACAGAGCGCTGTTGAATTCAGGTTTCTCCTTGTTTGAGATAGGGGAAATCACCCGTGGACTTAATCGCACAGGAATCATTTTGTCTAGGACTTCTGCATTAACAGTTTGGGGCTAACCATGCTAACCATCCATCATTGAACAACGACTTAATGCAGAGCAAAAAGCACTGGCTTACAAGGCCGGTTGAGTGGCCTTGTGCAGTAATCATAAATGTTGAAAAATGTATGTAATCAATAGTTTTGCTGACAAAGACAGGACCAACGCTTTAGATGTCCTTTGCGTAGTAGTTCTATGATCCCCGTGGATTTATTGCACCAGTAAGAGACGAATGGTAAACTCAGAGCTTTTCCTACCAGGATAACGGAGGGATACTGTCAAGTGACGGAATGCCGTTGGTTGAGTTCGACTTTCACCTACCTTTCAAGTACGTTTGATGTAGTTGCGGTAACGACGGTTTAATATGTGCGTTCTAATCATGGCTTATGTGAACAGAAAGCGATTTCTACGATTTTCCATGAGGCTACACTATTTCACCTTTTCCGAAGAATAACCTCTCAGGTTAAAGGTGCTGCTAAACTGCATTAAATAGTGGTACAAATGATTCTATCGTGCAGGAATATGTGGGACATTATCATATCGTCTCTTAACCGACGATGTCGTCCAGTGAATACTCGCTGCTCTAGACCAGCAATATCGTGCTTCAGCCAAGGGTACTACGCATGAGATGCGTATTCAACGAGGGGACAAACATAAGCGCTGAACACCTACAAGAAATAGCGATGTCAATGTTTCCGAAAGCCCACTGCTACAGAAGCTGGAACAGACAGTGGAACTCAGCAGAATATGATAGGTCTGTTGAAGATGATATGGAATTCCGGACAAGTTTAGGAGGTTGCTTAGAAGTTGCGAGATCTGAGAAATTAGAATGCCCGGGCATGTGGACAACTATCTGATTTGAAAGTTGGCTTCTAAATACGTCAATTAATGATATCAAAATACCCTACTCATGAGTACCACAAAATTATAGCTCGTTGTTTGTCCTTAACTTAGCAAAACACTGGCGATGGCGGCTGCAGCTATGGTGTTTCCTTCTACAAAGCCTTTCGCCTTAAGTCGCATGGGATCTTGGTGGACTTCTTTGTGGACGTAGAGTGTACCGTGCAACGCGGTGTATTTGATACCATTCTACCACTAAGTTTCTATGCTACAGTGCAATAACTATAAGATGTTCCTTTTGAGTGTTTTGAGGGAAGATATTTTCGATTGATTATTATTGAATCTCTGGTTTACATTCTGGAAGTCAGCCAGCTCTAGATTCTTGTCAGTGATTTATATATATTTGAGCTGCAACAACTTTATTTTGTACACCCTCAGTTGAGGTAATGTGATGGCTGTTTGTGGGTGGCTTGCATTATTGCATGGCTACTAGACAGCGTCTGGTGACCATCTGCATGGGTTAATAGGCTAAACATTTACCAGCACTGCATGCTGTGAGAAAGAGTCCAGAGTAACATTGGACAATGCCTATAACCAATATCAATAAGAAAAATAGTCTCCACAACCGTTCTTCTCTTTGGTGTGGAAACAGATGGTATGAATGTCGTTTGCCGATGTGTTTATCCGGTTTAATCTAACTTAACCTTAATTCGTTCTTCCCTCAACCCTAAAAGTTTCGCGTTCTGTTTATTGGCAACTTCTTGTGCACTAAAACTTAGAATCATTGAACAGAATCAGTCACTGCCTAGCTTTCGTAGAGTTTCACCTGTGTACTGACTTGGACAATCACCGCATAATTTCGGCGAAGCAGGTTGTTTACTTTTCTAATTAAAATTACATTAGCATATTCACTTACAGAGCATAATTAGAAAGGCACATGAGTTGGCTTATCTTGCAAACTGGTGGACAGTTACGTTGATTCCATAAGGCACCGCGATTTTGAAGATGCTTTCGAAATAAACTAACGATACAGAGGGAACAAAAACGCATTGGCTGTCTAATTTTTTCTAACGGTGATATGATTTTCGAATTCCAGTCCCTTCACGAATGCCTGCAGTAAGTACACAGGTATGCATTACCGTGGATGTAATTTTAGACTGTGGTGAAGGATCAGAATTACTCCTTTCATTGGAATAGCATTTTAACACAGCATTTATTCAAGTTGATAGGAACAATTTGAACAAAGTAATCAGAAAGAAGACAGGTCCAAATTTGCAACAAGGTTTGATAAAACCACTATTTTTCGTGGGAAATCTGGAACATTCGGTGTGCCTGCTTGTGCACATTTTGAAAAAGCTGAAAATTAACAAAAACCAGCGCAACCCAGTTAACCCTTAGATGGCGTTTGTAACGTAAACGAACGCTAGAAATTTATCAAATTTCGTAAAGGAAATAATGTTAGAATAATCAAAGAATTATTGGATTTGACCTTCATCAAGGTCAATGCACGAAAAACTGCTGGCATTTAGTAATGAGTTTGCGGATATTTCTTACATTCTAGGCTCCAGTAAAAAGGGCGCAAAGGTAAGAAAAGTTGCCTAAACCTCTGTCAAAAGTGTAGATTCAAAAACCTTTTGTTGTTCTTTTCGTGGTCTGTACTGTTTAACAAATACAGTGTACTTTAAGTGGCTGCACATAATATTGAAAAGTTGGTTTCAAAAGACTTTAGTAACTATGTTATTACTGCGTCTAAATTTTTCATTTTTTTCAGTCTTAATACAATCTCCATAACAGTGTCAAATCTGTGTTGACAGAAACTGGAGAAACTGCGTTTCAACTAGTTGTGGTGTAATTTATAATTCTCAAACTTTAGGGTCCATTGATTTAGTCGCAATATCGTGCCGCTAAATCTTTGCGCAAGGCAAAGCGAGTGACTTTCATTTTGTCTTTATATAACTAATAAACTACCTATTAACCAGTTGTGTAAATACCATTATTAAACCTTGGTGGCGTGGCGAAACACAAGTGAGATAACATTGCCTTTACAATGGCTAATCAATTTAGTTGTGTTGGCAAACTTTATGCTTTAACGGAAGCAATTTCTTTGTCTAGGGTGATATTATGTGGAAGCGCAATGGTGAAATACCACAAGCTTAAGCTCCTTACTTAAGCTGAATATTTTAGGCTGATGAACTAGTGAAGTCAGTTATTGTTTGAAAATATTCACACCAGAAAGCTTCTATTGATTGCTTCGGCTTCTGGATCAACCTGATTCAAGAACTGCAGGGGCGTCTCAATCGAGTTACCGCTTGTCATGAATGATACCGTCCTGAAATTGTAAACAACTCTGCTGATGATCAGAACAGTTGCTTTATTCAATCATGGTTTGACATTATTTAAAAAGGTACAATGAATTTTGGCATGAATTTATTGACCCGTCTACTGAAAAGATTACACTTTTCACCTCCATGCAAGCATTCACTATTCCACTATACTAGGCTTCCTGCAGTGTTTGCAGTAGAGTTATGCGCGTAAATGTAGGCTTATGTTCATGAAAATCTCATGCTTCTGATATGCACTGTGTAAATACTAAGAATATGTAGCTGGTTTTAACCTTCACCATTTTACAGGCATTTGTGAACTCAATAGATACTTAAAATTATAACACAGATTGTTTGTGTACTATGAACGCTAAGTCAAAAGGAGTTATTTCACCTTATGCAAATACATGCCTACCATGACAAAACCATTTGTAACCGACAGTAGGGCATAACTAATGTAATTGGTTTGGGCGTTTCACAGTGGACAAACAAAGAGAACAAAAATGATAGCAGTCAGTCTGCTCAGTTACACTGCTACTAGCTTTAGCTGTGTTTCGATTTTAAAATGAGGTATCAAACGCAGTTGGTTCGTAGTGCCATCAGCATGCGTGCTGAACCCACTACGCTGAGCCGCATCGCAAGACACCCAAACAACTGACACTATGGTGAACCTCGATTACTTCGAGTAACTCTACATTCCGCGAAAGAAACGGAATCCATTCTGCTCGCTGCAAATCGACTTCACAAAGCATCGAACGGAGTATGTGTCTTACCGGATATTCCGTGGAAAGAACGTTCAAAGGATATGAACAATCAACAGGGAAGAAGAAAACACACGCTGAAAACCATCCTTATTCATGGCGTCCCCGGGCCTCAAGCTTTACCTTCTGGAGAAGTTCAGGCACTTGACCTGGAGCAATGGGGATACATTCGTGAGGCCTTGTCTTTAGAAAATTTCATTGCTACCTACTTGACCAAGATTTCCGTGTCACCAAATTACAAATGGTGTGGTCCTAGGTTGCTGAAGTTGGTCTTACTGTCTGAGCTAACTTTACAGACAGTTCTAGAGAACTGGGGTAAATTCCGGAACATGCTACCAATAGCAATTCGAATTAAAGAAGCAAGTTTACGACCAGAGGCTACTGGTTACTCCATGGAGAGAACCAACTCAGTGGGAACAACCGTTGTTGAATAGTCCACCACAGAGACTGATCTGACTGCCGTCGTAGCATCCGGCGAAACACAGCAGGAGGTGAGTGACCATCAGGATCATCATGAATCTGATCACACGGTGCAAGGAGTTATCCCAAGTCATTCTCGCGAGCCTAAGACAAATCGAAAAAACTAGTGGCAGCAGACCTCAAGAGGGTCGGCCAAGTCTCAAACCTGTTGTTTATATCCACAAATAACCTAATCTATGAGTCACTCTCTTGTTTTTATACCAACCCACAATGTCTTTTAAGCAAACTGACGGAGCTTCGCCTACGTCAGACCTCGATGTCAAGGGACCTCGTTATGATAACCGAGACCTGGTTGAATGAAGCGATCAGTGATGCAGAAATCGCACTACCTGGAATGTTTATCCTACGCAACGATCGACTAAGTAAAGGAGGTGGAGTTATACTTTGTTATCGCAGAGAACTGCACATTGATCTCATCGATGACCCAGAGGTTCAGATTGTCGATGCGCTTTGGTGTCGTCTTCATCTAAGCAGTGGGGACGCATGTTTGTTGGGTGTGGTGTATCGCCCTCCGTCGGCTGCTTCGGGAATGGACAACCGCCTAGCCTTCACAATGAAGACCATTCTCTCGCAGTCGTACAGCCACATTCTCCTGGTTGGCGACTTCAATATTCATACCATAGAAACTCCTGCCTGTATCAATGAACACTTCAAAATGGAAGTACAGGAGATAATTAGTGGTCTACCACTCTACAATCACATCACATCTCCCACAAGATTCAGGACGGGAAACAAACCGGGTGTCCTGGATCTCGTATTCACTAATGAAGAGCTTATGATCGAAAGGGTATCGATGGAGAATCCTTTAGGCCGTAGCGACCATGCAATCCTCAAGTACATCTGTTATGCAGAGTATTCCTCAGAAAACACCGAGGAGTGTCAGCCCATTAGGGATTACGGCGCTCTAATCAAATTTATAAATGCTACAAACTGAGCATTTCTGGCAGAACGATCCCCCGATGATGTCTGGTCTGAATTAGCTCATCAGTTTAACACGTTAGTAAATAGTGCTTCTAGGAAAAGACCTTCGTGAGCGAAGATAGTAAAGATATTCATACGCAGCAGGACAAGCAAGTGTATCGTTATGAGGAACTTACTCTGGCGAAGATACAAGGAGTCATCGAGTACCGAAACATGGGAGGCCTACACTATCCAACGGAATCACTGCGTAAACCTGGTACGCGAGGATAAAATGCAACACCAACAGAATCTGGCCAAGAAATTCCTTTCAAACCGCAAACTCCTGTACAGACACGTTAAGAAGCTCCGCAAAGTGCAGCGAGGAATTCCTGCTTTACACACATTGTGTGGACTTGCACAAAATGCAACCGAGGCGGCCAACGCCCTATGCCAACAATTCACCCCCAACTTACAGAGCACGATATCGCCGCATACACTGTTCCCAATCGTTGTACCACCACCAGGACTTAGCCACATCACGTTTACGACTGCGGATGTTATGAAAATGCTAATTGCCTTGCGCGAGCATACCTCTCCCGGTGTTGATAATATTCGTCCAAAAGCGTTGAAATTTGCTGCAGTAAACTCAACGGACACCCTCTGCAAGTTCTTATAACAAAGCCTCGGTGAGATGCGCGTGCCAACAATGTGGAAGCAAGGCATCGTCACTCCCATCTATAAGGGAGAAAGTCGTACAGATCCGGCCAACTATCGCCCGATAACACTACTTCCGGTGCTCCCCAAACTCATGGAAGCGATTGTTGCCGAAGCGCTGATGAACTTTCTGGAAGAACACAATATCATAGCACAAGAACAACATGGGTTTCGCAAGAACCGATCTTGCACTTCAAACTTGCTGCTTGCCAGATCCAGTTGGACTAAGACCGTTGACAGCGGCGTAGGTGTTGACGCAGGATATCTGGACTTCGCAAAGGCTTTCGACCGTCTGAAGCACCTTATCCTCCTTCACAAGCTGTAGTGTTGTGGAATTGGTGACCCAATCCTCGGTTGGACAGCTAACTTCTTACTTCAACGACATCTGAATGTAAGAGCTCGCGGCATCATCTCTGACCCAATCGACGTTAAGTGCGGAGTGCCCCATGGCTCAGTACTTGGTTCACGACTATTTCTGATTTACATAAATGATCTCGCGACAGTAATCCACTCCAACTCCTTACTCTTCGCTGATAATCTCAAGATATGGTGAGCCATTAGAACAACCAGCCACAATGTAACACTTCAGGATGATCTGGACAGGGTCTACGAATGATCGACTCAGAACTTGCTTCAGTTCAACGCTACAAAGTGCAAGGTATTGAGCATACGCCATAAAGCCACTTGCGAATACAGACTGGGAGATCAAATATTGCAGTGCACTACAACGGAATGCGATCTAGGAATGGTAGTGCAGGAAGATCTGGGCTGTTCCCGTCAGGCCGAGAAAGCCTCCAAAAAAGCTAACCAAAACCTTGGCCTTTTGCGGAGAGAATTCGGGCGCTTCGATCCTTCCATCTTTTCTCAAATGCTCAACGCCTACATTTGGCCTCATTCTGAGTACGCCATCCACGCCTGGCAGCCATGACAAAAGCAAGACATTACCACTCTTGAACTGCCACAACGATGGGCGACCAAGAACATAAAGGGCCTGTTTCATCTCCCCTACCGATTAAGGCTGAAAACCCTCGGGGTCTACAGTGGACAATATCTTCGCGTGCGTGGCGACTTGATAATGACTTATATGGTTCTGAGGAATCCAAACCATGATTGTTGTCACCTACTAAAGCTGAATAGCAAGACAACACTCAGTGGACACCAGATAAACCTGGCCACACAATACAGCCGGTTGGAATGCCGTCGGAATTTCTTTTCCCTTCGTGTATGCGAACACTGGAATGCTCTTCCCACATACGTTGTTTCTTCCCCCACGCTAATGGTATTCAAAAGACGTCTGGATGATTCGCTTATCCGCCTACATTACGCTATATAATCAGAGATGTCCACGTCAAACAAACGCGGAAAACATGGTGCTCATTCTCAGCTTTTGTGCTTCACAATTTACACACTGCTGTTGTGGAATATGGTTTCGGACATATTACAACTGCATTCATCAATTTACCCCAGTCCAAGAAAGCGGCGCACGAGTAAGCGTTGGTCGTTTCTCTTGTTCTTAAGACATGCCCTACCCCTATTACTTCTCATATTACTCTAAAGTAACAATTCATTACACATGCTAAAACGTTTCTATGAATAAGGGGCAATTGATTTCACTAGACGCTTAAACTGACGATTTACAATTATGTTTACTTTTACTTCAACCATCCTACGGGACTTGTAAAGCAATCGGCTTTGTGCCTGTAATATATCACTGTTCATTGTCTTAGTATCTGATGCGTCATTATCAAATTGCCAGAGAGTTGTTGATACATGCACGGCTTGTTGCTAGGTTTTTGGCCACAGGTGACAAAGATCAAACAGTTTCTTTAAATTCTTGATGACCATATGTTGTACAACCTCAGATGTTTCGAGATCATTTTGTATTCAGTACCAGCAGGCTTAAAAGCAGCATTCTGAGTGCAACTTATGAAGTGCGTTGGAAATCTGGAAGAAGCTGGAGTGTCAAACTCGGAATCACTGCTACAAATTGCCAAAGTTTTGGTTGGCTATCTTGTGCTTTCTGGGTTTGAGTTGAACAGTCACTCTCGCCTTATAATTGCACTTAATTGCGCATTCTGTGAAATCGTAATGCACAAGCAACCCCGTTCTGTACCAGCAAGTGCAGTGACGGCTTATTCACACTTTCTTACACATAGCCGCTTTACAACAGAAGGTTATAGGTCGTTCCTTCACATATTTTGTCAAAATTGTCCCGTAGTGCTGCGTTGTCACTAATTAAAAGGATGCTACGATGGGGCGAAAATGTTAATAGCATTGAATAAGGTCACCCCTTAGAAGGCGACACCTTCCATTATATATTCTGTGGCATTCAGTCGCAGTTGCAATAGCAGATACGGTAAGTCCCAAAACTCTTTTCCCTTTACGCTGTTAAGGCGGAACAAAGCAACATTCCTTCGGGTGTGAAGTAAACCGCACTAAATTGCCGACTGTCCAATAGTAGACGTTTGTCTATCTCAAAATGTCCCAATCGGTCAACTGGTTGTGAACCACCGATATGCATGTGTCGGGTACATGTGTACTTGCCAGTCTCGCCCATCGTGAAAACGCTGGTGGTTGAGTTGGAGTCAACCTACAGCACGCCAAAAGGCAAGTTCATCGAACGATACATACGGTGTGTCGGGCTGGTTGGGACGGAGACAGGTGTACAAAATCAACACAGCAATCCTTTACTACCTGGCCACTGCGGTAGAATTGTAGTGGTGCTTCGACAGGTGTAACCGACCTGTGCAAGGAATGTGCAATAGGTGCTTAGTGTTATCCCAGCTAATGACAAAAAAGGGACAAAATTTAAATTTTTAAATTCTCGTTCCTCGTATCGAAACTCTATACTGCTATTGCTATCAAGCTTATTAATTTACACGGCACTAGTGAAACACAGCTTTCGTGACCGCATGCTGGAATAAAGGTGTTAAGTTTTGTTTACTAATTTTAATTATTTTTTGGCAGTGATGCTTTGTGTCTAATAATCCACAGTGTTGGTGTGAAAGTGCTGAAAATGCATCCATACAGGTGGATGAAGTTTAGGTTGACTTGACTTGATAATGCGGAAATATTTTGTTCCTTATTAGTACAGTATCTTGGAAAATGGCAGATATTGTGTATAAAGAAGGGCCACAACTTAAGTTAGGGATTTTCAAAGCAATGTTATGATAATGTAGGAGACTTCTGTCGAGATAAAAATAGGCTTTCAACACGGAAACTACCTGGATTACCTCCACTGGTGACATAAGTGAAAGTCCTCAGGTTTTTCCCTATCCTAAAATACGTTGGAATTCCATCATTGTAGAGTCAGAGGATGCCTTTAGTTCTTCAACACGAACAGTGTGAAGATACAAGTAGGAATATCCTTTTGCCACAACTGTTTCTACATCAAGAGGACAAAAGTCTGCTGTTGTTTACAATGTGTTGTAGAAAATGTAAGTCACGCAACTGGTTCGCGCAAATGTTTCTCTAATCGAAGGCTTCAATTTCGCAAATATATTGTTCGGTCCTCTTCTAAGAATGCCAGGGAAATTTGTGTTGATGTTGATAGCACAAAATCCCACAGTTTCCTAGTCATATTATTTTTTCAAACACGTTCTTTACAAATTTATTAATGACATCCGGTATGTCATAGTATGTGTCTGCAGGCTTAATAACGACAAAACCTAATGACGGCAAAAAATATCTCACGAGGAGTGAGAACACTTTCACCTCTTCGTGAGTTGAGACGTCTGTAAATATTGACAAAATTTTACTTTCTACCGTCTTACTTGAGGGTTGCCTCTGACCAATGGAAACAGGAGTTTCATTAGCATTAGTATTATTGTGGCTACACATTTTGTACCGGTACAAGCAAAATTCGGCTCGAACAATTTCACGACCAACTTGCTGATGCATTTCATGGAGTGGAACGCGTGCGTTGAAAAACAGCGTGATAACAGAGATATCTTCTGCGGCTGCTAACTTGGCTTCTGCGTTTCCAAACGTTACTGAGTGTAAATGCCATTTCAGAGGTAGAAGTGGCTGCCGCAAACACTGCTGCGTTCTAACGATCCGATTTGAAATTCTTTATGATATCTGATGTGCCACCGTGAACCATTGACAATTCGCATTTGTATTTGTCCCACGGAACATGCGAATCGTTGTCGCGTCTTGTCTAGTTAATGAATGGAAAATTGCTCTCCAATTGGGTAGTCATTTTATACGTTCAGTTAAAAATGGTTTTCTCACCAAAATAGAAAAAACGCAGACGTTCTCTATTAAAGTTTAATAAAATACTGGTTTTTCATCTAAGTTGTAAGTGTAAAGCGAGACATTCTGAGATCGACTTCAATACAGCTATCGAAGATGTGGCTGGTTAATCAAACCGGCCGGCAGGTCATGCAGGCGAGCTTTGTACCCCGCAGACGAAAACCGTACCTACGCACCGGGTCAGGAAAGATGAACTGCACCGTCAAGGTGGCGACATACACCTAATCCACAGCTCGACTGAAAAAGAGCTAAGAGGCGGGAATAGCTAGTGGCCAGGTGTAGAAGTGAATAGACCCTTGTAATAAGCCCTGAGATCGTATCCTTTCGTGGCGTAGCATTGCGTACCGTGGCCAGATGAACATGTGCCAGCGACATAACTAAGGCATGACGTGTTACTAAATTTGGCCGAACAGTGTAAGTCCCATAAATTCACATGCTATGCCAAATCTCGGTTTGCGTGTGTGGAGGGTCTTAGGAAATTCATTCAAGTCAACATTGAGCTCTCTTTATGCCATCATTGTCTCTCGCCCCGCCGGAAAATAAACTACTTGTTTTTTAAAACGGTTCGTTCCCATTAATAGTTTGAATAACACAAGGAAAAGACGATCTTTGGTAAATGCGCGCATTTTGTATTTTCCCATCTGTGCCAAGAGAATATCTAGCAATTAGTTTATACCTTTCCAAGAGTGTTACCAACCAATCAAAGGCATGAATGTAAACGACAGCAATCGTCCTAAGACCGAGGTATCCTTAGGTTAGCAACTGACTGTTTCTGCACATACAGGGCAGGTCTTAGCTGGCTTCTACTCAAGGCTTCGGCGAACCGCAAGAAGCTTGGAGGGGGATGACTTAATTTCCGAAATGTAGAGAGGGGTTCAATGCGATAACGGGTCAATAAAGATATCTGGTTATCGATGATGCTGGCGGTTTGCGTGCACACGGAATATTGGGCGAGGGATGGCTGACCTCGCGTTGAACACATTTGACCAGGTGTTCCTTCACTGGAATGCAAAACATTCCCATTCTTGCCTATCTACCTGATGCCGCAGGTATAATAAATTGGTAAGTACAATGTGAATTGGAATTGATTGGTTCCACCTCCATTACTGAAAGTGGCGGCAATTTCCTGCTTCTGTTGATCTTTATAGCATACGCAGCGCAGTGGGTTCTGTGAGTGGCGGTGACTGAGTGGGTGGTTCCCCTCGTTGAAGCGGTTTTACAGTTAAATGGAAGCTCCAGTTATGCATTTTCCTTAGATGCTATCAACACAGCTTCTTTTCGCGGTCGTACTTGGAGTTGCTTCGTGATGAGGCGCTCACGGAGAGCAATTTTCCATTCATTAACTAGACAAGACGCGACAACGATTCGCATGTTCCGTGGGACAAATACAAATGCGAATTGTCAATGGTTCACGGTGGCACATCAGATATCATAAAGAATTTCAAATCAGATCGTTAGAACGCAGCAGTGTTTGCGGCAGCCACTTCTACCTCTGAAATGGCATTTACACTCAGTAACGTTCGGAAACGCAGAAGCCAAGTTAGCAGCCGCAGAAGATAGTTCTGTTCTCATGTTGCATTCCAAAAGCACGCTTTCTACTCCCAAGATTTTTCATTCATTTGTTTGAGCCAATGCGTTTTGTGCAATACGGAATTCAGAGTATTCGCGAAGATTAGATCTTGCCTAGAAATACGGCTTCTTAGTTCCTCGCTAATGGAATATTGCCTCGTCAGTGGATATATTAGAATTAACGCTCATGGTCCCGTCTGAAACAAATTGGACAGCTTCACCACCCTTTTTCTTCCAACGGCCATCAAAACTGTGACGACAGAATAGATTATACAGCAGTGAGTAGTATTTAGGCGGCATAGCTTTACAGCACTCCTTTCTGAAAACGTTTCCTCTAGTATTTGCGAGGCCTAATTGTTAGGAACGCCTATTTTGCTAAAGTAAATCGTTGAAAGGTACATTTCAGTCTACAAGTGCGTTGCTAATAACTATTTTGTCATTAGCTGGGATAACACTAAGCACCTATTGCACATTCCTTGCACAGGTCGGTTACACCTGTCGAAGCACCACTACAATTCTACCGCAGTGGCCAGGTAGTAAAGGATTGCTGTGTTGATTTTGTACACCTGTCTCCGTCCCAACCAGCCCGACACACCGTATGTATCGTTCGATGAACTTGCCTTTTGGCGTGCTGTAGGTTGACTCCAACTCAACCATCTGCACCATCTAGCTTTTTCATGATGGACGAGACTGGCAAGTACACATGTACCCGATACATGCATATCGGTGGTTCACAACCAGTTGCCCGGGTGAATTATTTTGAGATAGACCAACATCTACTATTGGACAGTCGGCAATTTAGTGCGGTTTACCTCACACCCGAAGGAATGTTGCTTTGTTCCGCCTTAACAGCGTAAAGGGAAAAGAGTTTTTAGACTTAGCAATAAACTCTTTTTGCTTTTGGTTAT